>QJPP01000333.1:600000-980000 GCA_003996215.1 Jaltomata sinuosa | reverse complement strand
GGGTTAAGCCCATTTATTTAATCCACTCATTTGGACATCCCTGTATTTTAGCTTCCATTTCAATGTATATGACACCTAGGCCATATACTATTTTGTATCTTCAACTCTTGTTCAGCAGCCCCTTTTGGGACTAGGATGGGGTCGACTCAAAAATTAAAGAGAGGTTGGACCTCGAGGCCCGACGAAATGCAAGGAGACAGTCCAAGCGGACTCGAGCAGCATCACATGTAACATATTTAAGAGAAAATAATTAGCACCTAGAACAAATAAGAATTCCCATAGATAGCATTCCAGATTGAAACAACCCAATTTATCAAAGAGTTACTGGCAAGAAAAGGATTGAGGCATGCAAATTCTAATGGTTAAAACATCAACAGAATAGGGAGACCGTACAACATGTTCTATGATAAATCAATACGAGAAAACAAAAACACAATGATAATTTCTTTAAGTGCTTTTATCATTGCGAATTGGAGCCTAACTTTATTTGTCCAGATATCCTCAACCAAATAGTAGGCAAATTACACGTTGTATCTAAACTTGATTGAGTCCGAAAGAAAGCAAAGAGGAAGCTCGCTGGAAAACTTTAACACTCAATAATTCTTAGCAAATAACAATTAAGCATAATTTACTAAAGTCCAGCACCTAAATGGATTTCAATCATGGCACAGCCAACCCGATACTAAGAATTTTCAGAAATGGAAAATCGTACTACAGTAAAAGAAAATGTTTCTCCTCTAGCTTCAAATTCAAAAATTCAACTCACAGACCTCCTTTTGGTATTGTGAACCAAAGAAATTTTGACAACCCAACTAAGGGATCAACTGGTCATGGAGTGAAAAGAAGAAGAAACTAAATAAGCTTCTCGAGACTTTAAATGATAATCGAGTAGCTTTCCTTGAAGCTTAAAGGAGAAGAAAATGAAAACGGCCTAGTAAGAGGAGAACGGCCAAGACCCAAGATCAAGAACACTTTCCCCAAATAATACTATGAACTAAAAAAATAGAGCGTTTAAGAGAGAATGGTACTGCCAAGAGGCCAAATACATCACAACATAATTCAGATCCTTTAAACAGAAACTAAAAGATGTTCTATAATCAAGCAGACTTTGGTAACAATGATGAGATTCAAACACAACCAAACAACAAATCGATATTGATAGACATGTCAACATGAGAGGTCTGATCTTGCTAAAAGAAAAGGTGATTCTTTTAAGCTAAGTTTAAGAGGGTAATACACTAATCGTGCACTGGAAAACTTGAAACAAAACAGTAGTAAAACAAGGAAAGAAAGAGATATTTGACTCAAAAAAAAAAAACACCGGACAGTTTCACAATGGCTGCAAAAGAGCGTCTTTAACATGATGGAGTTTTGAGAAAACACGGAAAAAGCATTGAACTTGAACAAAACAATAGGCTTAGTTTCTTCAAAAAATAATACGATCACGGCAGCTTTCAAAGAGTTTTCCATCATACTCAAAACAGAAATCAAGCACACCCAAAAATAGAAAATCCATAGAAATAGCACAATTCTTCTCGGAATTCAAACCTGATTCCTCTCATATCCTTGAGAAATCAGTGAAAAAGGCCATATGCTAGCATAGAAAAATTAGTGTATTTCTTTTATTATTCGAACAAGTTCTAACATGCTCTAAATTTGCTCACCAAAAATCGATTAACATCCTGAAGCAATGTGCTGGGCTCTATCTTTATTTTTAGGCAAATATGTATGGGAATTGATCTATTAACAGCCTAATGATGCACCTCACAATGATAGATCATTTGAATGAGTTAAACCTTATTCTATTGTTGTAAAGAAAATAACCACAAACACATGATTTTAGCAAAGAGGAGCTAACAATTCTTGTTACAAGGGAACCCCAAAGATCAAAATTTCAAAAGAAAAAAAACATACTCACTCTCTGTTCTGTGTCCAGTAGCCAAACAAAATACCAAAAAAGGTTTTGCAAAAATAAGAACTTAACATTCAATCTATCATGATTCTTTCGGGCAACTATATAACAAAACTTAAAGCTATGGTAGAGTTCAACTTCATTCTAATATTCATTCTTTGGGAAGAGCTAAAGAGCAATCCCCCAAGGCCGAATTTTCCTAATAAATTTACTTAACAATGTAAACCAAGAAGACATTTTAAGAGGATTTCTACTACACACTCACAAGAAGCTACAACAATATTCTTGCGAAACAGATTCTTAGTCGTAGGCCAACAAGGACAACAAAAACAGGAACTTTTAAATTAACCCATGTTAACAAACAAAATCAGCCGAAATGCTTCAACCCTCATTTACATCATACACATATTTCCATACAAGACCAGCCTAAAACCAACAGCAACCTACTAATTTTAACAAAATAACGAAAGAAAATGAGGGTGGAACAATATTTCACCTATTTTTGAGCAGCGAACTGAGAATACGAGCTTCGTCGGGAACTTCTACCACCAGAACTTAGATTAGCTCGCCAGAATTCTTACTCTTTAGTGTGTATTACCCTCTGAAACTTTTGGTTACGTAGGATTAGAGAAATACTTCTCCAAAATCCTCAAAATTTTCCCCAAAAGCCAGCTACCTCACACAATGAAAGGGGAGAGTTTATATAGGGGATTTTCTGGTGAAAATGGGGGGAAAACAAAGGGTATTTTCGGGAAATTCATTTGGGGAAATTTGAATTCCCAAACGGATGAGCTTGAGAAGCAAGGGAATTGTACCAAGATTGTACAAATTCCCACTAATTGTGCGGAGAAATCGACACCTGTGCTCTCTAGAAGGTTCACGACTTGCCAGCATGCACTTTGACGGAGAATTCTTAATGAATTTGGACGGAATTTGGGGTTGTTTGTTGCTGTTGCTGTTGCTGGAGCGTTTTGGGTGAGCTCCTGGATGGTGTTTGGGAACGTTTAGGGTTTGCTTGTTGATGTTAAGAGAGGGAGATGAAGAGGACGAGGTTGGGGTGTATGAGTATTGTACGAGGCGCATCAATGGTTTTTGCGTTCTTTTGAGAGAGTGAGGTGCACGGATGGGAGTTGAGTGAATCTATGAGAAAATATGAGTGTGTATATATAAGTGTGTAAGTATACTGTATATATATATGTGTTTATATATCTGATGGGAAAAGGGAATTGGGTCGGGTCAACGGATGAGAATTGGGCCAGAGGGGATAGTTATTTGGGTCACTTGTGTTGCTGGAATGAGGGTTGAAGCTTGGTTCAAGAGGCTGGCCATTTTGCTTTGCAAAAATTTGGCTAGTTTTGATTTAAAGAATAACCAAATCATTTAAAATATGGCCAAATCGAATATATTAGAGAGTTTCGGCCAAAATTGAAATGAAACGAATTAAATCCTTAATTAATAAAACAAGCTTCTATATTTAAAAATTAAGAATGATTATATTAGCAAACACATAATTATCTTTTTAAAATATAAGTGACTCATTTAAAATCAAAGAATTACTCATACAATTATTTCTTGATTTTAAATCGATTTTGAGGAAAATGGAGCACATTTTGAACTTTAAACAAGGTTTTTATTTTAAAATAACTTTCAAAATATTTCTTTAAGTAAAATTTATATACTCTTATATAATTAAATATAGAGTACACATATTTCTCCTAAAGTCACTAAATTAACCTTAAATTAATTTTGAAAACCTTAAAATTTTATAAAGATAATTATTTTAAAATTGTTTAAAATAGTAGAAGCTCGAAATTAATTACGAATGTGGAGGGCGAAAATTGGGTGTCAATATACAATTCCCAGCAATTGGCTAAGATTTATGTAAAAGAGATCGTGAGATTGCACGGGGTACCACTGTCCATTATTTCAGACAGGGGTACGCAGTTTACCTCTAAGTTTTGCGGTAAGTTACATGAAAAGTTAGGCACTCAACTTACTTTCAGTACAGCCTTCCATTCTCAGACTGATGGTCAGTCGGATAGGATGATCCAGGTATTGGAGGACATGCTGAGAGCATGTGTGATTGACTTTGAGGGTCATTGGGACCAGTTTCTACCATTGTATGAGTTCTCATACCACAATAGTTACCACTCCAGCATCGACATGGCACCACTTAAAGCACTGTATGGAAGGGGTTGTAGGTCACCTATAGGGTGGTTTGAGGAAGGCGATATAAAGCCTTTGGGCGTGGACTTGGTAAGGGAAGCACAAGAAAAGGTAAGTGGCATTCAGAACAAGTTGCTAGCATCCAAAGCAGGCAGAAAGAATATGCGGATCGCAAGGTAAGGAACATGGATTTCCAGGTTGGTGAACAAGTGTTATTGAAAGTGTCACCAATGAAGGAAGTTATGCGTTTTGGGAAGAAGGGCAAGCTCAGCCCTCGGTTCATCAGACCGTTCAAAGTTCTTGAGATTGTAGGGCCAGTGGCTTACAAGTTAGCACTACCACCCAGTTTGTTGGGTGTCCATCCGATATTCCATGTATCCATGCTAAAGTGATACCATGAGGATAGGGACTAAATCATCAAGTGGGATGAAGTGTAAATTGATAAGGATATTCGTTATGAAAAATAGCCGGTTATGATTCTTGATCAAGATATCCGGATATTGAGGACAAAGATGATCAGTATGGTAAAGGTTCAATAGAAGCATCATCCTATTGAGGAAGCCACTTGAAAAACCAAGAAGTACATGCGGGACAAGTACACTCACTTGTTTGAGGAGTCAGGTACTATACATTTCTTTCTTCATTTCCATAATTTTGGGTTGGATCATTCGGGGATGAACGATGGGTAAATTGGTATCTATTATAATGACTGAATTCTTCATTATGGGTAGACTTTTCATGCTAAGTGTCAAGTCAGAAAACTTCCGAATTTGGGAGTAGAAAACTCTGGGCTAGGCTAGTCTCGACCAATTTTGGAGTGAGATATGGTCTAGGGCAATCCGGGTAAGAATAGGGTAACGTGTCTTGTTTTGAGCTAGTTTTCCATTTAGCTAAGACATAAAGGAGTCTAGAGGACTTTTCAAGATCAAATTCGGGTAAGTAGAACTCTCGGTATCGAGGTTGATATGAAGGGGTTATTTCAGAGCGTCAGGAAAAAGAGTGTGTTATAAAATGGACCAATTTGGGGGACTTTACGACTTTCTATCCTGTGTCAATCTCCGTAGTGGTTGGCACACAGCCATAGCAACCTCCACCGTAGCGTAGAAAATACCGCTACAACAAAAGTCAACATCGATCAGCCTCTGCCATAGCGATCGATTCTGCTACAGCGATACCACTATAGCGAAGCAGACCGCTATACCAGAGCGTGACAGGATTTAATGTAGAAACTTCCCCAAAAACAATCATTTTTTTTCAACACGTTTTGGGAGAAGAGCAAGGCGATTTTGGGTAATTTTCATCAGTTTTCCACCAAATTTTGTCCTAAAGGTAAGAATTCTACTTTCCAAACTTCGTACTATCTTTTCAAGACTATAGAATTGCTAAGGGTGGACTTGAGAAAAGGGTTGGAATGACCTAGGATGGTAGAATCCGGGGAAATAGGGAATTCTGAGATGTAAAAGTTCTTGGGTGTTGATGATTTCATTAGATTATACTCATGTGACCTTAGTTCCCTAAATGTATCCATAAAAATAGTAGGAATAGGTGAATTAATGGTGAGAAAGCCCGAAAAAAGGGCAAAATGATCATGGTTGGCCTGGGGTTTGGGATTTTTGCATAATCCGGGTAAATTATAGGCCATAAAGATTGATTTTGGTTATTGTGTTATTTTAGACCAAGAACCGACAGAAACTTCGGGAAATGGGAAACTTCCGATAGAGTAGAGCTTGAAATATTTCAAGGTAGGTGATGGTTGTTGATTTCTAATATGTATTATGTGTTCACGTACTATTTCGTAGTACTGTATGAGTTGCATATTTGGGAATGTATTGTGAATGTCTAGTTGTCCGGTAATCAGTCTTGTGAAATGAACTTCTTTTGTTTGCTTGTTGGTTTTACAAGTATGTTTGTTTATTGGGTGTGATTGATTTTGACTTGTTATGACATTCAGTTGGCTTGGGTACCACACCTGGTACGGGTATACTAATGGTTTGTTTGGGTACCACGCCTGGTATGGGTATACTAATGGTTGGTTCAGGTACCACGCCTAGTACGAGAATTTCTAATGGTTGGCTCAGGTACCACGCCTGGTATAGGTTGTTTAATTGCATTATTGTTTTCTTTTGATGGTTCCATGAGTGGGTCGGGTTGTATTCTTGAACTGTGATATTTGTATAAGGTCCATGAGAAACCGGGTGATTTTATTTAAATGTGAGTTTGGTCTTAGGGTAGACCGGGATAGTATGTCTAAAACTTAGGTGAGGTTAAGGGGATCCTTGGTGGGTCCAGGTTATGTGTAAAAGGTTATATATTGTTGTTTTGGGTGTGGTCACTAGTTGTTATTGGTTCATGTGTTAATATGCTAAGAGAGGGATTTAATATCTGGGTACTTGTTGACTTGTTACATGTTTCTTGTACCTTACTATGTATGGTTTACTGTTCATATTATGTTTATTGGAGCTCGCCCATGATTCTACCAGTACACAGTATTTGTGTACTGACTCTACACTTGCTTTCCTTTTTATGAGTACAGGAAGTCTTCCGGCGGCTGACACGCGACCTCACCTGTAGTCCCAGTGCTTTCAGACATCAAGGGTGAGCTACTTCGATTGAGCTACCTTGGTCTCTTCCATTTTCTTTGTAGCCCACTTGTCTCGGGCTTAGACTCTTGTTTATTTTGGGGTTGCATCCCCGCATTCTAGACTTTGGTAGTATTTTGGTACGATGACTTTCAGGTTCTAGGGAGAATGTTTTCGCAGGTTAATTATAATAGTATTGAGATTGTTATTGAATTGCTAGTTTATTTTCTTGTACACTGGTTTTGAGCTGCCATAACGGTTAAGTTCAGGGTCGTTGATGGTTTGCTCACCCGAGGGTTGGGTGAGTGTCACTCACTGTGGTCTGGGTTATGACAAAAAGGTTGTAGATGCTTTGAGTATTGCTGAACTACCCTTTGAAGGGTTAATGCATAACAAGGCCTTGTACATCACTGTCAAATGTAAAGAGAAGATTGTGTACGGGGTTTTTCCATTGTCCACACTCACTCAGCTATATTATGATTTGGGAAAGATTTGCCAGAGCAGGATCAATGTAAAAGGCTTCGATGGGAGTCAAAGGAACACTATCAGAAATGTCAGTTTGTACGTCCAAATGGGACCTGTTGAGTTCCACATCAAGTTCCAAGTCATGGACATGACCACCAATTATAACTTGCTCCTTAGTAGGCCATGGATCTACAAGGCCGGAGTTGTACCATCAACCCTTTATCAAATGGTGAAATTTGTGTGGAAAGGTCATGAGGTAGTCATTCACCATGAGGGGAGTCATTTGAGTCACCCCAATGACTATGTCTCCATGATTGTTCAAAGAAAAAGTGAATTTTACACCGTAGAAGTCATGAATGCCACCGGAGAGGATCTCGCACCATAAGTGCCAATGCTGCCAATTTATTAGATGCTCGCGACCACAACATTGAAAATAGAATTCAAACCAGGTTTTGGACTAGGCAAGAATTACGATGGTATAATCGAGTCGATAAGGCTCCTAGGACAATCATCCAAGCATGGAATGGTGTATGTGTTTCACGGAGGCAAGGCAAAAATTGAAGAGAAAGAGCATCCAGGGTTGCATAAGCCACTTTCTCACTTGTACTAGTCAGTCCAGGTGCAAAGCAGTCCCACAAGTGATGGTATAGGGTATGGAATAGGAGATCTATTCGACAGATGTGATGCTATAATAGAAGAAGTCCCCGAAGCAGCCGTGATCAAGGAGGCCAGGCCAGGTGAGCAATTGCAGAATTGGGCCGCTACTCCTTATATGACTCTCCGTTTGTCTGGGTAGATGAAAGACTTTATTTTTAGAAAAATCGGTGATGGTCTGGATGAGACCCATGACCAACTCTTTATGTCTTTAATTTCCTCGTGTTGTCTTTTCCATTTTCCAAAAGGCATAGATTCGCATTCGTGCGAGTTATAGCCGTAGTTTATAAATATTTTAGATTTCAATGAAAAGCCTCCCTTATTGCAAAAACTTTTCTATACCTCTTCTTGTCATTATCTAACTTGTTTTGTTTATGATTTCAGTAATAATAACTTAAAGCCTGCTAATGTCATGTCATGCTAAAAGCTGAACGAATAAATCAAGGTAAATGATATTGGAAACGAAGAGTGTGAAATCATGGTCCTTGAATGACAAACCAAAGAGAAAGGGTTTTGAGAAGCATGAAAGGCTCTATGTAGAAAAGATTGAGGTATTTAATCTAGGAGACGATGGTCAACTCAAAGAAATCAGCATCAGTGTTCATTTGACAAAGGCTCAAGAACTTATCAGTCTGCTCATGCCATACATCGACATCTTTGACTGGTCCTACAATAATAGGACAGGAATGAGCACAAACATCATCTCCCAAAATTTATTGGTCAATCTAGAATTTAATCCAGGGAATGGATAGTTAATCCTTCCATCCCATGAGATAAAGAAAAGTTTTCACCAAATTAGCAAGGACTGTACGTCATCCAAAATGTTTTATCCGGGCGTGCTTTGATTTTGTCCGAGATGGATGGACAAGCGTGGCCTAAGCATATCAGCTCCGATGCCATGAAAAGATAATATGCTTGAAGATAGTTTTGTTTTATTTCATTCCTTTCCTTGTAATCGCGTTTTCTGATTGTAATCATTTTTATGCTTCGTAATAGCTTAAAACTTCCCTATCCTCCTTGTACGAACCATGTTTGACCTGAATTCTCCAAAATAAGATACGTAGGCAGCATATGTCAATTTTGGTCAACCCTTTAGAAAAATCTCTCTCTCTCTTTTTATCTTGAACTACGTGATGACATGAATTCTCAAGAATGAGATATGTAGGAAGCCTTTGTCGGCCTCAGTCACCCCTTTATTTATTTCTAATAATCTCCCACCAAAGTATGGGAACTATGTTTGACCTGATTCTTGCCTCAATGGGATATGTAGATGCCACAATAGCTCGGTCATATTCCCCAGGAAATAAAAAATGGGATAGAAATTTCGAGAAAGAAATTTCGAGAAAGGTATTTTAAAAATTTAGAAGGCGAAGATCATTGTAACGACCGGGTTCATCATTACAGGTAAACCTTTATACCCAAGTTTAGAATTAGAAAACTTTGGGGTTTAGGAGTTAAAAGTTCTAGGCTAGACTAGTCTCGACTAGTTTTGGAGCGAGGTATGGTCTAGGGAAATTTGGGTAAGGATTGGGTAACGTGTCTTGTATCGAGCTAGTTTTCCTTGTAGCTAAGACATAGAGGAGTCTGGGAGACTTTTCGAAACTAAATTTGGGTAAGTAGAACTCCTGGTATCTAGGTTGACGTGAAGGGGTTGTTCTGAGATGTCGGAAACTCAGGGTGTGTTATAAAATAGGAACTTTTGGAGAACTTTGTGACTGTATGTCCCGTGTCAATCACCATAGAGGTTGATACATTGCTACAGCGACCTCCGCTATAGTGGAGAAATTACCGCTATAGCAGAAGTCAACATTGGTCAGCACCGCTATAGTAGACGGTTCTGCTACGGTGGTACTGCTATAGTGGAGTGTGTACCGCCATAGCAGAAGACTCAGGATTTAATGCAGAAAACATCCCTAAAAAATTTAGTTTTCATCAAGAACGTTTTGGGAGAAGGGAAAGGCAATTTTGGGCAAACTTACTTCATTTTACACCATTTTTCATCCTAAAGGTAAAAGGATTCTACTCCTCTAATTTAGTACTATCTTTCCTACGGAGTAGAATTGCTAATCTTGGACTTGGGGGAAGATTTGGATTGACCTACGAATGGTAGAATCTGGGGAAAAGGGGGATACTATGGTGTTAAAGTTCTTGGGTTTTGTATATTATTATTGGGTTACGATCACTTAGCCATAATTCTCTAAAAGTATTTATAAAAATGATGAACTTAGGTGAATTCATGGTAGGAAAGCCCGGGAATGGATGGAATGATCATAGTTTGGCCTGGGGTTTGGGATTTTGCATATTCTGGGTAATTAGTAGGCCATGAAAATTGATGGTAGTTATTGTATGTTGTTTTTAGACCAAGAACAAGCAAGAACTTCGAGAAACGGAAGGCTCCAGTTTGGTAGATCTTTGGATAATTCGAGGTAGGTGATGGCTACTGATTCCCAATATGCATTATGTGTTCATGTACTATTATTTAGTATTGTATGAGTTGCATGCTTAGGGAATGAATTGTGAATGTCTAATTGTCCGGTTACCAGTCTTGTGAAATGAAATTTTTTGTTGCTTATTGGTTTACAAGTATATTGTTCATTATTTGTGATTTACTGAACTTGGTGTGACGTTCGGTTGGCTCGAATACCATGCCTGGTATGGGAATACTAACGGTTGGCTAGGGTACAATGCCTGGTATGGGAATACTAATGGTTGGCTCAGGTACCACGCTTGGTATGGGTTGTTTAATTGCATTATTGTGTTCTTTCGATGGTTCCATGAGTGGACCGGGTTGTACTTCTTGACTGTGATTATTGCATATGGTCCATGAGAGGTTGGGTGATTATATCTAATTATGAGGTTGGTCTTAGTATAGGTCGGGATTGCATGTCTAACACTTAGGTGATGTTAGGGGTTTCCTTGGTCGGTCCGGGCTATGTAAAAAGGGTATATGTTGTTGTCTTGAGTGTGGTCAATGGTTGCTAATTGGTTCATGTGTTAATAAGCTAAGGAATAGACTTGTAGTCTAGTTATATGTTGGCTTGTTTACATGTTTTTTGTACCTTACTATGTTTTGGTTTATTGTTCATATTCTGTTTATTGGAGCTGACTGATGATCCTACCAGTACACGGTGTTTGTATACTGATTCTGCACTTGCTTTTCTTTTATGAGTACTGAAAATCTTCCGGCAGCTGATGCGCGACCTCACTTGTAGTTCCAGTGGTTCCAGATATCAAGGGTGAGCTGCTTCGGTTGAGCTACCTTGGTTTCTTCTTTTAAGTTGTATCCCAATTGTTTTGGGCTTAAACTCTCTCTTGTTTTTGGGATTGCATCCCCGTATTCTACACGATTAGTAGTACATTTTTGTATGGTGACTTTCAGGTTCTAGGGATGATTTTTCCATAGATTTTATGATATTATTGTTTGAGATATTGAATTGCTAGTTTATTTATTTACACACTGGTTTTGAGCTGTTAGAATGGTTAAGTTCTGGGTCGATGATGGTTCGCTCGCCCGGTGTTTTGGGTGGGTGTCACTCATAACGGGTTTGGATCATGAAAAAAGATGGAATCATATCCCTAGGTTCGTTGATCTCGTCGTACCAAAATGGGTCTAGTAGAGTCTGGCGGAATGGTACAGAGACGTCTATACTTTTCTTTGAGAGGCTATAGGACTTTAGGAAAAATCTATCTTCTTTTTTCCTTCGTGCTATAACTTGATTTCAATTGGTATTTGGTGATACAAATTGGTATTTGGTGATACAAATTGGTATCTAACTCTTTCACTCTTCTATCCGCAGATAGTTAATACTAGGAACAACAGAGCAAGGGCAGCGGTCCTAGTAGCGGGCTCGACTGTCAGAGGTATAGGAAGGGGCAGGGGCAGGGGCCGAGGTAGAGTAGCACCCGCCAGGGGTGGAGCTTAAGCGACTGCAGGAGCACGTGAGGCAACCCCTCCCCCACCCTAGGATCAGTTTGAGGAGGAAGTTGAGGCCGTTGTTAAAGAGGGCACAGAGCAGGCAGAGGCAGCACCGGCTGGAGGTGCAAGCCTTCCCTCTATGACACCCGAGATATTTTAGTAGGTGTGATCCTTTTTGAGTGGGCTGGTTAGTGATTGAGCCAATCCCACTGGTACGGCAGATCAGGTTCTGGGTGCTCAACCAACGGTTACGACAACTCCTAGGATGGATGCAGCGTCAGGGATAGACGACTTCTTCAGGCCAATGCTAGGTCCGATTATGACAAGGAATGAGCATAAGATGCTGACTAATTTCCTCAAGATGAAACCTCCTACATTTAAGGGTACTAAGAAGGAAGATGCTTATGAGTTCATATTGGACTGTTATGAGAGGCTACACAAGTTGGGCATTGTGCAATAACATGGGGTTGAGTTCGTCATTTTTCAGCTGCAGGGTGATGCTAAATAGTGGTGAAGGTCTCATATGGATTGCTAGTCATCTATTTTGCCTCCACTGACTTGGGAGAAGTTTCATACTCTCTTCTTAGAGAAGTATGTACCCCATACTTTGAGAGATCGCAAAAAAGGTGAGTTCCTGGCTCTGGAATAGGGTAGCATGTCGGTCTCCGCTTATGAGGCCAAGTTTCATGTCTTGTCTTATTTTGCTACACAGTTGTTGGGTAACGAAGAGTAGAGGGTTCAGTTGTTTGTGAAGGGTCTGAACACTGATTTGCATTTGTTGTCTGTGCACATGAATTCAGCAGGGAAAGGCTTCAATGAGGTCACCGATTATGTGAAGAAGTTAGAAGGGGTTAAGCAGGTTGGGCAGGCTAAAGTGTTAGCCAAGAAGTCTCGGAATGATGAAAATTTCAGTGGTTCATACTCCAGGGGCCAAAATCAGCAGGTACACTCTGACCGTCCTATTCAGTCAGCTCTGTCAGCTGCTACAGGTGATCGTCCGAGAGCTAATTAGCAGTCTTCAGCTCCTAGAGGCCAAAGAGCTTCTTACATATCTGCCAGTAGGCCTACACTTGATCGCGGTTATTTCCATTGTGTTAATCTGGGCCACTTTAAGAGAAAGTGCCCTCACAAACAGATGGGTACTCAGACTCAACAGTAGTCTAAGGCTGTGGTTCCAGTAGGTAGAGGTGGTTATGCTAGAGCTCATCCATTGGGTGGTCGAGGTAACTTTCAGGGAGGTCGAGGAGACAGGGGTAATGGCGGAACGGGCAGGGGTGTGGCGCAGCTAGCCAAGGAAGTTTCTTGGATTGATGACTAATCTCACTGTTATGCTTTTCTAGGGAGGTCTAATGCTAAGGCGTCGGACGCGGTGATCACAGGTACAATTCTTTTCTGTGATAGGATGGCTTATGTACTTTTTGACCCAGGTTCTACATACTCTTATGTTTTTGTGAATTTTGCTTTGGGTTTGGACTTGATTTGTGATATCCTTGATTCCCCTATCCATTTTTCCACCCCAGTTGGAGAGTCCGTTATTGTAACTCATATTTATCGTACTTGTCCTGTGGTGTTTGTGGGGTTACAGACTTAGGATAGATTTGGTAATTCTAGATATGGTAGACTTCGATGTTATTATGGGCATGACCTGGTTGTCTCCTTATCATGCTATATTGAATTGTAATGCTAATACTATGGCTCTAGAAATGCTAGGTAAGGATAAACTAGAGTGGGAAGGTGTGTACATTCCTAAGCCGGCTAAGATCATATCATTTATTCGGGCTAGGAAACTAGTAGGGAGAGGGTTCTTGGCATTCTTAGCTCATCTCTATGATGATAGTATGGAGTCCCCATCTATTGAGTCAGTTCTGGTTGTTTCAGTGTTTCAGGAGGTGTTTCTGGCGGATTTTCTTAGTATGCCTCCGGACAGGGACATTGATTTTTGTATTGACTTGGAGCTGGGCACTTGCCCAATTTCCATTCCTCCTTATCGCATGGTTTTGGCAGAGTTAAGAGAACTTAAGGCTCAACTTCAGGAACTCTTAGACAAAGGTATTATCTGTCCCAGTGCCTTACCTTGGGGTGCTCCAGTTCTATTTGTGAAAAAGAAATATGGTAGTATGCGGATGTGCATAGACTACCGATAGTTGAATAAAGTTACCATCCAGAATAATTACCCATTACCCCGTATAGATGATATCTTTGAACATTTATAAGGTGCATCTGTGTTTTAAAAAATTGACTTAAGGTCAGGGTATCATCAATTAAAGATTAGGCCCAAGAATATTCCTAAGACTGCTTTTCAGACTCGGTATGGGAATTACGAGTTTCTAGTGATGTCATTTGGGTTGACAAATGCACTCGCAGCATTCATGAGCTTGATGAATGGGGTGTTTAAGTCTTATTTGGATTCATTCATCATCGTGTTTATAGATGAAATTTTGATCTACTCTAAGAGTAGGGAAGAGCATGTTGAATATCTCCGTATTGTGTTGGATATTTTGAAGCACCAGAAACTGTATGCAAAGCGTGAATTTTGGTTGACTTCTATCGTATTCCTTGGGCATGTAGTGTCAAAGAAGGGAGTGATGGTAGATCCCCAGAAGATTGAGGCAGTCAAAAGTTGGGTTTGGCCTAGTTCTGTGACTGAGGTGAAGTTTTGTGGGTCTGGCAGGCTACTACCATAGATTTTTCAAGGACTTTGCGTCCATCGCTACTCACTTGACAAGGTTAACTCCGAAAGAGGTATCATTTGTGTGGTCCGACCAGCGTGAGGAGAGCTTCCAAAATCTCAAGACACTTCTTACCATGGCTCTTATCCTTTCATTGCCAGTTGAAGGTAAGGATTTCATTGTATATTGTGATGCTTCACATTCAGGTTTGGGTGTTGTGTTGATGCAGGACAAGAATGTGATAGAATATGCTTCTAGGCAATTGAAGGTCCATGAAAAGAATTATCCAACCTATGACTTGGAGTTAGCAGCGGTGGTCTTTGCACTCAAAATTTAGAGACACTATCTTTATGGTGTCAAGTGTGATGTGTTCACTGATCATCGCAGTCTGCAACATGTATTTACTCAGAAGAACTTGAATCTGAGACAGAGAAGGTGGATGGAGTTGTTGAAGGATTATGATGTGACCATCCAGTACCATCCGGGTAAGGCTAATGTAGTGACAAACGCATTGAGCCGGATGACCATCAACATGGGCAGTTTGGCTTGTTTGGGGGTGTCCAAATGACCATTGGCAAGGGAGATTCAGGACTTAGAATCTAAGCTCATGTACTTGGGTATCTCAGAACAGGGTGGAGTGTTGGCCAGTATTGAGGTCAAATCTACATTCATAGAGGATATAAAGACTAAGCAATTTCAGGATGCACAGTTGAGCAAACTTCAGGGCAACGTAATATCCAGAGAGTCCAGGGATGCCACGTTGGACGCAGGCGGGGTGTTGAATTTCAAAGGAAGGATTTGTGTTCCACGGGTTGATAACATAATTCATAAGGTATTGGCAGAGGCTCGTGGTTTGTGGTACTTAATTCAACCAGGCATAACCAAGACATACAGGAATTTGAGTTAACTTTATTAGTGGTCTGGGATGAAAAAGGGACATCGATGATTTCGTGTTCAAATGTCAGAACTATCAATAGGTCAAATATGAACACAAAAGGCCTACAGGACTACTTCAAAGGATGCCCATTCCCAAGTAGAAGTGGGAGAGAATAGTCATGGATTTTGTGGTGGGTCTTCCCAAGACTTTGGGAAAGTATGACTCTATTTGGGTCATTGTGGACAGGCTGACAAAGTCAGCTCATTTCATTCTGGTCCGAGTGGACTATGATTAGCAGTAGTTGGCTAAGATCTATGTGAAGGAGATCGTGAGACTTCATGGGGTACCACTGTCTATTATTTTAGACAGGGGCACGTAATTTACCTCTAAGTTTTAAGATAGGTTACATGAAGAGTTGGGAACTCAACTCGCTTTTAGCACAAATTTCCATCCTCAGACTGACGGTCAGTCGGAGAGGACAATCCAAGTGTTGGAAGACATGCTAAGATCATGTTTGATTGACTTTGGAGGTCATTAGGACCAGTTTCTGTCATTGTGTGAGTTCTTATACAACAACAGCTACCACTCTAGTATCAACATGGCACCATTTGAGGCACTGTATGGTAGGAAATATAGATCACCCATAGGGTGGTTTGAGGTAGGCAATGTGAAGCCTCTGGGTGTAGACTTGGTAAGGAAAGCATAGGAAAAAGTAAGGGGCATTCAGACCAAGTTGCTAGCAGCCCAGAGCAGGCAGAAGGAATATACGGATCGCAAGGTAAGAGACATGGATTTTTAGGTTGGTGAGCAAGTACTATTGAAAGTTTCACCAACTAAGGGGGTTATGCATTTTGATAAGAAGGGCAAGCTCAGCCCGCGGTTTATCAGTCCATTTGAGGTACTCGAAATGATAGGGCCAGTGGCTTACTGGTTAACACTGCCGCACAGTTTATCTAGTGTTCATCCAATGTTCCATGTATCCATGTTGAAGCGGTACCATGGGGATAGAGATTACATTATCAAATGGAATAAAGTGTTACTAGACAAGGACCTTCGATATGTAGAGGAACCAATTGTGATTCTTGATCGAGATGTCCGGAAGTTGAGGACAAAAGAGATCAAGTCTGTGAAAGTTTAATGGAAGCATCATCCGATTAAGGAAGCCACTTAGGAAATTGAGAAGGACATGCGGGACAAGTACCCTCACTTATTTGAGGATTCAAGTACTACACTTTCCTTATTTTATTCTCTATATTTTTGAGTTTGATTATTCGAGTATGAATGATGGGTAAATTGGTATATGTTGTAACGATCAAGTTCATCATTATGGGTAAACCTTTCGTGCCAAGTTTAGAGTTAAACTTCTGGGTTTGGGAGTTGAAAGTTCTGGGCTAGGCTAGTCTCGGCTGGTTTTAGAGCGAGATATGGTCTAGGGAAATCTGGGTGAGGATTGAATAATGTGTCTTGTATCGAGCTAGTTTCCCTTGTAGCTAATACATAGAGGAGTCAGGGGGACTTTTCAAAAGTGAATTCGGGTAAGTGAAACTCTCGGTATCGAGGTTGATGTGAAGGGGTTGTTCCAGGATGTCGGGAATTCAAGGTGTGTTGTAAAATGGGAACTTTTGGGGAACTTTACGACTTTTTGTCCCATGTCAACTGCCATAACAGCCTCTTTACTTCATTCTGGGGTAAAGGTATGGTCTGCGTACATCTTACCCTCCCCAGACCCCACTTTGTGGGAATATACTGGGTATGTTGTTGTTGTTGTTGTTGTTGTTGTCAACTGCCATAACAGTTGACATATTGCTACAGCGACCTTTGCTATAGCAGAGAAATTACCGCTACAGTAGAAGTCAACGTCGGTCACCACCACTATAGCAGACGGTTCCACTATGGTGGTACTGCTATGGCGGAGCGTGGACCGCCATAGCGGACAAGTCAGGATTTAATGCAGAAAACTTCCCTAAAACGTTCAGTTTTTATCAAGAATATTTTGGGAGAAGGGCAAGGCGATTTTGGGCAAACTTACTCCATTTTCCACCATTTTTCGTCCTAAAGGTAAGGATTCTACTCCCTTAATTTAGTACTATATTTCCTATGGAGTAGAATTGCTAGTCTTGGACTTGGGGGAAGGTTTAGATTGACCTAGGAATGGTAGAATCCAGAGAAAAATGGGATTCTAGGGTGTTAAAGTTCTTGGGTTTTGTATATTATTGTTGGGTTATGATCACTCAGCCATAATTCTCTAAAAGTATTCGTAAGAATGATAAACTTAGGTGAATTCATGGTAGAAAAGCCCGTAAATGGATGGAATGATCATAGTTTGGCCTAGGGTTTGGGATTTTGCATAATCTGGGTAATTAGTAAGCCATGAAAATTGATGGTAGTTATTGTATGTTATTTTTAGACCAAGAACAAGCAAGAACTTTGGGAAACGGGAAGGCTCTGGTTTGTTAGAGTTTTGGATAATTTGAGGTAGGTGATGGCTACTGATTCCTAATATGCACTATGTGTTCATGTACCATTATTTAGTATTGTATGAGTTGCATGCTTAGGGAATGAATTGTGAATGTCTAATTGTCCGATTATCAGTCTTGTGAAATGAACTTGTTTGTTGCTTTTTGGTTTACAAGTATGTTTTTTCATTGTTTGTGATTGATTTGACTTGGTGTGACATCGGTTGGCTCATGTATGACGCCTGATACGGGAATAATAACGATTGACTAGACTACCATGCTTAGTATGAGAATTCTAACGGTTGGCTCGGGTACCACGCCTGGTATGAGTGTTTAATTACATTGTTGTGTTCTTTCGATGGTTTCATGAGTGGATCGGGTCGTAATTCTTGACTGTGATTATTGCATATGGTCCATGAGAGGCCGGGTGATTATATTTAATTGTGAGGTTGGTCTTAGTGTAGGCCAAAATTGCATGTCTAACACTTAGGTGATGTTAGGGGGATTTTCTTTTAAGTTGTAGCCTAATTGTTTCGGGCTTAAACTCTCTCTTATTTTTGGGGTTGCATCCCCGTATTCTAGACAATTAGTAGTATATTTTGGTATGGTGACTTTCAGGTTCTAAGGAGGATTTTTCTGTAGATTTTATGATATTAGTGTTTGAGATATTGAATTGCTAGTTTATTTATTTGCACACTGGTTTTGAGCTGTTAGAATGGTTAAGTTCTGGGTCGATGATGGTTCACTCGCCCGAGGATTAGAGTGGGTGCCACTCACGGTGGGTCTGGGTCGTGACAATTATCTTCGACAAGTCAAAATTCAAATTGTGCCAAAGAACAACTGAAGTGAATTTTGAGGAAAATCTCATAATCCCCACAGAGTGTCGAATCTCTTATAAACGGGATGAGATTCATCACGAAATCTTTAAATGGGGACGAAATTTTGAGGAAGACCTCAAAGTTTCTACCAAGATTCGTTTGAGATCTTAGAAAACAAGCTCTGAAGAATTCCCCAGCACAAAAAATCAGAGTCTACTCCTGAAAACCTCAGCTACGACAAAGTTTGAGGTGGACTAATCCTCAGCTACGACAGATTTCTCGAAAGACCATTTCCAAATTCCCCAGATAGGATAACTAAGCATCTCTAGAGCCCGCCAACAATGTGTCAGATATGTCAAGGCCTCGAGTAAAAAATGTTCATTGAGCTAGTGCATGACATGACGAGACTGGCACAGATTTTCCTAAATTATCTTTTCAAATTAGCATTTTTTTCAAAAAACTACTTTTGAAAAAATCCTTACAAGTTAATTTGCTGCTTTATAAATCTAACTTTGTCATACGTCTACTGTGACCCGGGGAGTCAAGGACGATAGACTCCTGAAGATGGAAAATATCCAAAGATGATAAAGCACGGAGCAGAGGATCAAAGGAGGTCGACACAGATCAGTTTCGCTAAAAATTGACAATTTTTCTATGGATGCAGGTTGTCTTAAAGAAATGTCAGGGATCGACGAAAGTCCCTCATTGTCCAACGTATTCAAAGCAATATAACGAGACCAGATTCCCCAAAATTGGCAAGAAAAGCCAAAACGGTGGGAAGAAGCTAAAAGAGGCAAAGGTTCCTAGAATGGATGAATTTTCGTGTAGTTTACAGGAACTACCAGATAAAAAGATATCAGAGACATCCTCACATCCCCAGCAGATCAGGATGTTATAGCCTCCCCTAGAAATGATAAGAGTGATGTTGTGTCAACTAATCATTTATCTTGAGTGCAGGTACACGCAAAGAAGTCAAACACGCCGACATAAAAATTGAAGCACCAAATAAGGAATCAGTGACGTCCTCCGCAAATCACTAGGAAATCAGAAATCATAACAAACAGACGATATTTAGAAATGGTATTTGTAGTTGTCCCCGGACATGGGTTGTCAGCCATTTCATTCACATTCAAAATAACCTCTTGTTGGTTTGTCCACCTCGAGAAGAGGATTATTATTACAAAGACAATTTATTTTTGATTATCGTTACGAATGCTTTCTTTTTAAACTTTTACTGGATATTGACTGCGGTCGCCAGTAAGAACGATGTTATGGTTGCTAATTGTTTACCTTGAGAGCAGGTACAAAAGTAGAAGCCAATGCATCAACAAAGGTGGAGGTGATGTTTTCTACGACTGCCATATGGATATTACATCATACGGCACTATATTGCATTACATTATGCATTCAGATTGTATCATGTCGCATTGCATCACAGTGCATCATACTGTATTACATGGCATTGCATTATATTACATCACATTACGTCATATCGCATTGCATAATATTATATCATGTTGCATTGTATTGTATTGCATCATATAACAGGAACCATGTCGAGAGGACCATGTCAAGAGGACCATGTCTAAAGAACCATATCAAGAGGACCATCATTATCAATTACCACAGGCATTTGCTCGCCGCCAAGATTATGTTCCTCTACCGACCGGTTTTAAAGAGGATGACATCCAGAGGCGTCCCTAAGTCACATTCAATGTGAAGGATCGACCCAAGAACATTTATAACTAATATCACATGGAGATGATGAAGTCTGACATTGAGGATATTCATACTTTCATACTCATGTCACGCGAATATGAAGGAGTCTAGTGTTGAGCACATTTATATCCATTATCGCACAAAGACAACAGAGTCTAACATCGAGGATATTCGTGCATTCAGAAGAGGCATTTTGATCACGTAGCAAAGGTCTTTTCTATCCCGAAGATCAAATCATGCATGCTGACACGTTTGAAGAACACGTATCATCCGAGGGAGGTCTATAAGACGTCATCCAAAATTGGTCGATGAGCTGGATTTTCTGAAAGCTGGTAGGCAAAAGGTCGTCTGTAAGCCACAATGATGTCTGAAACTGGATAGTGTGCAAGATTGCCCAAATTTGACAAACCAAGAGTTATCTATAAGACGCAGTGATATCTGAAACTAGATAGTGTGCAAGATCGCCCCAGAGTTGGCAGGTCAAGGGTAATTCGCAAGTCGCAATAATATCCAAAATTGGATAAAAGTGCAAGACTACCAAAAAATTAACAGTCCAAGGGTTATCTATAAGCCATGACATATCTACGTTGATATTATGCAGGACTACCCAAAGACTAACAGTTAAAGGGAAATTTGTAAGTCGTGTTGCATCCAAGATCAGATAAAAGTGTAGGATTACTCCAAAACTGGCAATTCGAAAGTTATCTGTAAGCCGCCTCTATCCAAAGTCGGATGATGTGCAAGATTACTTAGAAGCTGACAATTCGAGGTACATCTGTAAGCTGCCTCTATCTAAAGTCAGATTATGTTCAAGATTACCTGAAGCTTGACAAGTTAAGGGATATCTATAAGTAACGTCGGTATAAATGATGCACAAGACTTACCCGAGGGCATTTGAAAAGATTGTCAATGATAGCCAAGAAGGCTATCATAACGGAGACTATTACAAGCATTTACAAGGATCGTCATATTCGATGGCCAAGAAGTTCATTACATTCAGAGACTCATTATATTCAACGGCCAAGAAGGTCATCATATTCAACCAATCATCGCGTTCAAACTGCCACAAAGGAAAAACTACCTGATAGCCAAGAGAGTTGCCATGTCTACATCGTCATGGAAATCGTCATGACATCAACATGTACGAAGACCAGGTAAAGAGATTATCCCTTTGTTGAATTACTTTACTACTAACAATCTTGTTTTAAGATGTTGCCGAGGGCATCCAAGAGGATGAAAATCTCGAACCAAAATCACATGTGCAAATTAAGCCAAGAGAGCGTCGCACAATACAGATTTTATTTCCTAATAGATCGAGACATAGTCCGAGGAGGAAGTATGACAAAAAAACTATCCCTCCTTAATGGAATTTTTTTACCACTAACCATCTCGTTCTAAGATATTTCTGAGAGGACGAAATTCTCAAAACAAAACCATATGTGCGGACAACACCAAAAAGGATACAGCACAACGTGGAACTTTTTTTTAGCAGCAAACTGGAACATAGTCCGAGGAGGAATACCAAACTCTTTGGATGCGAGCTGAGGAATGGCTTCCACCGCCATCAAACCACACCTCTATCGGAAGACATGTGGGTATTTTTCCTATTGAGTTTTAGTTTCGCATCCAGAGTATTTTTAAAATCACACTGGAAGCAATATTCCTTCTATTCAAATCCGGGTGACAAACACCTAGAGCTTTAGAAATTATGTCTACGTAAAATCTTACCTATGGATGTGAAGAGCTCCACAATCATGGTTAAGAGGTTGCAAGCCTCTTTTCGATAACTCGATCATTTTATCACTCATCTCAAGCCAAAGGTTGTCTTAACATAAAGATTACCTTTTCCACCGATTGAGTCAAACTACAAGCACCCTGATTCCTTGAGTCTTGGAATATGTAGGCGGGCTCTATATTGAAAACTCGGCTACATTTCAATCCCTCCAATCCTCTTACTCCCCAGCTTTCTGGTGTGTCCTTAATCCGAAGTCGGAGTAGCTTTTGAATTTCCTCAAAATCATGCATAAATCAAGCGTTTTGAACTACAGGTGGCCTGAATTCTCATATAACCTGAGATATGTAGGAAATTCGACACTAGAGTTCGGCCATACTTTCTTCAAAATTTGTGCTAGAACCAACTGCTTTTGAGAGATGAATTTATGGTCGGACAAAATTGGGATCGTCAATTTCTTTTGCCCAAGGTTCCTTGCATCCACCCTACCTAAAGGGAGGGGCAGTTGTTGACACCTAATTTTTGCCCTCCACATTCGTGATTAATTTCGAGCTTCTACTATTTTAAACAATTTTGAAATAATTATTTTTATAAGATTTTAAAATTTTCAAAATTAATTTGAGGATAATTTAGTAATTTTAGGTGAAATATGTATACTCTATATTTAAATATATAGAAGTATATAAATTTTACTTAAAAGAAATATTCTGAAAATTATTTTAAATATAAATCATGTTCAGAGATGAAAAATGCTTTATTTTCCTCAAAATTAATTTAAAATCAAGAGATAATTGTATGATTAGTTCTTTAATTTTAAATGAGTTAATTATGTTTTATAAAATAATTATTCTTGATTGTTAAATGTAGAAGCTTGTCTAACTAACTATGGATTTAATCCATTTCATTTTGATCTCAATCTAAACTTTTCCCTTTTATTTAATCTGACCATGTTTTAAATTTAATTTGGCTAAAATTTGGCCACATTTGTGAATAAATATGGCCATTTTCTAAACTAATTTCTCCTGAACTAATCCCATTCCTCCAACCCAAATTCCCTCTTGACCCGGGCCAGCCCAATTCCTACACCCTTAATATCTTCTCTTCTCCTTCATCTCTCAACAACGCAGCAAAATGAACCCTAAATCTTCTTTCTTTTTCTATAAAATGACTAACAACCCCACAGAAACCCTAGTCGTTTCCACCCCATTCCCTCATCTCCTCCATACCTTTACGCGTGCTAAGCACGAGATATCACCTCATAAAGCCTCTAGAAGGGCTATGTGGAGGCATCTCCCCCCACCCTTGTCTTTCTCACAAAATCCCACTCAAAATTCGTACTAAGAGTGTACAATTTCATGAGCTGGAGCCTTATCCTCAAGAAATTCAAAAAACCCTCCACAAAATTCTCAAAACCCCTCTGAAATATCACTCTCCCATATTGGTGAAAGCCTCAAAGCCCCATCAAATCTTTCCCTATAAAAATCCCACTGTTTTCACAGTGTGGGGATGCTTGGAAGTGATTTTCGGAGGCAAAGAACCCTATAAGGCTCTTTGTAGCTGGGATTTTTGCCAAAGAATTTCGAGTAGCATTTGGAGATTTCCGGTGGTGGTGGAAGTGCTCCGATGAAAGTTTGTAGTCCCAATCACTGCTCACAAACAGGTAATTTTCGTAGTTTGACACTTCCTCTATCAAAAATGTTAGGTCTTGTTGGTGTTGGTATTAATTGTTTGTGTGTGAGACTTGATTGTTTGGGGTGAGAATTTACGAATGAGAGTTAGAATCTGACTATATGGTGATATTATTTCAAGTCGTGTCTTTATTTTCTTTTAAAAAATTTTGCTCTATGATGCTCGTTACTATTTTCCTTTATTGCTTAAATTCTTTTGTAGATCTGGAATGAATTAAATTAAATGACATGTTTAAGTAACAAATTAGGTAGTTAAAATATGTCTTTGCATCTTTGCATTTAACCATGTCTGCATCTTCTGTTTTCAACCTATCTGTGTGCCTCATTTCAGCTTCATTATGCCTTTGTGTAACAGTGAACTGAATAAAATCCATCATCTTATTATTGTTGTTTGCTTGAGCATGGAATGCATACTAGTGCGGATGGTTGCTTCAATTAATTTGCGAGCATGTAATTTTCCCTATCTCTTTTTGATAAAAAAAAAAAGTTACTTTCTTATATTGATTAATTCATAACTGTATCAAAGAAGGTAACAGTTGCCAGAAAATGATTTGCATCCTTCTTAAAGTTTGAGCTTCGTGTGATTTAAAACTGAGAAATTCCTTTTTAGTATTCTAGACTGATGAACTCTTTAAATTGCGGTTGTAAGAGTCATGTTGAAACTGTTCTAGCACCTCTCTCACTTGGGATTAACAAACCGTGAACATGTCGTAAGATTGATTCTTTATTGATCCCATTGTTTGAAGTATGTGGTATGGATTACAACGATTAAATTCTTGGTGTGACTCTATATATTCTCATTTGATCATGTAAACTGCTCATCTTGGTGAGACTCTAAAAATTGTGTGTTATCATGCTATTTTTCTTAAGATCTTTCTTTATATGACTGAGATTTGAGTCTCCTGTTCTTTCCACGTTGAGTCTATGGTTGAAAGATCAACATAATTCATGTTTACTACAAGTTTGACTCACCTGGGAACTATTGCTTTGATTTGTATTATTTTGGTTCATTATTGTATAATGATGATTTCGTCTTATCACACATTAATGATCTCCTCCTTTTTGTTTCTTGGCATATGATGCTGCCCGAGTTAACGTGGACTCCCATATCCCTCTTGCATTTCTGTTGGATTTAAACCCAACGAGTCATTGTGAGTCATCCTCCCAGCAAGAACGGAACGTTACAGGTTGAAAGAAAAATATAAAAATGAGTCAAAAACCCATAAAGACAGCAGCAATAGTAGCATTCCAAGCGGACTGAATTTAAAGAAATGGGCCAAAAGGCCCAATACAGATGAGAAAGCAGTAGTCCAAGCGGACCAAAATTGAAGGAAAAATTAGACTGAAAAGTCCAAGTGCAGCAGTAATGGATGAAGAAGCCCAAAACATAGATTTTAGAACAGGTTTAGATTGAGCCAATGGCTTAATCACATCTCTTTCTTTCTCTTTAATTTATGTTTAGATACAACTCTTTGTATTAATTGGACACTAACATTTAACTTAGTTGAATTCCCTAAAAAAGAGTATCTTTCTTGTTTTTAAGTTCTCCTTTTGAAAAGCTTTTCTTTATAATAAAATTCTTTATCACTAGTGCAAATTGGTTGTTTTCTTCAAATTTTAAGTCAAGCATGCCTATTGCTTTCTTTAAATAAATTCACTATATTTTTTTTTGAATTGTTATCAAGAATTTTAAAATTTTAGTTACTATTTTAGTCAAGTTATAATTCTCATATTTTTCAAAACAAACATTTTCAAAGTTAGTCAAAAGTTAGTTTTAAACAAGGCCGGACAACCACAAGTTAGTGGATATTCAAGTGCCTTAAAAACCTTCTTGGAGTATTAATATGAACCGCTTACCTCGAATCTCTTAAATTTTTTAAAGTCTTTTTTCTATTTTAATGATTTTAAAGATTTTTTTTAAAGGTTTTCTTAATTTCTTTTATAAAATTAAGTGGCGACTCTTGCTTTTGTCTTAAAATTATTTGAAATTATTAACTTAGTTTCGAAATGATTTTAAAAGTCAAAACCATTTTTCCTGTAAACCCAAAAATAGTATACCTTATACATAAATTAATGAGCTTAAACTTGTGCGACGAACTTACTTTAGACATCAGTGCCACATCATTGCCACATGAGAGCCACATCAAAAATTATTTTTAAAAAAAAGATGACCTACTAACATGTATATTATATATAATAAAAAAAGAAAAAAGAAAAGAAAAATACCCCTCCCCCCTCTTCCCTGCCCTTCCCCCCCCCCCCCTTCTTCTTTATTTTCTGCAAATCTCCTTCTTCAACCCGCCTCCCACCCATTCACCCCACCTCACCTCCTTTCTCCTTCTATGAACACCCTCTCCCACCTCTTTTGCACCCTAAGGAATGAGGGGTGGGTTAGAATCCAACCAATTTAAAATCTAAAAATTTAAAAAATCTAATTAATATAATTTACAATCTAAAAATTTAAAAAAAAAATTAACTGATAAATCTTACAGATTGTAAAAATTGAGAAAATTAATTTACTTATAAAAAATTAAATTAGGTATTAGAAGAAGAAGAAGAAATGGTTATTTTTTTCTTCTTCTTCTTCTCAATAATGGGGTTTGTGAAAAGAGTTAAAATTTATAGCTTTTTATCCATATTGTTTTTCTTTCTTGAAGAAATTAATAAAGTGTGGCAGAGGTAGGGGTAAGAAGAAGGAGAAAGGAGGTGGGGGTGGGGGTGGGGGTGGTACGCAGAAGAAGGGATATTAGAAGAAGAAGGAGGGGGAGGGGGGGTATTTCGAAGAAGAAAAGGGAGGGCCAGGGGATTTTTTTTTAAAAAATTAATATAATATTAATGGGACAACCTTTTTTTATAAAAATACGCTCCTTATTTTTTTTCTTTTCTTTTTATGACGCGTTAGCATTAGGGGTGATATTTAATTCAGTGAAAAGTTGTTAGGGGAGGAGGGTAAATAAATGCTCGTAGAGATAAGTTTAGAAGTGTTTTGATGTCTTTTCTCGATTGATGACCTAACTTCATACAAAACAGATACAGTCATATTAGCCTAAATTATTGATGTCTTTGTTTGATATTATTGATTTGACTTATCCTCTTCCTCATACAAACTGCTAATTAAAGAAAACATAAAGAGATAGACTGTCCATACAAATTGCGTGAAGCTTATAAGTTATACTCCCTTTGTTTCAATTTGTTTGATCAATCTTGATTTGACACTAAGTTTATGAAAATAAAGAAGACTTTTGAATCTTATGGTCTTAAACATATCACGTGAAAAGTTGAAATTAAAGAGTTGCTGAAAAAGGGAAAAGATCATTCTTTTTTAAATGAACTAAAAAAGAAAGTAGGCTAAACAAATTAAAACAGAGGAAATATCAAATAGGCATGTGGTTAATTTTTCATAGATCATTCTTTTTTAAATGAATTAAAAAAGAAAGTAGGCTAAATAAATTAAAACAGAGGAAATATCAAATAGGCATGTGGTTAATTTTTCATAGAACAACATGAAAACAACTCTTCAACATATATAGCTTTCACAAGTAAAGCTTAATGAATAATCAATTGCACAAAATTAACTAGGGACCAATTATGCTAAACCATGTAAGTGTATAACCATTAACACATTTCAGCCAAGACAATCATGATTCAAGGCAATATCAAGTGCATCATCATGACAAGTACTTATAATATATCTAACTTTATAGAAATATATATTATGTATACCTGCTCTGATAACATGTTGAAGTGTGTGATCATCTCATCTAAAAATTTAAGCTATTAGAGATAACACATTTTTATTTACTTAATAAAATTGCTTATCCTGATTGGGTCAATTTTGATCTTTTTTAAAAATAGATAAATAAATAAATAATTGGGAAAGGGAAAATGAGATTGGAGATCACAAGGTGGGAAATTGAATTCTCACCAATAAGGTAAAAAATTTAGTAGCCAATCAATTGGACTACTAAGATTCCCCAATTTTGATCTCTCAATTGTTGATATACTCTAACTTTTTTGGTCTTCACAATATATAACAACGTACTATTAACTTTCTATTAATTAAGTAAAACATTAACCTTTTGTTTATCATCTACTTGTAAGTTCATGCAAAATTCGTCAATTTTGATCTTAAAATGTGTAGAAGTATCAAAATAGCATCCTTGGTGTGAATTAAAGACTAGAGATCACATGACTTAATATCTCAAATTCATTAAAAAGATTGTTAGTGAAGGGACCAAATAAATATATAGAAGGTCAAATATTATTCAGTCCGATATCATAACTTATTAAGTCAAACATCAATATAAATTGTAGTGGATGGTTGGAGTTCCTCCACCCTTAATAAAGGTCTAGGGTTCGAGCCTTGGATATGGAAAAAATCATGTTAGAAGCGCTGATAGGCCCTACAACGTGCAATTCAAATATAATCAGGATTCAATATGAGTACTGAACACCAAATGAGAAGTCAAAAAACAATTATAAAGTCAAACGTACATACATGTGCATGTAAGTAGGTCTATCTCATTTCCAGTACATTGTAAATTACGTACGTGCAATTTTAAAGTATCACCCGGAAGGAGACTACTCTCTCTTATTGGTTAGCCTTCCGAGTTGAAGGTACGTCGTTAGGCTCATTATAATTTCATTCCTGATCAATGTCAAATTCTTTCGGCCATGCATTCACAATCTATTTTTTATGTTTTGCTCTCTACCTTCTCATGGTATGATGGAAATAAAAAAAGGTCAACTGGAGTAGAAGTCAAAAGATAGATTTAAGAGATTGTGATCGATATGACAAATCACTTGTTTGATTATGTTGTAACTCTATAATTCGAATGTTGCTTATCGTTAAATAAACTGTTGATATTGATCCCCAAAATAAAAGATGGTATATATATATATATATATATATATATATACATAAATATAGGATAGGTGGGATTCATCTCCGTACCTATCCAACTTGCGACCCTATATATATATATATATATATATATATTGGATAGGTGGGATTCATCTCCCTACCTATCCAACTTGCGACCTAGAGATACCAGCTCTGACATACATCCAGTCTACCCTTGACCTAGCCGTATAGACTTCCAGCACCTGTACCAGCAAACGGTGATAATGTCTGATGGCTCTGGGTGACTTTATTTTCATAATTCATTTAAGTTTTTTTTATCTTAATTAATTATTTATGATTTGACATATTTATTATTTTCTTGTAGGTTTTATCTAGAAAAAAAAAATATTAGAAGGCTTTATGATCGGTTTTTTCCAACCTGGCATAAAATTTCGCATAGGACACGACAAGACATGTTTGATCAGGTTAAGGTATATAAATTAATTACTATTTAATATAATTTAACATTAATTTCTCATAATATAGCATCTAACGCTAGTCATCTGATTTATATATATTTTATATTTGACTTTCACAGTACAACAAGATAATTTTCATGATCTACAGAAAAATGCCAATTTCAGAATGTCCGATTGATTTAGGTATGCTCGGAAAAAGAAACAGAGTTTTGATTGACTTCTACCTCATCTTTACAAGGATGTTCAAGCCTATTGGAGAACGTCAGAATTTTTGGCCAAGTCTAAACAGGAGAAAAAGTCCAGGAGAGAAGGAAAAGTTGACTCGTTGCACAGTGAAGATGCAAAGAGCTAAGGAACGATAGCTAGAGAATTCATAAATAATATTATTAATTTTCTAACTTATATACTTATATAAATTTGACTAAATTTGATTTCATTTTGTATGCAAGCCAAAAAATTGAGTTGCGATCCGACTCACAAGGAGATTTTTCGGGCTACACACGTAAAAAGATGACTCAAATTCAAATAAATAGGTCAAGCAAAGGGCTAAACAAGTCTATATAAATTTGAAAAAATTACATAAAAATAATAATTTGACTCTAGCTATATACTAACTTTTTTTTTAGTTATGCAGATTAATTATCAATGACATTTGTCTGAGTACATTCACATTCAGCAAGCCCAAGACGGATCGACCCAGCCTTTATCAGATGTCGCTATCCAAATTTAAACTGAAAGGGGGGAGCAGACAATAGGGGAGAGTCTATTGCCTAGGCTCTATGAATTCAATTCGACGTATCCAGTTAGGATTGGAAGGTGTTGGCTTTTCAAGTCAGGACGAGATGGTTAATAGTGCTCAGATCGCTACTATGTCGTAGAAGATCAAACACCTTAACATGCATTGGTATATCCCGAGGCAAGATGTATTGTCAAAAATAAGAGCATGTACCAACAAGGCGCTCAAGGCACAAGTGAATAGTCTCATTGGAAGTTGCATGAATAGACGTGTGCCTCATTCTCCTCCAACCTCGATTGATGAAGAGAGTACTTCTGATGATGAGGATGAATGTGTCAAACGGACACCTAAGTTGTTAGGATTGTTATTGTTGAACGTTGAAAATAATTTAAAACTTTGTATATATTTGAAATTTATTAACTTTCGTAAATCTTGTAAATTCTTTTGGTGCATCCTTTATATTGAATTTGATATTTTTAATAGATAATTAATATGTTGTAGTTGATTTATAATTGATTTGAAAGCAATTAGTGCTGGAATGTAGCTGATATTGAATTAATTTTAATTTGGTAGGTGAAATGCAAAAATTGCAGGTTTCTGCATCTGATTTTTTTTACAGAAAATCTACAAACAAGGTAGGTTAGTCCGTCAGTTTTCTGAAAAAAATTCAAATGCAAAAAATTGATCTCGTCTGTGAACTTATTCTTGGATATGAAGAACAAACTGACAGACAGGGTCAGTTTGTTTGATTTTTTTTTAAAAAAAATAGTTTATTAAAAATTATTTTATAATATTAAATTAAATAAAAATATCGAGGTTGTCCGTCGGGTTTATTTTTCTTCACGTGGAGTGAAAATTAAAAAACCTGACCTAGTCAAACTAAAAATAATCGGCAGACGTTCCTCGAGTATATCCGATCTTGTCTGTCAATTGCACAAATTTGACTAGCCAAACTCCGATGTCTGTGAGTGAGTCGATTTTGCCTTAAAAATCGACCATGCCTGTCAATATTGACCCTCATTTTTTAGGCAATTTTTTTTGTAGTGATCAGCTTTCCTACGGAGCAAACAGTCTATCTGAATCTTAGCCTCCATACTGCGAAAGGTTATTAAGTGCTCCTCCTTCTTCGAAAAATTCAAATTGGCTACCACCAATTCAAAAGCTCTTGTGAAATCCATAAGTCAGACTCTTTCTACGTTCTTGTCCCCAAAATCAAAACTTTCATGCACACATCGTTATACCCAATAGAAGTAAACTCGATGTGTCCATTGAAATCTTCTTCTATGAATAACTTCTCAGTGTGTGATACACTTCTCACCACCTTGTCTAAATCTTCCCAAAAATATTTTATGTCCTTCTCATTCGAGCTCGCTTGCGCTGCATATTCACTAATAATGTTCAAAGGAGACCCTTCAAAAACTTAATCGGCATCATTCTATCATTGACCCTCTTAATCTTAACCACTTTCTCTGTTAGCTATACTAAGATGTCTACTCCAATCTTATTCCTCGCGCCTCCCTAGTAGTATAATTTATTCCCGTTCATATCTCGCGCTTTAGATCCTATCCATTTGATCTCCTGAATATAATCTATATTATTCCTGCTTTTTTTGAGAATCTTCATTACCTCTATGGACTTTTCCATCAAAGTCTCTATATTCAAATGTACAATATATATATATTTTTTATTGACAAGGGAATCCACAATCGCTACCTTTTGAACTGTCACTTTGTAATAGTTCACAAATCACACATGAAAGGTAAATCGTACTAGGCAAGTCTCATGCGATGAGCTCGACCATAAAGCATGTAGAGGATTTCAAACCTAAGACCCCCCATTTTGGAGATCACTTGCTCAACCAACTTGATTACTCTTGAGTACATACGATATAATAATATTATATTTGTAGTATTATTTCACATATAAAATTTACATAAATACAATATTTGATACACATTGCTAATAGGTTTATTACATATACTGTTGACATTAAAACACATAATTATAAGCATTAGCATTCAAATGTATAACAACAACAACAATAACAATATATTTAGTGTAATCCTACAAGAGAAGTTTAGAGAAAGGTGTATATGCAACCTTACCCCTATCTTGTGAAGGTAGAGAGATTGTTTTCGATAGATCCTCGACTCAAATAAAATATATCAAAATAAATATTAAAAATAATATAATAATAAGGACATCATGTCAAAATTATAATATGTTAATATAATGTGTATTATTCGAACTTGAACTCTTTTAATTTTTTAAATGAAATCGGACCAAAGTGGTCCATTTATTAAAAATAAAAGAATTGTACAAAGCTAGCCCAAAAGTGGCTAAGCCCAAAAAAAAACAAAAACAAAAACAAAGGTCCAAATTAGAAAATATCTAAAATAAACCAAATGAAACGACAAAAAGGAAAGAGGGATTCAGGGGATAAACAACAGTCTCCGCCAAGTTCCTCCCCCACAAAACTTTTTCAGCTCTCAACGAATCTAGTGGAGGAGATACTGACTAGGACGGTGGCGCTACCTCAGATCCGTCACACCATCGACAATGGTCTGGCCACAGAAGCTTGAGGTTGGGTGGATTCCATCAAAAAGCGTTCAACAGGTTTCACAAACTCCATGGAATCCTTCACCGGTGAACTTGGCGGTGAAGGATTTTAGAAAAATGTACCACTGCTAAAAGTTTTTTCAAAGAAATAGTCACATGTATATTGCATGTATATACAGTGTATATGCGATGTATATATAATATATATTCAATATATATGCAATATATATGTAATGTATATGCATATATACTATCAAATATTTTTTTTAAAATAAATAGCCGCATGTATACCATAAGTATACCGCATGTATATCAAATAGCCATTTCGAGTAAGAACTTTGGTCGAATGACCATTTTAGGTAGTAAATTAAAGTGGGTAAATTAAAATGAGCTATTTTTTGTGTAAGAAAATTTAACACAATGACCATCTTGTCTAATTTTTCTAAAAATTAAAGCAAGTATTTTGCCAATATATAATCAAACCTCGTTATAATAACCATTAATTATTATAACATTTCATTATAACAACCTAAAATATTTTACTTCTGTATCACAAAAATTCTATTTATAACAACAATGACATTCATTACAGTAGTACAATCTTTGTAAAATTACCTTTCTATAATAGTCATACTCAAATATTATGTAATAATATTTTATAAGAAATATATTGTATAAAAATAAAATATTAAATGTATATGATAATCATCATTTATATCACGCACATAGTAAATTTTAATTACAAATATATAAAAGAATTTTTTTTTATTTAAATGATGCCAATTAATTATATATGGTCATAATCTTACAAGGAAAGACTATTGATGTTTAACCTTTTAACATTCATACTCTTTCTAGGTTTTTGGTTAAATTGATTAACAAATATATTTTTTTTCTGGTACACAAAATTATTAAACTAAAATTTTGCATACTTTTATTTATAACAACTAAATGAGATCTAAATGTCAAAATCAGTATACATATATAACAACACCTCACTATAGCGGCCATAAATTTTCAGACAAATGCTGCTACGATAACAAGGTTGACTGTACAAACAACATAAAAAGGAAAGAGATAATTACATTTTAGTGCAACTCATAGAGTTACTTTACATAATTTAGTCAAGGTTTTCAATGCTTACATAAATTAGCCTAAAGGAGAAGCTTAAAGGCTCTATAAGGCTGACATGGGTCCATAACTCCCTCCCGACCTTCAAAAAAATTGAACTCAGAGTCAAATGAATAATTTTGATGAGATGAATTCAACACAATAAGATTCGTCTCAAAATTTCATTCACAACTCCAAAAAATCACAAATTGCAAACGCGATCACTGTAGCAAAATTCCAGGCACAAACTGCCAATAATTTTTAAAATATTTTTCAATCAAATTCTGTTGTGATTCATGATGTATCTCCTATTGGAGATGATAGGCCATCATTAGATCTACCTCTTCACAAATTTTCGTAAGATTCAATCTTGCCGTTTGAGAGAAATTAGCCGACGGAGTTTGACAATTTTTGATTTGTATAATAGTGTATAAAATTGTATATTATTGTATATGAGTGTGAAAATAACTCTTATATAATATTGTGTATTGAGTGTATAATATTGTATATCAAGTTTTTTAAAAATTTTGTAATTTTTTTTGAATATTTTGTATATTGTTATATACCGAATGTATATTATTGTATACCTAATTTATTTGTTGGGCTATACTTTTGCAATACAAGTTAGTTAATTGGGTAAATTACATAAAGAGTCAAACATCCCTACTATATTTACTAACTCTCCTACTATTGTATTTTAATTACTTAATATACCACATGTTAACAAAAAACCCTTCGGATACATCCCAACTCCATCGGATACATCCCAAACCACTCGAATACATCCCACCACTCGGATACATGTTGTAACCACTCAGATACATGCGGGATGCCGATGTATCCGAGATAAAATCAAAAATGTCAATGTATCTGAGATAAAACCATGTATCTAGATGCCTTATGCAATGTATCCGAGTGGTTTGGGATGTATCCGATGGGATTGAGATATATTCGAAGGAAAAATAATGGAAAAAAGAGTAATTAGCTCCTAAAAATGTGTGTTTTCAAGTTCTCCTAGTTAATTGTATATTTTATAAATTAGCCCAAAAAGAAAGGTAATAGAAAAGAAAAGGAACGATTGAGTTCTTTGCATTTGCACTCCTAATGTGTAATTTATTTTGTGATTTGCACTCTATTATATTATTTTTTATGATTTATAGCCTGATCTCTTTATTTTCTTGTAAAATAGTAAAAAAAAATAAAAAATTGTATTATTCATAAGGAAACCAGAAAAATACAAAAAATATTGCTAGATCCTTTGTTTTACGTACGTATTAAACAAAAAAAATGTCTTGCCCTTTCTTAAAGCCATCACTCCAGAAGACTATACACATCCCTGCATCTATCTATGGGCTATGATCAGTATTAGGACTTGTTTGGTCGTGAATTTTTTTATTTTTCTTCATAATTTCTTTTTATTTTATTTGAAAATTAATTTTAACTTCAACTTGAAGTTGTTTTTGAAATTTGAAAAACAGTCAAACCCGGTTTTCACTTTTTAATTTTTTCTTTTTCAAAAAAATCATAAATTTTTATTTTTATAAAATAATCCTATTTAAATTATATTTCTTATGTTTTCAAAAATATATTTAAATTCTAAATATTTATACAAACACAACTCTAACTCCAATTTCAATTTAAAAATTTCAAATAAATGATTTTCTTTTATTTTAGTGGCCAAACGTCCACTTATTATCCTCTCAATTTCTTCCTTATTATAATTAAAATTGTTCGAGTAATTAGTACGGCTAAATCTGTTGGAATTAATCTTACGATCAACTTCCAAACTTGAGGGACAAAATTAGGAAATTGTCCAATAGAAGAATATAATCAACATTCTTGACCTCATCTAATACAAATTTAATAGCATCCGATTTTGAGGATAATAATTTTGTTAGCTCTTTGTGTAATTTCTCAACTTTTCAGGTATGAAATTTGGAGAAGAAGAACTTTGCTCATGATGGTATTGAAAAGAATTCAACATTAATATTTGAGTAGGAATTGACGACAGAAAAGAAACGATAATAAGAATATGAAAAACGATAACAGTAAATAAGAATTGTCTTTTTTCTTTTACCCCATTTTTATTTTATTCGTATTTTTCCTGATTTTCCCTTATAAATAATTCAGAATTTTCTTTTTTAAAATTTATTTTGTAAGAAAATAAAAAAGATTAGAATATAAATCATCAAAACTAATAGGATATAATGCAAACTATTGCACAGGTTAAGGTTGCAAAATATAAAGAACTCAGAACTCCAATTAGTAGGAATTTTCATCATTTCCTAATTTTTAGGTGGGGAAAAGGACTCCAATTAGTTACAGCTGTTTTATCTCTTTATTAATAAATTGATTTAAACCAAAAAGGAGATTTGTTTAGGTTTGGATTTCCTAAAATATGTAACTATTTTATGGCCACTATTGTTATTTTGAGAATAACGCCAAAAATCTGTAATGTTTTTTTTTAAGGTGGTGTAGTTAGGTAAAGTTCTATAAAAAGAAAAGAAATAAAGCTACTCCAATAGAATAATTCACATTTTTGTGAAAGTATAACAGCCAAACATGATTTTAAATATGAGAAGATATGATGACTCAATCTCAAGTAAATTAGGGTACCTAAATATAAGTTTTTACTGTTTAAATCAATCCATTTAAACTTTTAATATTTTGTAATATGCATTGAAGTTTCATATAATTAAAAGTTAGTGGTTGTTGAATCAATTAGAAAACCTGTGTTAGCAATATCTTTGAGCAATGAGCCAAGATACAGAATTCTCACAGTGATCAGAGATTACCTAACGTGCCCTATGCTACTCGGGTCAGAGACTAAGTTAGTGATGCTTTTGACTAATGGACTTTCGTCATCTAGGATGCATCATTCGAACTGCTTCGCCTAGATGCACGGCGCTTGTATTGCTCTCTCAGAACTCCATTTTCACGATTTTAATCCCACCACAATCTTTTGTGGTACCCGCAAATAGGGTGAGAGAATCACCATTTTTGTTCAGTTTTTATTCATGCCAATTGGAGCATCATCATGGCCTTGAAAGTCAGTATAATTAGGAATAAGTCAGTAAGTGATACTGTTTTGTTACAGTCAATCTCAAACATAATGATGATAATGGAATGCCATCTCTTTAACTTTATGATAATTAGGGCATTAGGCTTAAACAATTACCAACTAGGAAATGCCATCAACGCCCTCTCAACATTTGGGGCCCCAGTTTATTTACTTTGTGACTCATTTTTCTTTCTCCTGGCCCCATTTCCGTAGACGGATCCAATATTTAAAATTTATAGGTTTATATCACCGCTTCTAAGTTAGGGTTCGTTTAGACATGATTCGAAATCAATCTGATTTGAAGTTCTATTTAGACATGTAATTTAGATCTTTTAAGTTGTATTTTTTCTCATAAACATGAAAATCTCACGAGTTGAGAAAACCATGAAAATATCTCTAATTCCGCAAACTATAATTAATAAACAAGATATCAAAATATACTAAGGCACCGCATTAGTAAATCACATATCTCTATGTTCAATAAATATTTGCGATTACAAACTTTCAAATACACATAATTTTATATATATCTACTAGTCAATAATAACAATATAATAACTATTGTTTTATAGATCAAATTTTACATTTGAAATCACAATTTGAAGACCAAATCATCGGTCCAAAGAATTTGTGATTTCAAATCACATTTTCAAAGGCTGATTTAAAATTATAATCTCAAATCGCATATCCAAACACTTATAGTCTGTTTGGCCAAACTTCTAAAATCAGCTTATTTTGAAAAGTGTTTTTCAAAAAAATACTTTTGGTGAAAAACAGTTTGTGTTTGGTCAATAAATTTAAAAAACACTTTTGAGGAGTAATTAGCGTTTGACCAAGCTTTCTAAAAGTGTTTCTAAGTGTATTTTTCTCAAAAGTGCTTTTCAAAAAAGTGCTTTTGGGGAGAAGCTATTTTTTTTAGCTTCTCAAAAACAGTTTCTGCTACTCCCAAAAACACTTATTTTCTCCCCAAAGCTTGGTCAAACACCTTAATTTTTTAAAATAAGCAGAAAAAAAAAACACTTTTACCAAAAAAAGGCTTGGCCAAAGAGCTATTACTTAATATCACACCCTCTCCACCCACCCAACCCCCCTTCTTTCCTTCTCTATTTATCTACCTTTACTGACTCCAACATTTCCCACTTTCTTTATCCACCCCTCAAGTAGATAGAGAGAAAAGAGAAACACAAGCAACTCACTCTCTTTTACTCATCATGGGGAATTATAGGTTTAGATTATCAGATATGATGCCAAATGCTTGGTTTTACAAGCTCAAGGACATGAGCAAAAACAGCAGAAACAGAGGCCATAGCCACACCACCACCTCATCTTCATCAACATCATCATCAAATCTACAACCAGACAAAAACAGACAACCCCACCACCACCACCACCTTGGTTGCCCAAGAAAATCATATTACATTTCAAGAAACCTCAGCAGTCCAGCTCAAGAAAATCCTACTGTCTCCTCTAACAGCCCTAAACCCTCTGACAATTTCCATTTCACTGATCAGCAGCCACCAAGAAAATCTTCCAAGAAAAGGCGCATGAGTACCAACAACAGGAGGAGAAATTCAAATTCTCCCAAACTTGTCAATTCTTCTGTTTATTCAGCCACTTGTAGCTGCCGAGCTTCTCTTGAATCTGTCTGGACTAAAGCTGATTCCACCCCTGAAGAGTACCCGAATTCACCGGATTCTTCCTTGTCCTCCTCGTCCTCGTCCTCAATTTTGCCTCAATTCAGCTCTGACAAAATCCAGACACCTGAAGTGACTTCAATTTCACCTTCTTGTGCCTGCAGAGACAATCTTGATCACGTGTTCCAATCTGTTTCCAAAATCGATCTTCCCCCTATCATAACCAAGCCCGAAAATTTTGACGAAAAGCAGAGGATTGTGAAACAAGAACAGAGGATTGTGAGAAGAGTTTCATCAACTGGTGTGAAGCTGAGAACAAATTCTCCGCGAATAACAAACAACAAGAAAATTCAAAGCAGCAGAAAGAGTGTATCTTCAAGGAGGACAAATAGTGTTTCAGAGAGCTTTGCAGTGGTGAAATCATCAAGAAATCCACAGAAAGATTTCAGAGAATCAATGGTGGAAATGATAGTGGAAAATAACATAAGGGCATCAAAGGATTTGGAAGAACTTCTTGCTTGCTATCTTTCATTAAATTCAGATGAGTATCATGATCTAATCATCAAGGTGTTCAAGCAAATATGGTTCGACATCACTGAGATTCGACTAAAGTAAATATAAGGATCTAAGTTATTAATTTCCTTTTATCATATGGTTCATAATATGTGTATAAATTATATATGCCTTGGGTTAGCTGAATGTGCGGAGGAAAAAGATAGTACAAAATCCAAATCTTGTAATAATACTGTTTGTCTATGACATGATTTTGTACGTGTATGAGTAAAAGTCTTACTGCAAAACAAATCTCACCTTCGTAGAAATTGTTTATTAGTAGATTGTTTATTTGGTCAAGTATGATCACCTTTGAATAATATTAATTGTTCCAATATTCTTGTTTTCTTTATATATCAGAATCAGAATGTTTATGCTATGAATTAACTTTAATTTCTAGTACTAGAGATACGTTACTCCCTTTATCCCACATTAGTTGTCCATCTTACTATAAATATTTGTCCTAAATTACTTATTTATTTGTCAACTCAAGACAAAATTAGTTAAAAAATTTCCATTTCACCTCCTACAGTTAGTGCTTTTTGAAAGCCTAAACAAGTCTATAAATTTTAAAAAGTTTTTTTTCAAAGGAGTGAATAAAGGGTAAATTAGTAAAACCATTCATTTTATTTATCATTTCTAATTGATGAGCATGTAAATTGTAAAGAGAAAAATGAGCAGCTAATATGAGACGGAGGAAGTATGTCTAGTGGTAAGTTGTATGGGACTTTCAGTGGAATAGGCATTACTAGTTAACCAAAGCAGTGAATCTACAGTCTCTATATATAACCACAAAGATGAGTTAAAAACCTAGAAGGTTCTGCGCACTATTAGAAATAGAGGTTTTTTCTATTCTGAATCAATAAAAAATTGCGCTATAAAATATGATTTTTTCCCACTCTTTTTTCACCGAACTACTTCACTGGGGAAATGCATGGTGGATGTTAGGAGACCATAACAGTGAGGTTATCCTCACGTTTATATAGTTGTATTCAATTAGAATTCATGTGTATAGTTTATCTAGAGGAAGGATAATATCATGTATAGTTATCTCTTGGAGAGTTTGTGTTCGACTACACCTTGTGTAGGATTGTGTATATATTGAGGAAGAACTCCTCTGTGAAATACAATCGAGTTTTATCATTTTCATAAAACCATTACTTGGTATCGGAGCCTTGCGAAGACTCACGTCTCACAATGGTATTTCCTTCAATTACCAGTATCACCTCGCAAACCCCTTCCCAAAACTTTTTGCCGTTCGCAACGAACTTTAACCAGTCCCATCTTCTCAAATTGAATCGTCATAACTATATTGTGTGGATATCACAAATTCTCCCAGTTCTAAGGGGTCACGAACTCGAGGGATATGTAGATGGCCCGCACAAGTGCACTCCAAAGGTAATTTCAAATAACTTTTCTGAAGCAACCTCAACTGGCGCGGTTATTAATCGAGCGTACAATTTATGGATCAAACAAGACCAACTTTTCTTGAGTTGGATTCTCTCAACCCTCAGCGAAGGGATTTTAGCCCAAGTAGTCGGTTGTACGATATCTCAGACTGTCTGGCACGCTCTTGAGGCTATGTTTGCATCGGAATCCAAGGCTAAGATAATGCAACTAAGACTACAATTACAAACCACAAAGAAAGGTAACTCATCCATCGTAGAATACCTTCAAAAGATGAAGACTTGTGCCGATAATCTCGCAGTTGCGGCACACCCCGTCACTGATGATGATCTTGTCTTATATATTCTTGGACGACTTGGACAAGAATATGATGTCGTGGTTGTCTCGGTCACTGCTAGGCCGAAATTAATTTCATTAGCCGATCTTCATGGCTTGCTTTTAAGTCATGAGTATCATTTGGAACAAGGATTAGGCCAAGCCAACTTGTCTGCCAGACAACCCAACAACACTTATAAGAATGATAATTCTTTTAAGAAGGCTACTAATATCAATAATAATTATGGTGGCAGATTTGGACGAGGACGGGGTCGGGGTCGCAACACCAACTCATCCAACCAAAATCAGTATTAAGTTTGCGATAAGTTTGGTCACTCAGCCCTCAATTGCTACCATCATTTTGATCATGCCTATCAAGCTCCATCCAAGCCGCACATGGCTGCTCTCATTGCACAACCTTCTATGGTTGGAGACCCGAATTGGTATTCGAATTCTGGAGCTACTCATTATTTAACTAATGATATGCAGAACATGGCGGTACGAGGAGAGTACATGGGAAGTGATCAAATTCATGTTGGTAATGGCACAGGTTTGACAATTTCTCATTTTGGTAATGCTACCTTACCTAAAGTTAGTCGACCTTTACATGTATCTAATGTATTATTGGTGCCTGAAATTACCAAAAAATTGCTTAGTGTCGCACAGTTCACTTCTGATAACGATGTTATATTTGAGTTTCACCCTTGTTTTTGTCTTGTGAAGAATCGGGCAATGGGGAAAGTACTACTGTGCGGGACTCTTGAGCATGACCTTTATCGACTCTTTGCTGCCCAGTTACTCGGCCAGCCCTCTCCCTCAAATAAATCACAAGCTTTCCATGTGTCCAAGTCATCTTTTGATCTATGGCATAGTCATATAGGTCATTCGTCTCTACGAGCAGTCAATAGTATTGTTAGGAGTCTTTCTTTACCAGTCACATCGAGTTCTCGGTCTAATGTTTGTTCTTCTTGCCAATATGGCAAGAGTCACAAATTGCCATTTTTTAATTCTAGTTCTAGTACTAGTTCTCCTCTTGAATTGATCCACACTGATGTATGGGGTCCTGCTCCACATTTGGCTAGTAATAAATTCCGTTATTATGTTTCTTTTATTGATGACTGTAGCAAATTTACATGGTTATTTCCTATGAGTTCCAAAAACGAAGTTTATACCATATTTTTACGCTTTAAAACTCAAGTCAAAAAGTTCTTTGAGCGTCATATAAAAGTGGTACAATCTGATTGGGGTGGCGAATATAGGAAATTATCCACCTTTTTTGCTCGAGAGGGGATCATTCATCACTTATCTTGTCCCCATACTCATGAACAAAATGGTACTACCGAAAGGAAACATCGTCATATTGTTGACATGGGTTTAACACTTCTAGCACATGCCTCTCTTCCTCTCACCTTTTGAGATCATGCTTTTGCTACAACGGTTTACACTATAAATCGTATCCCTTCACCCTCACTCAATAATGTTTCACCTTATGAAAAGTTGTTCAAAAATGTTTTTGATTATCATTTCATGAAAGTTTTTGGCTGCGCGTGCTTTCCATTTCTTCGTCCCTATAACTCTCACAAACTAGCCTTTCGATCGTTAAAATGCATTTTCTTGGGGTATAGTGAACATCATAAGGGATATAAATATTTACATGTCCCCAGTGGCCGAGTATATATCTCTCGGCATGTGGTTTTTGACGAGTTACAATTTCCCTTTGCTAGTTCATATTCGACTCCGAATAGAGCACCGACCTCTGACTCTACTGTCATGACCTTTTTTCCAGTCATTCCTCCTAGTAAATCTTATTCACAACCCACTGCTGCCAGTGATCGTTCCATAGCAGTTGCTGCCTCGCCCGTTGATAAGTTGGTATTCTACCTACTTATTTAACTCTTAAACTTATGCTTTTGCTAATAATAAGTGAGAAAATAGTGCAATTGATGCGGATTACTTCTATTTTGCAGGATTATCTGATTTAGAAGTGGTTGGTGCAAAATTCGATGAAAACAAGTCAAGATGGACAAAAATCTGGAATTCTGGGCAACTCAGCGCAATCGCGCTGAAAGGGCGCCAATAGCACTGAAGGCAGATGACAGGCTTGTGTGCGATCACGCTAGGATGGCGCGATAGCGCTACAGAGAGAGGCGGTCAATGCCAGTCAAAGGCAAGAACACGATCGCGCCAGGACAGTGATGGCGCTGACCAGTATGAATCCCTTGAGCGTGATCGTGCCACTTTAGCGCGATAGCACTTCACTGTACCTGAACGTGAAAATGGGAAGTTTTGGAATTTCACATTCGGAGAAACCCCAATTCGCATAAAAACACTTCCAAGCCGTCTTGAAACATATCTTTGGCTATTTTCATAACTTTTGAGCAAGCTTGGGATCAAGGTTCATCAACCAACACCATAGGAGTGAAGATTTGGATGCTTTATATTGTAAGATCTTTATATTCCATTCTTCAACTCTTAGTCTTAATTACTATTTATTTGGTGTATTGTTGACTTGAGATTTTGGGTTTGCATTAGAGATAATATTTTGTGGGTTTTCGATTTAAAATCTAGATTTGTTCTTGTTTGATTATTTGGGTCTATTAAATCTTCTATGCTTGAATTTATGGTCAATGGTTGCAAACATTGACTTAGCTTACTAATTTGGATTTTTGCTCGAGAGAGAAATTCTCGAATTCGATAAGGTTCAATAGTGGGAACTTGGGAATCCATCTAGATTAGAGGCTAGACATAGCTCCAATTGTGGAATCTCCCTTTAAGGGTCTGAGCTAGAAATATGACAACCGACCCAAGTTAATTGGTTGCTTGTTTATCGCACCGAATGATGTTCTAACCGAAATCATTCGAAAATGTGGATGTTGATCGAGAGATAGCACTCTACACCTATGACCAAGACTACCTAAGTGTCAATTGGGGGCAAGTCTTGTTAATTTAAATTCCCAAGCCCTTATCCTCCTTGATGTCCTTGCTTGACGAAAGCAAGGAAAGCCATTGATTACCTATCTTTTATTTGTTTTGTTTCTTTATCTTTTAGTATAGTTAAAACCCTTTTTTTAATTTTATCTTTCACCCTTTTGTCTATTTGAACTTCAATAAGTTGTTTTTATTCTTTACTAGCTCGATCGTGACTACATTGTTCCCTTGGGTTCGACCCCAACACCTGTTGGAAATTATAAATTTTGTTTTGACTACGCGATCATCGTGACCTCCTTAAGTGGAGAGCACGATTTGAGCGTTATCAAAAATGGCGCCGTTGCCGGGGAACAATTTGGCGTATTGAGTTAGTTTAGGATTTAAGGTTACTTACTCTAATTCAATTTTGTGAATAGTTGTTTTTGTTTCATTTATTTTCATTTTGTTGTTTGATTTCATGGCATCTCGAAATGATAGAGGTGTTGGTGGTTGCAACCCTTGTGATATTGTTCCTTGTTGTTATTGTGGAGGACCCCACCTTCAGCGGAAATGTAAGATTGGCCCTAGGAGAGGAAGGTATTCACCTTCATGTTTCTATGATGGGCAAAATTGCTATTTGTGTGGTGGTCGTGATGGACATTGGAGCAATTTCCCTAATGACTATCCTCCCCTCTCTCATGCTAACGATGTTACTAGTGTTGCTTGTAATCTTAATAGGAATCATGAATTAGAAAGCGATGAAGGCATATGGGCTAAGCTCCAAACCCTTTTAACCTCGCTAGACACCAAAGAGGAGGGTCTGAAATCCATGAAGCAAGGTTTGGTGAAAATAAGAATAAAGGAAGGAGAGGAGATAAATCATGCCGAACAAACCATGGCGGATTTGTCCACTCCTTTTGCTCAAGATAATGAAGATAACACCTACCCTGAAAGCCTATATGCCATGGTTCATTCTCTCTTGGCCAAGCAAGATATCATAGAGGAGGATATGCAATCCATAAAGCAAGACTTCATGGATGTAAGAGCTAAAGAAGAGGAGGAGAGAAAATGTGTTTCACAACCCATGGTGGAATTGTCTACTCCTTCTAACCATATTGATGAAGAAAACCCTCTGATCCAAGCAAATGAACAAATTTCGAACATTGAACTCCATCAAATTCACTTCGGGGATGATGATGAAGATTTGCAAAATATGGCATCCCTCGAGAGTGAATTTGTACCGGTGGTGGTTGAACCCCAACGAGAGGAAAAATTTGTATTAGGCAAAGTTATGAGCCTAGAATGGGTGATAAACCAAGCTCACCAACTTGAGGCCTATGGGGAACAACGCGAGAGAATGCTACCAATATTTGAGGTATTGTTAAAAAGGTATGCTAAGAGAAGTCAAAAAGAGAGGATGCTTGAAATTGCTATCCAACATTTGGACATTGATTTGAATGCTCGTGTTGACACGTGCACAATTGTGGGTAGTAGTTTTGAGTTGTTCCCTATCGAAGAAGAAGACACAAGGGAAGATCGTAGCTTGAAGGTGTTGTGGCAACCAACTAATCTATACAAGGATCATGATGCCAAAAATAAATGAATGATACTAGAGTTGCAATGGTTCATCGTGAAAGACTCTAGTTCATTCAAAAGTGAGGATGCTATAAATGAGACAAGTTTGAAGGTGGAGACCCCAAATCTTACTCCAACCACTTGTCAACCGTGAGTCTGGTTGAATGGATGAGAGTCAAAGTAATCAAGCTCTTGGAGGACCTTGGAAGGAGAATGGATCGAGGTTTAACCAGTTTCAAGTTTGTTGTTGCAAGGGGGCAAAACGACCTTCCTCACTTGAAGGGGAAAAAGTGTAAAATGCGAAATCAAGAAAATAGCCTTCTCATGTTCACACCTTCACCCCGTGATTGTCACCAAAAGATCGATTCAAAATTAGGTCGAAGGTTCAAATCAGCCAAGTGGAGATCTCGATAGTGAGGTAGCTTACGTCATGCCGTGACGTTAAATTGTGCGCTTGATGGGATGTAACCCATCGTTTCAAAATTTGAAGTTTTACAAATTTTTTATTAGAGTAGCGTAGTTGTAGATTTTTGACTAATTCATAAAGTTTCAAGTCTTTTTGAGGTTGTTTGGGCAGGTTGAGAAGTGGAGGCCTTATAAAAATCCAACCAAGGACCAAAAAGTGTGCCAAAATGACATGTTAAATGGGGTGCAAACGAACATTTAAGTGTGCGCATCGCACATACAAATGCACCCCAAGATTGTAAGGCAACTGATAAGGTCAGTGTGTGCGAAATGGGTGCGTTTCGCACCTTGAAATGTGCCCGTCGCACAAGCCACCGCACCCCAAAATAGTAAACTGCTAAAAAGTAGCTGGAACATGTGGAGTAGGTGCGTTTCACACTTCAAAAAGTGCCCATCGCACTAGACATCGCATGCCAAGATAGATAGCTGCTGAAATCCTCCAGGAAACTGTACAGCGCGATCGCGCCGCTGCAGTGCTGATGGCACTGAGGAAAATTTATCAAGGTAGCGCGATCGCGTTACACTACCGCGATTGCGGTCAAGCGAACATCAGTGCAGTAAGATTAAAAGAAGAAGCTTTTCATTTCTCTACATCTCCTACAAGTTCATCAGGTAAAGTATCTCCTCCTCAGTACCTCCCCGAGATGCTAAACGCCTAAATCTCAAACACAAGTAGCGGGGTTAAGTTGGAACTACAAGCACAAGTTGCCTCCTCTTTTCTCTTCTCTGTTGGTCACCAAAATCAGCCATCAAGGTATGTCTCTGTCCCTTCATCTATTTCATGGTTTTTGGTATGAAATTACGGGTTAAACAAGTGGAGTTGAGCCAAAATTTGGGGAAGTCTTGAGTACCTAAAAGCTCCTCCATTGTTACGAAGCTTTTGAATGACCCAAAAATTGTGTTGTTGAGGGATTCTATGAAATAGGGCAAGAAATTATGTTATTATGGTGCTTAGCATTGAGAAATACCCCCCTGAATGAATTAAATCCAAGATCTGGTTTTGAAAATTTCATAGTGGAGGTTGTTTGGTCGAAGAAGACGACTGTCCAGTTGCTCAGTGTGATCGCGCTGACCCTGCGCTATCGCGCTGCCAGGGGGTTGACTCAACGGTGCAATCACGTTCCTGTTATGCGATAGTGCTCAAGATCCATGATGAACTCAGCGCGATTGCGCCCTGGGAGCACCGATGGCGCTGAACAACTGCATCTAGTAGAAAAACAATAGCTCTGCCCCGAGCTACTGCATTGCTTTCTAACCAACTTCTTTTGGTTAAAACACTGGTTTTCCATTATATTACATGTTGTGCCCACATTCCTACCTTGCAAATGATTTTTGTAGGTACTTTGGATTACAAAATGAGCACTAGTACATCAAATGCGGAAAGCCAAGTGGATACAATTTTGAAGGAGGAGTATGATCACACAAAGTTCATGTCAGAAGCTTGTGAGGAGCGATATGGTGCTGACTTGTCCAAGAAGGTGGTCCCTGAAAAGGGCATTGCAATGCAAGGGGTGAAGGCAGCCTTGCCTGAATTTTATGCCCGATTGCATAGAGCAAAGTGGAACTGTTTCATAGCTCCACCATGTAGGGCCAATGAAACTGTTGTTCGAGAATTTTATGCCAATGCACCGACCGTAAACTTCAAGGACCCAGTGATAACTGTCCGGGAAAGGACATTCAAGTTTGGATCTGAGGAGATCAACAGATACTATGGTCTTGAGGATCATGACACCACACTTCTGGGGAGAAGAGAGCTATAGGCAGACCTTGGATTGCTTCCCAGGTTTGCCCTGGAGTGGAGCCCAAATGGACTATGTTTGAAACAGAAATCTACTATCATGACTTCACTACGGAGGCAATGATTTGGCTATCCATCATATACAGCAGGGTGTAGCTAGTTCAGAATGAGAGTGAGGTTCCTATATACAGAGCAGTGAATGTGGTAGCAATGATTGATAAAGTTCCGGTTAATGTGGGGCGACTGATACTCTGGGAGATCAAGAACTGTGTCAAGGGTAGCAGTGAGAGTTTGTTCTTCCCTTCACTGATTACTGAGCTATGTCAGGCAGTGGGAGTTGATTTGAATGCACTGAAAGATGCTTGGATTGATCTAAAGATTCCTATTCATCCTTTGAAGAAGGCAGGCCCCAGAAATGTGCTCAAAAAGAGGAAGATGGAAAATGCTGGTTCGACTTCGGGTGCCACAAAGGGCACCCAACCCTCTCCTTGTGACACTACCTCCACCCATGCACCTCCACCCATGCCTAGACCATTTCAGCACCTCTCCACTCAGATATCCAGAGTTCAGGCATCCATTAGTACGTTGGCCACTAGCATTCCTTCAGGACCATCTGAGACACAGACTGAAATATTGAATGATGTGGTTGATCGTTAGAAAAAGATTGAGGATAGTCAGAAGAGGTTGGAGAAGAAGTTTGAAGAGCAGGAGAAGAGAATGAAAACACTGAGTGCTAACCTTGATGATCAAAAGAAAAGAGAAAAAGAAAGAGACAAGTTACTGAAGAGGATGTGGAAGAGTATAAAAAGCTTTTGTGGAGGTTCAGACACCGAGGATCATGATGAATCTACGACTCACGGCGATGGTGGCACTCCAGCGAGCCCTCTCTAGCTACATCTCAGGGAGCCCCTTCACACTACTTTCTCCATATTTCATTTTTGGATTTATGCACAGGGCACTGCAGTAGACTTTTGTTGGGGGTGGCGAAATTTGGGTTATGCTTATGTTGGATTTTGATACTTATTTTGTGCCCTTGTCAGGATTGTTTTGGATATTGTGCCCTCGCCGAGTTTGTTTGTTTTGGATATTGTGCCCTCGCCGGGTTTGTTTGTTGAAATGTTGTTGGATTAGTCGCTTTTGTTACTTCTTTATTTTTTGTTATAGTTAGTTTAAGTGACAGTTCCCAATGATAGAGCGAGTGACGACATTCTTAACGGAAAACTATCGCTTTATTTGGTGTGTGGAGCCAGGGGAAGTCTGAGTACTCGTTAGGCTAGATGAAATTGCATGAATGTGGGGTGTATACATTGGTGAATTCTGAGTGCCCATATCGATCTAGATGGATGATTTGGCTTGGCCCTATGATAGATTGGGTGACATCATTCTTAAGGGCAAATCGTCATCTTTTGAGATAATTATGAATCGTGACTTGTTTAGTACTAATGGAATTAGTCTTGCATGCAAATCGAAATGGGGCATATCCCTTTAAAATTTTTTGTGAAAAATGCATGGCAAAGAATAATTTTGTGATAACTCTTTTGATCTTTTTGTGACTCTTGACTCATTAGAGATCTTAATGGAAATGTGGCTCCTTTTTGTTCTTGTCTAGGAAGTTGAAATTGATCCTTCTTGAATTATTCGCATGCCATGTGTGGTGAGGTTTAGTTGAATAATTCTTGTGCATAAGTGTCATCTAGAACTTGCTCCGAATGTGATTCAAGGCAAAACTTTAGGTGTGACTGAGCTTTGAAGATGACCTTAGGCCCTTTTTGATAACCACTTCACCCAAATGACTTCCCAATGACATCAAATCCTAGTAAACTCCTTTGAGCTTGAGACCATTCTTTGGCACCTTGTAACACCTTGACCTTCTTGGAACCTCTATCTTGGCACCCATCCTCCCTAATGGCTTGAAAATGAAATGTAGGCTAAAAGCCTAAGTTTGAGGGGTAAAACTAAAGATAACATAGGCAAATACCTAAGTTTGGGGGTGCATGTGATCAAATGAGGAGAAGAAAAGAAGTGCACTTCAAGTGCAAGGTAGCACCTTGATTTCAAATAGAAAATTGCTCCAAACGATCAATCCAATGAGCAAAATGAAAAGCAAAAATAGGTGCTACCAAGTGAAGGTGATATAAGGAGTGGAATGATCATGAGTTAAAAAAGGAGAATCTCGGGTTGTGTTAAGGAGAAATAAGGTGAAGATGAAATTGAAAATGTGAGCGGTGTTCGAAATGAAAGCAAAGAGCATTAGGGAGGTGTAGTCACTTGAACCAAATGATATCCTCACCTTAGCCCTAGACAACATCGTAACCCGCAAGTCTTTGGTGATTTTAAGCTTGGCTACCCTACATTAGTGGCGATTTACATGAAGGGCAAGCCTATGGTTCGACATGTGTGCACTTGAACTTTCTAATGAGTGTGAGTGTTTGTATTTGTCCCTTGTGATTGTCTTTTGTACATAATGTGTTTTTTGGGACGTTCGTTCTTGTGAGGGCATGTGAATTAGGATAGTTGGTGACGTTGATAAACTCTGAAAAATGAGACAGGGAGCATGTTGGTAAGCTAGTGGTTAGAGTCACATCTTGAGGATTGGTTGTTGTCACTTAGTTGCCCCATAGTCCATTGCATCCTTGAATTGTGTTTTGAATGAAGGGGAATGCTTACATTAAGTTTGCATGTGATTGACTAATCATTAGTACCAACCGAAGTCATGCTTGGTGCTTGAAATGGGTTCACTTGGCTTGTGGTATTGTCATTTGCACTTGTGTTGTATGCCTCTTGAGTTAGAATTTTTAAGTTGCTTGAGGACAAGAAATAGTTCAAGTGTGGGGGTTTGATAAGTTGGTATTCTACCTACTTATTTAACTCTTAAACTTATGTTTTTGCTAATAATAAGTGGGAAAATAGTGCAATTGATGCGGATTACTTCTATTTTGCAGGATTATCTGATTTAGAAGTGGTTGGTGCAAAATCGGATGAAAACAAGTCAAGATGGAGAAAATTATGGGCAACTCAGCGCAATCACGCTGAAAGGGCGCCAATAGCGCTGAAGGCGGATGACAGGCTTGTGCGCGATCGCACTGGGATGGCGCGATAGCGCTACAGAGAGAGGCGGTCAACGCTAGTCAAAAAAAAGGATGCGATCGCTCCAAGACAGTGCGATGGCACTGACCAGCATGAATCCCTTGAGCGCGATCGCGCCACTTTAGCGCGATAGCACTTCATTGTACCTGAACATGAAAATGGGCAGTTTTGGAATTTCACATCCGGAGAAATCCCAATTCGCATAAAAACACTTCCAAGCCGTCTTAAAATATATCTTTGGCTATTTTCACAACGTTTGAGCAAACTTGGGAGCAAGGTTCATCAACCAGCACCATAGTAGTGAAGATTTGGATGCTTTGTATTGTAAAATCTTTAGATTCCATTCTTCAACTCTTGTTCTTAATTGCTATTTATTTGGTGTATTGTTGACTTGAGATTTTGGGTATGTATTAGTGATAATACTTGTCGAGTTTGTTCTTGTTTGATTATTTAGGTCTATTGAATCTTCTATGCTAGAATTTATGGTCAATGGTTGCAAACATTGACTTAGCTTACTGATTTGGGTTTTTGCTCGAGAGAGAAATTCTCGAATTCGAGAAGGTTCAATAGTGGGAACTTGGAAATCCATCTAGATTGGAGGCTAGACATAGCTCCAATCGCGGAATCTCCTATTTAAGGGTCTGAGCTAGAAATAGGACGATCTACCCAAGTTAATTGGTTGCTTGATTATCGCACCGAATGATGTTCTAACCGAAATTAGTTGGAAATGTGGATGTTGATCGAGAGTTAACACTCCACACCTATGACCAAGACTACCTAAATGTCAATTGGGTACAAGTCTTGTGAATTTAAATTCCCACTCCCAATTCTCCCTTGTTATATTTGCTTGATGAAAGCAAAGTGAAAGCCATTGATCAATCTATCTTTTATTTATTTTTTTATTTATCTTTTAGTTGTAGTTAAATCCTCCCTTTAGATATCTTTTCCCCTTTTTGTCCATTTGAACTTCAATAAGTTGCTTTTATTCTTTACTAACTCGATCGCGATTACATTGTTCCCTTGGGTTCGACCCCAACACCCATTAGGAATTATAAATTTTATTTTGACTAAGTGATCGTCGTGAGCTCCTACTTGGAGAGCACGATTTGAGAATTATCACCCGTTCCATCATCAAACTCATCAGTTACTTCGTCGCCAAGTTCATCGTTAAGCTCACCAATGTGTCATTCGATCCCATCTGATTTTTCTCCCTCTTCCATCTATCCTATTAACCTTACTGTTGATCTTCCAGAAGCTATTTATACACCCATTATTGCTAATAATTCTCAACCATCAGCCGCTCGAACCACAACCTTTGTACCTCATCATATGGTAACAAGGCGTAAGGCCAAATCTCAACTTCCACAAGCTCACATTGTCACGAAATACCCTTTGCCTCCATCTACCTTGCCACCTGAACCTACATGCTTTACCCAATCCAACAAACAACCAAAATGGAGAAAGGCTATGGAAGAAGAGTACAACGCCCTCCTGCAAAATGGTACTTGGTCCCTTGTCCCCTCCTTCGCGGCAAAGAATATTGTGGGATGCAAATGAATTTTTAAGTTGAAACTCAATCCCAATGGCTCCATTGAGTGATACAAGGCTCGTTTAGTGGAAAAGGGATTTAACCAAGAGGCTAGAGTGGACTATCATGAGACATTTAGTCCGGTGGTAAAGCCTACAACTATCTGAGTGGTTTTGTCTCTAGCTCTTTCAAAAGGGTGGTCTCTACGGCAACTCGACGTCAAAAATGCATTTCTGCATGGGCAACTACATGAAGAGGTATACATGTCTCAACCCTCTGGTTTTATTGATCCAAAATATCCAATCCATGTGTGCAAGCTTCACAAAGCCCTTTATGGCCTTAAGCAGGCACCTCGGGCATGGTTTAAGAAGCTCAACTCAAAATTGTTTGAACTCAATTTTGTACCTTCTAAATCTGATACGTCTCTGTTTATCCGCAATTGTGAAGGTCACATTATTATTATTATCTTGGTCTATGTAGATGATCTTATTGTTACAGGAAACTCTAATGAGTTCATTGCAAGTCTTGTTCTTCAACTGTCTAATGCCTTTGCTATAAAGGATCTTGGTAAGCTACACTACTTTCTTGGTGTTGAGGTACATTATCAGACCATTGGATTGACCCTTACTCAGTCCAAATACATTAGAGAACTCCTTGCTCGTGCCAATATGGATGGTGCAAAGCCAATTGCCACACCTATGGTCAAGGGACTTCAATTGTCTCAACATGAGAGTTCACCATTTTCTGATATGTCATTGTATCGCAACTTGATAGGAGCTCTTCAATATATAACCATCACACGTTCGGATGTGTCGTATATTGTCAACAAATTATGCTAATTCATGCATAAACCTATGGAATCTCATTTCACTGCTATGAAACACTTGTTGCGCTATTTAAAGGAAACCATAGACCTCGGCTTACAATTGCGTTCAGCTAGCTCCTTACAACTTCAGGCCTTCTCAGATGCAGATTGGGCTGGTTGCCCAGATGATCGGCGATCTACCAATGGTTATTGTATTTTTCTTGGACCCAACTTAGTGTCATGGAGCTCAAAGAAGCAGCGAGTGGTTGCACGATCTAGTACCAAGGCTGAATATCGGGCCTTAGTTGCGGCTACTGCTAAAGTTACCTAGATGCAACATCTTCTTCAAGAGCTTTGTGTCTCTCTTCCTCAAGCTCCCACACTATGGTGTGATAATCTATCTTCTACCTACCTCACTGCCAATCTTATTTTTCATGCGCGAACTAAACATATTGAATTGGATTTTCATTTTGTTCGAGAGAAAGTGGCCTCGAAAGACCTGAACGTTCGCTACATCAATTCCCTGGATCAGTTAGCAGAGATCTTCACCAAGAGCCTTCCTTCCCGTCGGTTTTATCTCTTGCGTTCCAAGCTTGCAGTTGCATAGCCACTGCTCCTCTTGCGGGGGCATGTTAGGACACCATAACAGTGAGGTTATCCTCACGTTTATGTAATTGTATTCAATTAGAATTCATGTGTATAGTTTATCTAGAGGAAGGATAATATCATGTATAGTTATCTCTTGGAGAGTTTGTATTTGACTACACCTTGTGTAGGATCGTGTATATATTGAGGAAGAACTCCTCTGTGAAATACAATTGAGTTTTATCATTTTCATAAAACCTTTACAGAGGAAAACAAGTTCTCACTGAAATACTGGGAAGTCTTAATTTTTTCATGTGAAAATACTACTTATTTTTCTTTTCTCACCGATTCAATCAAAATATCCGTAGAAATAGCCACTGAATATTTTTTAATGAAAAATTTCAAGAAAAAAAATATCATTTTTTTTAGTAGCGACGTATACATGGTTCTAGGGGTGTACATGGACCGCGTTGGTTCAAATTTTTTAAATACCAAACCAAACCACTAGTGTCGGGTTTTTAAATTTATAAACCAAACCAAACCAATAAAAGTCGGGTTTTCCAACCTCGGGTTTTTTCGGTTTTCTCGGATTTTTTGGGTTTTTTCAGGTTTTTTCCGATAAAGTCTCTATACAAATATATAATTAACTTGTGCTTCAAATATTTCTTTAGTCCGAGCAAAATACAGCTATCTAAGGTATTTCTTAAAAAAATAACACAAAATATATTCACTTTATTTAAAATTTATGAAGTGAGTGATGACAATAAAATATTCAACTAAAAAAATAATGAAATCGCATGGAATAATATTGCATATTAATAAGTCATAATAAAAATAATCATAATTTAAAAGTATTAAGTCATGCTAAAATAAGTCTAATAAGTATTAACTACATGACTAAATATTAAACAGAAAAATAAATTAGTTTATGCATTTATGTAAAATTAAAGAATAAATATCTAACATGATTGTCATTCCTAGTGTTGGATTGAATAATCTTTTGTTAATACTCGTATTGATTTGAGTTTTATTTGAGTTACTAATATCTATAAGTTGTAAAAAGACTTACTGAACTATTTAAAATTCTAAGTTTAAACTTGAAATAACATATTGAAAGATAAAAACTATGAAAAAGTTGAAGAAATATTTATAAATTACATCACAATAAATATTTTTATGTATAAAATATTTTTAAAAATAATATATATGTAATATCGGGTTGGTTCGGTTCGGTTTGACTTTTTTTAGTTAAAACCAAACCAAATCAATTATAGTCGGGTTTCTTTTTTCAACACCAAACCAAGTCAAACCAAACCACTAGTCAGGTTCTTTTTGCGGTTTGGTTCGATTTGCGGTTTGGTTCGATTTACGGTTCAATTTTGTACACCCCTACCTGATTCTACCAGGAAATTTACTTTAACAAAAGAAGTTACCTAACAATCAAAAAATTGATGTAACTGTAAATATGTTTTGCATTTATCAATGTTTTACTTTGATTTACTATTCAGATACAAGATTCGATCGAATATCAGATTTTGCTATAGAGAAAGTAGCTCTTTGAAAACGGCTTCATCCGAATTAATATTTTTGACGCAAACCATAAATAACTATAATATATAAATCTATTAAAATTTCAATAAATATTACTCCATATCTGAATCATAATTTTTAGGGGTTGTTTAGTAGGAAATATTAGAGTAAACTAATATATGTATTAGCTTTGGTATTATTTTAATCTCTTGTTTGGTAGTATTTTTTACTTATACCCTATTCAGTACTATTCTTATATATAGTAAATCATGACGTTAACAATATATGATACTATTTCTATTCTAATACACTCTACTCAATATTATTTCATATTCTAATACACCTTATTCTTTTAATACAACAAACCAGACAATCAATAAATAATAATACTTACCAGCATTACTGATATAATACATCGATCCTATTCAATACTACTATTTTCAGGGGCAGAGCTAGTGTAGAGCGTGTGGGTTCGGCCGGATCCAGTAGCTTTAATTCAAATCTTGTATTTTTCTTAAGAAATTTATTAAATATGTAGAAATTATTAGAATTCAGTAACTTAAAAGAACTAAAATTTCAAACCTATAAACTTTAAATCCTAACACCACCTCTGATTATATTTATATACTATACCAAACTATCCTTAAATGTACAACACATTCACGAGTATTAAGAATTTTAATAATCGAACCCATCAAATTTACAGATTTGTATTTTACCATAGAAAAAGGACAATGAAAAAAGTAGCACGGAAGGGTAAAAGTGGCGTATGAATGAGGTGATCTTGCAGAGTTAGATTGATTCCATTAAGGTTTCACCTTTTTTATATATCTTTTTCTTAGAAAGTTACTTAGATAGCAAAAATAAAGACTTTTTTTTCACTATTCATCAATTGGTTTCATAAAGTATCTTATATAGTATTAGATTCTATTACTACTATAGTATATAAATGTACATTGTGAATCATATATACAAACTCACTGACAATTTTCTTCTATCAATCTTTAGCTACACTTCCAAAAAGAAGATACCTTTTTTAAGTCCCTCCTACTCTTCACATAGACCATATAGCCTAATACATGCAAATGTCCATAGAGAAAAGGTTTCTCAGTAAAAGATTCAAATTAAGGTCAAGTTTCTCACCAATATGGATTGTGGTGCAGTGGTCGGTGAGACTGTTTCACCCTTAACCAGAAGTCTCGGATTCGAGTCCTGGGCGTAGAGAAAATTTTATTGGGAGTGTTACCCCCGAATGGATCCTGCAGTGCGCGATCCGAATTAATCGATACTCCAGTGTAAACACCAAACACCGGGTGAAAAATTAATTGGGCAACTTTCAGAAATAGCCTAACTATAGGCGAAAATAGGCTAACATAGCAACACTTTCAACAATTACAATCTGTAGCGCCGTTGTATTCATTTTCGCTGGCTACCCGTTGTATCAACTATATGCAATTTACTGTATTTGATATAAAATACAAATACAGTAGCTAATTACTGACTGTATTCCTCTTGTATTTTGTATTCACATCTCTGCCTCTCCTTCGAATGTACCAAACTTATCATTTGTATTTGGTATTTTCACATCTCTGTCTCTCCTTCAAATGTATCAAATTTATCAGTTGTATTTGTATATAAACAAGTATATGCATCGTTTATATTTTTTTAGTCTATCATATTCAAATACAAATGTATCATTTATATCATTTGTATTTGGATTGTTCAAGTTGTATCAACGAATACAATTCATATCAACAAATACAAGTGTACAATTCATATCAACAAATACAAGTGTATGAACGAATACAATTCGTATTAACAAATACAAGTGTATCAACGAATACAATTGTATACAAATGTTTGAGGTGTCAGACAATTGTTTTGAGGTGTTAGGCGACTCTATTAATTGTATTCATACGCATATTAGGTTTTATTGACGAATACAGTCCAGGTGTATACAAGGATACAAACAACAAAAAATACAAGGGGTTGTATTCATTCACTCTAATTTAACTTGTATTCCTTCGCTCTTGTATTACTTGTATTCATTCGCTCTAATTTCACTTGTATTGATTCTCTCTATTGTATCTGTTGTATTTATTTGCTCTAATATGTCAATTGCTATCACAAATTATATCACTTGTATTTATTCGTTCTAATGGTTGTATCAACGCATACAATCTCAATGAATACATTCATGATAGGTTGTATGTGTTCACTGAATTTTGCTTCGTGCACTAAAGACGAAATACATAAATACAAGGATATAAACAACAAAAATGCATCGTACAATCAAAGCAAAATACAAAATATAGTGATTGTAAAAAAAAATCCTCCTTCAAAATACAAAAGTAGAACAAATTCTGCAAAAAATTTTGAGGTGCAAAATCAAGGTGAAAATGGAAACAGAGTACATGATCAACTTCAAATACTGAAAGTGAACTTAACACTGACCAAATATGTTAGGCTCAACTAGCATCTGTACCTATTGATCTAACCATAATCTCTTTGATCTTATATTAGAATAGAATTATCAATGGAGAAAGAACTTTGAAGCCACACACTTCAAACAACAAAACTACAGTCTAAAGCAATTTTGCAGGGTCTATTTTTCCTTTTCATGTTGTTCTGCAACTCCAAGAACACGATATGCTCAAATATATCAAATTTTACAGTCTTGTGCCAGGAATTCATGTACATTATAAACGAAAAAAAACTTCGAAGCACACAAATAGCAAGCTGAAATTCCTGCTACGATTAGCTACTTCCAATGGTATAATGGAAGAGGAAACAACAAATTCATCGTGTGACTAAGCGAAGAAGCCTAAATTAAACCTATCAAGAAGAAAGCCTCTGGCTACAGATCATATGTCCTCAAAAGTCGAGTCGCTCTTATTACTGTGTATTAATGCGAGCGATGAAACTATAGTAGGTCTTAAGAGGCGGCAGGGTTTTCCCAAAGTATTGCTATTTAATCATGGTTTGTAATTAATACAAAGTTAAGCTATGTTGACTAATTAAGGCCTTAGTATGTGTAGTTTTCCCAAAAAAAAAAAAGCTCAAGTTTCTCTATCTTTCATTATTAGTAATATATATTTCTTATTTAAATTTTATGTACCGTGAGTCCGCATGGGCTTAAAGAAGCTTTTTGAAATTTCTGCATTTTTTTCAAAAGTTGCTTCGAAAGTTACAAAAGTTTTGTGTCTATTTCAAACTTAAAAAAGCTACCTCTAGTTTAAAGTTTGATAAGAGTTACTCTATGACTTTATACACCAATAGCGTTAATAATATTTTTACTATCGGATTACTTTTATCCGTTATAACAAAAAATATTTACTTTTAAAATTATAAATTCTACTTTTTTAAAAAGGGTTATCCATATTCATACTCCGCATATATTTTTGAAGGACCTATAGCATGGTGGAGTGATGTCCCTTCATCGAAAAATTACACTGCATAATTAGGTAAGAAATATATTTCTTATGTGTATATGTACACAATATATGATTTTCCTTGACTTCTTTATAAGTTTACTCGTTTATATTTCGAACATCTTAGCTTTTTGGAAAAATTTTGATTTCGCCGCCACTAAATAGTACAATTTTTTCTTCATCCTGTTTTAGAGTACACAATTTAACTCTGCAAAGAAGAACAATTAAGTTTGACTTTGACATAACTACGCATTTATCTAATTATTTTTTCACTGCTAGTCCTAACGGCTCAAATCACCATTTGAAATTATAAACTTTTTTGTCAAGGTATTTTCCATGTTTTCACACACACATATTTGTAAAAAGCTTATAGATATGATCCAAGAAAGTACTTATTTTATTTAAAAAGCATAGAGCATGTATAAGAGGGGGCTTTAATGTCCTCACTTTAAGTAACAAAAGAAAAACAAGAATGATTACTTTGTTGCCTACATATTATATAAATATTGTGAAGTTGGACAGTATAATTGATCGATAGTACTTTGGGTGGTGCTATTAAAAATTAAAATAGCACTGTGTGTGTATATTGCACCAAAGTTTGAAATGCGAAGTTTTATAGAATAGCATTTTAAATGTTGTAAATAAGGGGGCGCACACACTCATTTGATCAGTTCAATCCATCTAAGTTTTAATAGATTAAACGTAAATTATATTATATTTTAGATACAACTTATCTCAACTTATAATGAAAGTTAGCTCAAATTTAACCCATAAAATAGTCCAAACTTGACTCGTTACTTTTCAAACTTCTAACCCCAATAATTATTAGAGCTCAACTCATGATTATCCAATATAGACATAAATATTATATATACTTCCTTCTGATCATGTTTGAATATGGTATTATGCCATCCATTTAGATTATCTAAATGTTTACTATATTTATTTAATTCTTATCTAAATACTGACTATATTTATTTAAATTTTAGAGAAAAACAACACTGCCCATAATGCGCACATATATAGAATTGAGAAATGAGCATGAACACATAGTATGTCTGTTGTCAATTGATTCTTCCATACGCATGTTTTATTGTTAATATTTTTGCTTAGTTTAACCATCAAATATCAAATTACTCCACCGTTTGACATAGTTTGGAACAATGATTAATTTATCTTGAGAATTTAATTCAAAAGTATGTAAACAAAACTTATCATTCACAAAATATAGAATTAAATTAAAGTGCTAACTAAAATGATTCTCTTAGCTACCAAAGAAAATGTAGTCAAAGGCGATTTATTCCTCAACTTTTTAAATTTTAGTTTAATCATCAAAGGAGGAATTCGAACTAGCTATTTATAAGGTTCATGAGTCCCCTCCACCCCCCCCCCCCCTCCTTATTATGTATAATTTTCTTGAACACTACGTGGATATTTGATTGAGAATTTTTACTGATATGTTTAAAAAGAAAGAATAAAATTTGTGTCAAGTTGGACAATTTGAGTTATGATCCATTGTTTAGCTTATTTTATTTCAAATAGACTTTGAATAGGGTTGAGTGAACAATGACTCATTTATGCGCGAAGTGCATAAGTACCTGCTTTTGTGCTTCCATTTAATTTATATCTGATGTATTTTATTTTTTTAAGTTTACCCACTTCAGACACAAGATCAGACATAGACGACTAAAGTTAAAAATTCACGTCTCACTTCAGATATTTTTGTTTGAAGCATAACCTTGTGAAGACCAAACATTAGGCATTTTGTTTAAAGTTTGGTATAACTAGTCAAGATCGACTTCAGATATTTTTGACTGACTATGTGGCCTTCCTAGCAATGATGTGTCAAATGTCAATTATTTAATTACGCAACTGAAATTTGGCCAATTTTATCTTGTAATGTAAAATATCAAGATAGAAACATTCAAATTGAAGTGGAGGGAGTGAAGTATGAAAGCTATGTTTATTAGGATGCATGTATATAGGGAATACCTACACCTCATCACTACAACAAATAAAATATTTTGCGACAATTATTTAGTGATAATTATATAATTATCGTTATATTGTATTTAGCGGCAATAATATAATATGAGTATTTATAATCAATACTCTATATAAGTATCGCGCTAAAGGCTTTAGCAATCTGGATACAGTGACATTAACTCAATTATCTCTAAATGTTATTGCGGTAATATATATTACTGCTAACAGGAAAATTTGTTATCACTAAATATCTCTTTTGTCGTAGTGCATGAGCTAGCTAGGTGAAGATAGAGGCGGCACACAGGTTAGCTACACTATTCTTGTAAACTTGTTTTCAACTCCTTTTTCCAGCTACATACAAGAAAGATAGAAAGAAATAATTAGTAGACAAAAATTTGTGGTAAGGGATGAAAAAATTAAAGTAGGATTGGTGAGTTATATTGTTTCTTGTTCTTTGGAGGATTCAATAATGCAAGTAAAAGGTTATCAACAATTGGGGAAAATATGGAAATTATCTAAAAGAAGAAGGGGCACCATCACCAATCAGCCAAAAGGCTACTTGTCCTAATTAAAGCCTCATAAGACAATGAAAATTAATCTATAAGTCTAGTACTATTATATTATTTTCCTAGTGTGGGGTTTCTCCCTGTCTTATCTCATACCTAAAGTAATTAGTAGAAATATTATCTTCTCCTTAACAATTTTATTATTAGATGAAATGATTCGTACAATTCAATATGATATTAATGAATTAGAGATTTCGAATTCAACTATCATTGATATTCATCGATAAAATTGTACATGTTCAACTTAAATGAACAAAATAAAAAGAGCTAAACTTACATGTGCACATGGCATGGGGGCATATTTCATATCTAAAGATAATAAGACAAGTATCCGTGACTTTTAAGAATTTAAGTTCTTAAATGAGATGATCATTGACGTCTCACGCTTGCTTGTAATTTTCAAAAATATTATCTCCGAAAAGACATCAAAAAAGCTGATTAGTTATAATATTGTTTTGTTAAACCTAGTTAGTAGTTTTTTGTCTTAGAAATGACGTTTTGCTGGTGAAAGATTCTCACCGACAGCAAAGATTTTGTCTTAAATTGGACAACTACCTATTGTGATCAATATACTTTTGCCAAATTATGCTAGAATGCCTAATAATATAATGTCTCTCCGGGCAAGTTAGTTCTAAGTTTAACCATTTTCCCTCTAAAGTGCCAGCATTTGAAATTATAGTGAATAAATTTAAATCTTATTAGCTCTGAAATTAAAGTTACAATCTTAACACATGCTACCAAAAGAAGGCAGGTCCATACGGACCAGTGTTCGCAATAAGCCTCGTTGATAATCCACTAAGTAGAGAAACAAGATTATTTTCGGGATAAACAAATATAATGAAGAGCAATAAAATAATGCAATTGAATTCTAAGGTATATTAAACTAAATTTGAATTCTAAGTTAATTTTTTTTCAATATATTAAATATAGATGTCCAATTTTTATTTGTCCAGTATTTTGAAAAACCAAGAGACAGTTTACTATTTTGTATCTATTTTACCCTTGTTAATTAACTATTGTCATTGTGCATTAAATTTATTATATTCAAAGAGTGATATGATAAAATTATTTTTTATTTCTTGTTTCTCAAAAGAGTGTGTCAAATTAAATATGGACAATTAAAGATGAACATAGAGAACCAGAGTTTTGTAAATTCACTGTCAAAGTAACAGGGTTGGAACCATCATTAATATACATGCGATACATAAAATTCGACACCTATTCAGTGATTTCATCATCATCTCTCCCCAATTTCTTAACAAGTTCAATTAATATAGAGGACCAGAGTTTTGTAAATTCACTGTCAAACCAACAATAACTACCATTTGTACTCACAAACATTGTTTACAGATGATATAGGATAGAACAAATTACCCTAAAATTCTCAATTGGTATTAATCTAGCTCAAACCTTATAGTTTTATTAATGGTGAAATCTACAGAGTTAAAAAACACAACTAAAAAATTACTAGTTTTCCACTGAAATATATTTTGATTGAATTAGAGGGAAAAGAAAAATAGTAATATTTTCATATGGAAAATTAAGAAGTTTCTCACTATTTCAATGAGAATTTGTTTCCCCCCATTCATTTTCCAATGAAATGGTTCGGTGGGAAATGAGTAGGAAATCAAGTTTTATAACACAAATTTCTCACTGATTCGCGGTGGAAACAACCTTTATTTCTAGTGGTAGAACTGTGATTAATAACATCGTGAAATGATGTTAAAAAGGTCCACCATACGCACCTACGAATATGGAAATAGCCCAAAATCGTATTTGCTTTGTGGGGGTGGGGGGGGGGGGGGGGGGGGGGGAGGGAATCAAATGTTCAAAACCCTTAGAATAAAAGTTTTTCACAAAATTAAAAATGTATACCTATAGATGACCCCATTATTCCTTTTTACACTATAATGAGTATAACTTAAACTCAAGAAACAAATAAAATCTTCTCCAAATAATAGAAAGCCGATGGTGTCGGACGTATTGACTCTAAGAATAGAGAGAGGGGCGGGGGACAAATGTTCTTTCAGAATGGACCATTCAACTTCTCATAGTACTGCACCATTACATAACTCCTTCAATTTAGGGGGACCGGGGCTAGGTGTACTAAATACATTCCATTTAAATTTGTACGCGGGATAAATATAATGATTTTGGGATTAATTTTATTCTATATTTGGCGTGCGAGATTTATCCCGTTCAGTATTTTAAAAGGTGGGGGCATGAGGCAGTTACTTAGTACGGGGCTAGGTGTAAGCCTGAGGCATGCACTATTAAAAAATCACTATTTTTCCACTGAAAAATATTCAATAGCTATTACTACATATATTTTGATTGAATTGATAGAAAAAAAAAGAGTAACGTTTTCATATGAAAAAATCATGTTCTATAGTGCAAATTTCTCACTGATTCGTGGTGAGAAAAACCTTTATTTCTAGTGGTGATGGAGCTGATATACCCCTGAACTTTGTGATTTAGAGCTGATATACCCTTCATTAAGAAAATGGCTCACGTATACCCTTACCCTTATACAAAAGATGAAAGAGGGGCAAATTTGATTCAATTGATTGAAGAAAAATATTTTTTAAACTATTTCTAATACGTTAAAGATATTTTTGATCTTTTTTTGATTACAAGCATCGCAAGTAGAGATATGACAAATGCTAAGGTTAAAAGTGGAACATTACCAATTTTTTGGAATTGAAAGGTGAAAAAAAGAAAAGATTGGGAAATTGAAGAGGACAATGACAACTCCCACGAGGCAAAATCCAAAATGAGCTCGAACACAATCTCGTTTCCACGGACGATAATTTGTGTCTCTCTTTTGTCTGCTGCCCAATATTTACTTACGTACTCTCCTAATAAATACAATGACTTTCCATACCTAATGTTTTTTTATAACCGTGATGTCGGGTCAATTTGCGTATATTTTAATTAATTTCACGAGATATTTATCATCTTTCATCAACAACAAGCACTAGATAATCCTATTCACCAAGACTAGGTTGAATGGAAAAAGATCACCTAATATTTTTATCTCCGCTGAAATTAAAATTTAAGACTTTATAGTTCTCATCACCCACTTCATTGAGACAACGACTTTCCACACCCAATGTCGTTTTCTATTTCTTTCCTAAACAATCTCTTACACTACCCTAATCATTATAGCCTATAATAAGATTAGTAATCAATGTGTATTAAATAAATATGGAATATAAGCTAAATAGGCACATAACACATGTATGTTGCGGTAGTGCAATTACAGCTGCAGACAAACAACTCATTTGGTGTTTGAATAAAGTGTTTCTTTTGTATGTGTAATTATTCTTTCGTCTCATTTTATATGAAGGTGTTATTTTAAAAATCAAAACAATATTTTATTTGACTACAACATGCTTAATATGATATCATTGTGCAAAGTGCAGGCCAATTACTGATATTTACAAGAATATTTAGAAGAAGAAAGACACACTACTAGAAATAGAAGTTTTTCTATCGCGAATTAGTGAAAAATTTGTATTATAGAACATGATTTTTTCACTCATTTTTCACCAAATCAGTTCATTGAGAAAATGAATGGTGAAAAACAAATTTTTACTAAAATAGTAGGAAGCTTCCTAATTTTTCCATATGAAAACATGTACTATTTTTTTCTTTTCCCACCAATTTAATCAAAACATCAATGAAAATAACTACTGAACATTTTTCAGTGAAAAATGTCAACGGGATAATAGTGATTTTTTTGTTAGTGAGAGCAATTACGTTTAATCATCAAGGGGTTCTGGACCAAATCTGTTATTTTGTTGATATGGTTACCTATCAATTGTCATATAGTTCATACCTATTGTCACAAAAGTTACGTGGTACCGTTCGATTCACATCGAAATTTAAGCAAAAAAAAAAAAGAATGAATATTTGTCAAATTTGTGGTTTATAACAAATTCTTATTAGATATTTTTATGATCATAAATTATCTCATTTAGAGTGAAATTAAAATTTAAAGTTAAAATATTTTTTAAATCTAAAAAGATAATATTACAAACAGACTAATAAAAAAAGTGTGCTATATAAAATGAGACAAATGAAATACTCCCTCAGTTATTTGTTTTCACCTTTATTCGTAATTAGTCATAAATATGGAGACATATTAATGTGGTGCAAAAAAAAGTATTAAATTAAAAAAAGTAAAAATAAGATAATTTAATCAAATTATATTTTTCTTAATATTTTTGAATGTGTAAAAAAATATAACAAATATTTAGAAACAGAGAGTAAAATAGTTAAAAATGAAAAATAATATTCCGTTCCTACTAAATTAGATAGCAACAACCACATTATCCATCTCATAAGCCAGATCAACATGCTGAAGAAACAAGGCAATTATAAATTTCAGCATTGCTACAAGGAAGTAAACAACTTGGCTGATTACTTAGCAAATTTGAAGGAGAAAAGAAGGCTGAACTCATTCTTCACACAAAATTTGACCATTTTCAATGAGGTTAAAAGTTGGTTGAAGAATGATCTTGAAGAAAAACCTCACTTTAAGTTTAGAGCTGAGAAGAATTTTTTTGATAATGATTAATCTCTTTTTGATTTTTTGGTCGAGACGAGTGCATACTTTTGTAACCATAGATCATATCGAATTCCAAATGATTAGGCCAAATACCAGGTATCACTGCACTGGGACTGTTCTGTTTATGGAAGAACTTTTCATCTTCTTAATTTCTTAAGGTGGGTTGGACAAGAAGCCAACTCATCAGATATGTAAGTATATGTATTTTTGTTATATCAACTAGATACAAAATTTCGTTCTATGTACGAGTTCAATGTTAATACTCGAAAATTGTAAGATATGTAAAAATTTCCCATTTAGATATGCGTACATTATTATTTTATTTAGATCAATTAATTTTTTAGATATGCATACATTATTTCATTTAGATCATCAAATTCTCGGGCCAGCACAGACCAGATATATGTTACATAGATAGAATTTTTAAAGTCACTAAACTTATCTTACGTTTTTTTAATTGTTATGATTTATAATACTTTTTATGTCATTTTTATCCCTTTATGTGGCACTAATACAATTTCGAGAGTCAACAAAAATTTTATATTGTGATTTATAATATCTTTTACGTAATTATCAAATACATAACAAAATATTTTGATCAAATATATAACATATTAAAACGAAAAGTGACAAATAAATTGAAATGGAGAAAAGATTAAATTTTTCAAAACAAGATCTTTCAAGAAGACAGCTCAAGCAGACACGTTATCCAAGAGCTGTTTATAATCCTCCTGCTAACCTCTTATTTAGGACTAATACATAGATTAGGCTATGCCTAATCCCCACCAATGATGGTTTAAATTAAAAAAAATGGGTCTCTCTAGTTGTTTACCATAAAGCACCGACTACATAACAAATGATAAAGCGGCTGGCAAGATACACTATTGCAAGTTTGCAACAAATAACAAAGTGGGAAAATAAAGTAAAAGATAGAGACTACACAACAAATGACAAAGAGATTCACATGTTTATCTTAATTTTTTTTTTAAATATAATAAATTATTAATTTAAAATTTAATAATTAGAGATAACTAAAATCTCAAATTTATAAATTTTAAATTCTAACTCGACCTCTATATAAAAGTTACTTAATCTAATTTGTACACGTTCGGCCATGACATTTGGTACTCAATTATTTCACTAGATTAATTTTTCAACACAAATTTATTACTTTGATATTTTTATTATTAAAATTAAAATTATTTGACTTGATTTAAACATGGATGCAATGGTCCAATATGGACATTGCGTAAATCGTCGTTCTTCTTCACGTGCACTTAGTTTTTTATGTTTGTCTTTCTCTGAGCTAGATTATTGCACCCAAATTCTATGTAAAAAGACAAAACAGACACACGTACACACTAAAAAGGGGGGAATCAAGAAAACGAAAGATGATGAAAAGTCCGCACTTTTTAAATTTTTTGTCAATATAACAGTCTATTTTATTATTTGACATAATTGGCAGAAGAGTAAAAAAATATATAACTGCACAACAATTGCCAAGAAAATCACTGAATTTCTTACCTGTTACTAGGTTAGAATGGTCCGTGTCAGCACGGGCTCAATAGCATAAAACGAGGGATGATATTGGACATTATTATTTTTTGAATCAAAATATACATCTTTTACATACATGGTATTTGACTATTTTCAAATCAGTAGATGTTTAAACTGTTACCTGCTTTACATCAAAATGAGATAGTTGTTTTCATATTGACAAATGGTAATGTTATATTGGGTATAGGCTTTCGGGGGCATATAGCGGAACGAAGGTTTCTCTAGGAATAAACGGGTATGTATGAGTCCCGCAAGATTACCTATCATAGTTGGGCTATCAGCGGAGGTTTCATGGAAGGATATTTCAGAGAGAACGTTGCCCAATGATATGGTCTCCCTCAGAATGATGTGGAAGGAAGAAAAGGACAAGAGTACAAAAGCGTCAGATGTGTCAGGTGCGCGTTGTGCGCAGTTTACCAACCCAACCCCTGCAGAGGATATTGGCTAGCGCTTGCAACGGATGTGACACTTGGAGCTATATCATTGGTCGAAGTACTATATGGTCTATGTGAGACTTTTTTATTGGCTGAAGCCTATTTACCGTAGCTCATAAATAGTCGACCCTCGCCACTTGTAAAATCATCCGATTTATGATTCAAAAGCAATACAAGATACTCTTTTACTTGCTCATTGAAAAATTGCTTCCTTCACCCGCTAGCTTTTGTTTTACTCTCGGAGGAGGAGTCCCTATCCCTCGAAAGTCGTTATTAAGAGATTATTTCATAGATTTAACTTTCTTTCCGTTATTACTTGCTTTAATTATGTTCTCACTGCTTTACTTATCACAGAGATAATCAATCCGCTGGTAAACGGATCTAAATAAGAGTATAATTTGACACACATGCTCTTGGCCTCATACAAATTCAACTGTACCAATTTTAGGGTGAATAGTTTGACATCCTCCATGAGACCAGAGTAGTTGTGTGTAGATTTGACTCTGTTTATTTTACTAGCTTGATTAGTTGTATATTCTGTCAAGAAACTCAACACGAAAAGAAGTAGGGTACGAGATATCAACATCAATGTAGAGGTGTTCACGGCAAAACTTTTCGTGAACATGATGAAGAGAGATATCCACTACTAAAAACAGCTCAAAAAGAGACAGATAGAAAAGCGACGGACAGGAAAAGCAACGGAAAAAGCGATGCAGTCCGTCGCTTATCTATTTTTTTAATTAATAATATTTTTTTTTACAAAAGCGACGGACAACGTCTCTTTTTTCGTCGCTATTTTCTGTGGATTTTTATGTCAAAATTATTTACAAATAATTAATATTTATTTTTTAATATAAGAGACGGACATATCACAATTATTAATTTTTTTTAAAAAAATAACGATGCTATCTGTCGCTTTCTTTAAATTTTAATTTATATTAAAAAAATAAAAAAGTGACGGACAACGTCATTTTTGTCTGTCACTTTTTAGTCAATACGTGATCAACTCATTTAAAAAAAGCGACGGACAGCGTCGTTTGTATCCTTCGCTTTTTGGTCAAATATTAGTCAACTCATTTTAAAAAAACGATGGACGAAAGTGACGTTGTCCGTCGCTTTTTAAAAATATAGTGACCCAGATCGGGTCACTCCTCCATTTTCCTCTTTTCTCTTCTCTTCTCTCTTCTCTCCACACACCTCCACAACCCCGCTGCCGCTGGTGTGACCGTTGCCGCTGCCGCCGCCTCCTCCAGTCGCCACGCCGCCTCCTTCCTCCTCCATCATTAATTTTTGGGTTAGGGCTAATTTAAAACTTCAAGGTTAGATTTTTTACTTTTTTTCCAATTACATTGCATTTATTTTAGGTTAATATTAGATTAAGAATATTGTTAGTTGTTATGAAGATTAGAACTTGAATTAGTAGTATTTAAAATTTCAAGTTAGGGTTTGTTTGATATTTTTTGTTATTAGCAAGTTTGTTAGTTTCGAATCTTGAAATTATTTTTTACCATTTATTTTAAGTTAGTGTTAGATTATGAGTATTGCTAATTGTAAACCTTGAATAATGGTTATGAACATTTTATAATTCATATAATTGAATTTATGAACTTGAATTTCATCTTTGGTTGAATTTGAGAAGTTTGAACTTGAATTTGATTTTAGAATTTGTGAGCATAGTAAATGCCTTAGGCTCTTGATTTTAAGTTGACTTTGAGAATTTGATAGTGAATTTGAAAATTTTGAATTAGGTTCTTGAATTAAGTTCTTAAATTAATTTTCAACTTTAGGTTCTTTTTTTATCTTGAATTAGGTTCTTGAATTTTAGGCTGAAATTGGTTCCTTGAATTTAAGTTTTTTTAAGTTTTTTTAAGTTTGTTAGTTTATATTGTTAGTTTTGGGTTATAATCCTGAATTCATTTTCAATTTTAGGTTAGTGTTAGTTTTCAACTTTAGGTTGTTGAATTAGGTTCTTGAATTTGATAGTGAATTTGAAAATTTTGAATTAGTTTATATTGTTGGGTTATAATCTTGAATTAGTTTTCAACTTTAGATTGTTGAATTAGGTTCTTGAATTTGATAGTGAATTTGGAAATTTTGAATTAGTTTATATTGTTGGGTTATAATCTTGAATTAGTTTTCAACTTTAGGTTGTTGAATTAGGTTATTGAATTTGATAGTGAATTTGGAAATTTTGAATTAGTTTATATTGTTGAGTTATAATCTTGAATTAGTTTTCAACTTTAGGTTGTTGAATTAGGTTCTTGAATTTGATAGTGAACTTGAAAATTTTGAATTAGTTTATATTATTGGGTTATATTAATCTTGAATTAGTTTTCAACTTTAGGTTGTTGAATTAGGTTCTTGAATTTGATAGTGAATTTGAAAATTTTAAATTAGTTTATATTGTTGGGTTATAATCTTGAATTAGTTTTGAACTTTAGGTTAATTAGTGTTAGTTTTGAATTTAGGTTGTTGAATTTGATAGTGAATTTGGAAATTTTGAATTAGTTTATATTGTTGGGTTATAATCTTTAATTAGTTTTCAACTTTAGGTTCTTCAATTTGATGGTGAATTTAAAATTTTTAAATTAGTTTATATTGTTGGGTTATAATCTTGAATTAGTTTTGAGCTTGAGGTTAATTAGTGTTAGTTTTGAATTTAAGTTAAAGTTAGATGTTTTTGCTATTAGTTTTTTCACTTTAGGTTAGTGTTAGTTTTAAATTTGTGAACTTGAATTTGGGAACTTTAAACTTGAATTTGTGAATGTTTTAGGTTAGTGTTAGTTTGTGAATGTTTTAGGTAATGATTTAGTTTACTTAGAATAATAAAAAATTCGTGTAAGCTTGTGAGAAGTTGTGAATGAGAAGTAACTTGTGAATGTGTTTTGGTTTAGTTGGAATAGTGTGAAAGTTGTGAGTTTTGTAAAAAAATGAGTGTAAGTGTTATTGTTAGAAAAATGAGGATTTGAAGTTCAAATTGAAGTATTAAGAGGTGAAATTACTGAGTAATTTGTGAAGATATTGTATTAGCTAATTTTTCATGGAGAAAAAATACTTTCAAAATTCAAACGGATTGATAAGTTTTTAGTTTAGTTAGAACAGTGAGAAATTCGTGTAAGCTTGTGAAAAATTATGAATGAGAAGTAACTTGTGAATGTGTTTTGGTTAAGTTGGAATAGTGTGAAAGTTGTATAAGTTATGTGAAAATTTGAGTGTATATAAGTGTTATTGTTAGAAAAATGAAGACTTGAAGCTCAAATTGAAGTATTAAGAGGTGAAATTAGTGAGTAATTTGTGAAGATATTGTATTAGGTGATTTTGTATGGAGAAAAATACTTTCAAAATCCAACCGGGTTGATAAATTTTTAGTTTAGTTGAAGTAATGAGAAATTTGTGTAAGCTTATCGAAAGTTGTGAATGAGAAGTAACTTGTGAATGTGTTTTAGTTTAGTTGAAATAATGCGAAAGTTGTGCTAAGTTATGTGAATTTTGAGTGTATGCAAGTGTTGTTAGGAAAATGAGGATTTGAAGTTGAAATTGAAGTACTAAGGGATAAAATTAGAGATTAATTGGTTGGAATAATGTGAAAGTCGTGTAAATATGTGAATAGTTGTGAATGAGAAGTAACTTGTGAATTTGATTGAGACAATTTGATTGCAATCTTGACTCTTTTTTTCAAATACTTTACAACTTATCAAGATCCATGTTGTTGTAGTTCAAACAAACTCTAAATCAACTTTTTTTAGTTTAGATTCACATTTTGACACTTCGTTCATAATCTTGAACCTCTTTTAAGTTTTGAAAAACTTTATAGGTCCTTTTAGTAGATCTTTTATGTGTTTAGTGAATATTTTACTTGATATTTAGTGTCTTGTTGATGTTGTAGTTGCTTTATGAATGTTTTGGCAACAATTAATGTTGCTTGGGGCTGTATTTGAATTTATTTTGTAAATGACAGGTGGTGCATCTTGAAAATGCAGGTTTCTGCATCTGGGAAAAATACAGAAAAGCAACGAAGAGGGTCTCTTTGTCCGTCGCTTTTCAGAAAATATTTAAAAAGTTTCCAGAAAAAGTGATGTACACGATTTCTTTTTTCCGTCGCTTTTCTGAAAATTTTAAAAAAATTCCCTGAAAAAGCGACGGACAGGGTCTCTTTTGTCTGTCGCTTTGTTCTTTAAGTTCAAGAACAAAGCGACGAACAACGTTGTTTTTATGGAAAAAAATATGTTGTGGCTTTTTAATTTGCGACGGTATCTGTCGCTTTTGGAAAAACGACTGGCCATTTTTCCATGGAAGTAAGTTCGTCGCTTTTCGATCACTTTTGGCCAAAAAAATAACGGACAACGTCTCTTTTTGCCGTCTCTTTTTAGCTTTTTTTTTTGTAGTGATCATGCTAGAAGGAAAGGTCGCAGGCCTCTAAAGAGCATTAGACATAATCCTGGCTTGTAAGAAGAAGACTGGCAACTCAGCCTGATCAGGTCCCAAGTCGAACACTTATTCATTGCAAGTGACAGGGAAGAACTCTTGACGGGTTTCACGAAAATACATGCTCATCCAGATTAGAAGTTGGGCCCACAACAGAACAATTTTGAAGCCTTCAAGGGGGGATAAACCTTGCAGGAAGGCTAACTGCTCATGACCTGACCTGTGTCTGGACAGCCACGAGACTGGCACCCAGAGCCAAAGGCGCCATTAAATGCCACCTTATATTCACAATGGCAATGTGAACATGATCATTAGTGGAGAATAAGTTAGTGGTGTGACTATGTCGGCAACTAAGAAATCAAAAGTACGAGTAAGCTATGGAAAGAGGCCTCGCGGGGAGTCAAACTTTGAAGATGAACTGGTGGCTTCCACAGGATAGGATCTAGACTTTCCCGAGATTTCCCATAATGATGCTCTGGTAATTTCTCTAAATATACCTAAATGCGATGATAAGCATGTGCTCATTGATCCAGATAGTTTGGAAAACATTGTTCACAAATGGATTTTTCGAGAAAATGGAGCTGACTGACACCATAATTCCAAGTACAAAGGTATTGGCCAATTTTGAACATGGCGAGCGAGACCATCCAAGGGGAGGTGAAGCTACAGATGAACATTGGAGGGTAATCAAAGACACCCGATTTGACGTACTGGATGGGGATATGGGTTACAGTGTAATCCTTGGATGGCCATGGATTCATGCCATAAAGGTTATGCTTGTAACGTACCACTAAGTAATCAAATTCTTGATCAAGGATGGTGAAAGAAATTAGAGGGGACTTCTCAGCGGAAAATAGATGTATTCGATCTCAGTGGGAGAACAACTAAACGCCAAATAGCAATTACAAAAGCCGGAGCCTTCCTTTTGTAGCGAAGCTAGGGAAGGGCTGCCGGAGGTGGAAAATGCAGATTCAGAGCAATATCAATGGCCAAGATTGTGTTATGTCCTAGATGAGAGGGATGCTACCAAATCAACGGAAGAAGAGGTCGAACAAATCACTATTCTCGATGAATTTCTTGAGAGAAAGGTATACATGGGGAACGGGACTTAGCTTTGAGCTCAGAAAAGCACTTTTAAATTTTCTTGGAGCTAATATAGATTATTTTACTTGGTCCTATCTTGGCATCACAAGTATCCCACCAGAGATAACCATGCATAAATTGGGGGTTGACCCCAATTTCCCCCTAGTAATTCAGAAAAACCATCCCATCTTAGACGAGAAACATAGGTTCGTTAAGGAAGAGGTGGCTTGATGACTGAATATCGAGTCGATAGAGAGGTGAAATATCCAAAATGACTGGCAAACGTGGTGTTAGTGCCAAAAAATCAAAATAAGTACAAAATGCGCATTAATTTTAAAGATCTAAACAAGGCATGCCCTAAGGACTCCTTCTCAATTTTAAACATCGATCGCATGACCGATGCTAGATGGATTACAAAATTATGAGTTTTCTCAATGCATACTCTGGGTGCAATTAGATTCGAATGGACCTAGTGGATCAAGTGAAAACTTTTTTTATAACTAACTATGACATATATTGTTACAATGTGATGCCTGCAGGTGCGATGTATCAAAGGCTGGTGAACCAGATGTTCATGAGGCAGATAGAAAAAACCATAGAGGTTTCCATTGACGATATGCTAGTGAATTCTTTGGAGGAAAAGAACCATTTAACATCCTAAGAAAGCATAATATGAAGCTGAATCTGGAGAAGTATGATTTTGGAGTAGGGTCTAGTAAGTTTCTTTGTTTCCTTGTATCTAACAGAGGGATAGAAGTGAATCCAGACAAGATTAAAATGATCGACAAAATACCAAAGATACTCGATGCTGTCAAGGCGGTACAAAGGCTCACCGGAAGAGTGGCGACTCTCAACCACTTTATCTCAGGGTCGTCGAAAAGATGCTATCATTTCTAAGAAAGAAAACCTAGTTCGATTGGACCCCAGAGTTCGCAAGCCCTTCAAGATTTGGAGGCATATCTCTCGAGCTTTCTTTACTGGTTAAACAGTAGGAAAGAGAACAATTGTTGTTGTACCTAGCTGTGCATATGGCTGTAGTGGCGGTAAGTGATGTCCTTGTCCAAGAAGAAAAAGGTACGCAATGCACTATTTATTATGTGAGTAAAGTTTTATTAAGTGCGGAAACTCGATACTCACAACTGGAGAAATTAGACCTGGCTCTCGTGAAAGCTGCACAAAAGCTCAGGCTATATTTCCAGTGTCACACAATCGCGGTGGTTACAACCTATCCCTTAGATTTGCTCATTTTGTAAGATTGTATAAGAATAGGGAAAATTTTGATAGTTTTCACAACTTGTAGAATTATTTCATGTTTATGAGGAAAAAAATACAACTTGAGAAATTCAAATTGCATGTCCAAACAAAACTTCAATTTCATATCAATCTGATTTAAAATCATGATTTCATATTGCAAATCCAAACGGATCCTAGTGCATTGACTTTAGGAATAGAGAAGGGAGAAATGTTCTTGTAGAATTAATGGACCATTCAACTTCCTATGTTGTACCTATTAGATATTTGGATAGTACCTTTCTGGCCACACTACAAAATCCCCTCAAAGCCACTCATTGATTCAATTGAGGGGCCGGGACTAGGCATTTTTTCGTATAGGTGTGGTCGATGCCGTTTGGCTTTGGTACTGTAAAACAATATTCAAATTATGCTTCTAATCACTCACATCATTCATCTCAATTTATGTGATATAGTTAACTAAGTATAAAGTTAAAAAAAGAAAGTAAAACAATATAGTATAAAGTTCACTATATTTTTTTTGGGCTAATTATGGACCGGAGTCCTTTTTATTTTTATTATTAATAAATAAGAGGAGGTCTTGATGGGATCAAAGTGAACCCATCCCCAAACAGAACACAAAACAATATAGGTTAAACTACATAAAGAGACATACCTCCTTGTCATATTTATTAACTCTCCCACTATTTTATTTTAATTACTTAATTAATATACCACATAAATCACTCGGATACATCGCCTCAGGTCGTGATACATCGCCTCAGGTCGTGATACATCGCCTCACCTCGTGATACATAGCCTCACCTCGGATACATCCCACTCGATGTATCAAAAGTAAAACCAAAAGAATGCCGATGTATCCGAGTGGTTTTGGGATGTATCCAATGGGATTCCGATGTATTTTGAGGATGTATCACGAGGTGAGGCGATGTATCCCGTGGTGAGGGATGTACCCGAGCGGGATTGGAGTAGGAAAAAGAGTAATTAGCTCCCAAAGATGTGTATTTTATGTAAGTTACCCAACAATATATACATCCTGAACTGGCCCAAAAGTGAACGAGTTCAGGTGGGATAAAACAATCCCCTAAAATATAGGGTTTCCTATTCAGATCCTCACTCTTCTCTTCTACTCTTTCCCTTTCTCGCCGCATCTTCTGAGGATCTCTTTGATGGCTATTCATAGTATAAAGTTGACTATATTTATCAAAATAAGCAATTTTTAGATGTTTGATCAAACAAGCTCTTAGACTTATTGTGAAGTCCACGTCTCACAACTCACGAATCTCACCGCTATTGGTGGAAACTCGAAACATATGGTGTTTTTATTATTTCAAAATAATTATATGGTGTTTCACATAATCAAGAAAGTATCAATTTTCTTCTTCCAATTTTAGTCTTATTTAAACAAAGAGAGTTTTACATTACCAAAAAATTACTAAAGAACTACTCTCTTCGTTCATTTTTACGTATCCATGTTTGACTTGACACATTTTTTAAAAAGTAATTAATAAAATGATAAATTTACTATATAACCCTTTGAATATAATAAATTCAATATTTTTGATTCGAAAATGATATAGTTAATAACAAGGGTAAAATAGAAACTAATTAACTGATAAATTATCTTCTTTTTTTTTAAAAAAATTGGATAAATAAAAATAAATATTTATTTTTAGTATAGTGCACAAGTAAAATGAACGAAAAAAATACTTCTTTTTTCAAAGCATTTATTACATGCAAGTTAGTAAAAAACTAAAAATACATCTTACTTGAGAAGTTAGTAATTTTAGGTGTGTGTCCAAGTTAAAAAAACCACTTATAATTAGTCAAATACGTTACTATAATTACCACTATAATAACGTATTAATTAGTCAAATATGTTAAAAATCATGAAATTAGGAATGACCTTATAGCGATTGATTGTGAGAGTTGTATGGTATGCAAATTAAGTGCCTTTTTTCCAAGTGAAAAATCTTTTGTTGTTTTGTCATTAGATTTTGTGGGGTTCATGAAAGCTCACCTTTAACCTAACCTAAATTATACACCAAAGATCGACGATTTCAACAATGTAAAGTTATCTTTGTTGATTAATATTTTCTATTAAAGAGAAAAACAAATACTTTCTTCTTTTACGTCCTTCTCTGATATTCCATTTAAAATAGCTTTCAGATGAATTTAAAAGTTTGATAATGAGACAGTTTTTCTTTAGGAAACGCAAAAAAAATTCTGAATAATTTTCCCTCATATATATAATTAACACATTCTATAAGGGCCGTTTGGTTTGATCAATAAAGCAAAATAATTCTTGGTATATATTTCAGCATCAATAATACATTGTTTAGTTGTATTAGGATCCTATATAAAGTATAAGTTTCACCATAAACAATACATCCTTATATTATACATATAATATAATAACATATATATAACATACATACTTATATACCAGTGGCGTAACCACCTTATGCTAAGGGGTGTCAAAGCGTCGAAAAATTATATTTTTTAGCTAGGTTAAAATTTGATTATGTTTTATCTTAGTTAAACTCCACACCTCTATCAATTCATTCTTTGTCACATATTTCTTTTTCTTTGTTGCCTTTTGAAAGGAAAGCCCGTCCATCAAGTCTGTAGAATTTAGTCCACTAAAAGTGATCCTATCTTGTTGGAAATTTTCTTTGGTAATTCCCTTCTTCTTTACGATCAATTTTTTCCTTTGTTTAGGTCCACAGTTCCTGTTTTGGTTGTTCCGAAGGTACGATTGAATCGAGGTTATCTCATATAGCTGTTGTTGATGGATCAAATCATTCTAAAAAAGCAATATGCTTAATCTAAGCTTTTCTTTTTGCCTACTCCTAGAAAAGAGCTGATCATTTTAGTTTTATGCATACACTATATGTTGGTTCCCCTTATTTTTTTACGTGTGTCTACTTTTTTTATACTGTGACACCCCTTTATAAAATTTCTGGCTCTGCCACTACTATACATAACATATACACTATCGAAATCAGTATATATATATTGTGTATATTTCAGTCATATTGGTAAACTATTTAGCCGAACGATATACATCCGTCATTTTCAAATAATTGCCTGCTTTTTCTTCATTGATTGAGGTGACTTGGAAGGGACATTTTACATTAACGAGCCTCCTACTCCTAACTAATCATTTGAACCTAATCATGATTAGTGAGGGTTTAGTTGACATTTAATTTGGTTAACAGCTGCTTATACCCATCCATTCCATTTCGTTTTCCGTCACTTTCACATTTCAAATTCATATGTTGAATAATACTAGTACTCAACCTCTATTATACGTTTAACGAATACTAATAAAATATTCACTTTTGGGCTTTGACACATTTAATGAACTAAAATTGATCAGGAATATACTATGTAGGGGTATCAATGATTTTAAAAAAAATTGATGTAATCGATCGAATCGAACTTGTAGACATCAAAATTTTGTTAGACTCTACAAGATGAGTCCAATTTCTGTCAGGGTTTCTTGGAGACTACTCTATCCTAAACCTTAACTTGGAGGCTACTCTACCCTAAACCCTATCTTGGAGGCTACTCTACTCTAAACCCTAGCTTGGAGGCTACTCTACCCTAAACCCTAGCTTGGAGGCTACTCTACCCTGAACTAGCTCACGCCTATATAAAGAGTAACATATTTTCTTGAAGAGACATCTTAAAATCCATAAACTCATGGGTTATTCATAAAGAGATCAAGATGTGACACTTTCATGGAGATCAAATAAATCCAAGGAGGTCAAAATCATCATATGTTCGAGAAATACATTGCTAACGACCCTCGAATCATGGAGATTATTTAGGAGAGAAGAATCATGGGAGGAACAGAATTGTACTCACATTGTTTATTAATAAAAATCTATTTCTTCATATTTTATTTGTGATTGCAATTTCTTTTTTATCAGATTAAAATTTGTTGTAAATAAATTGGCACGCCCGGTGGGACCAAATCTGCCCTTCATCTCTTCTCTCACAAATCAGATCTGCAAAATCTGGAGCCACAAAACCGCAAAGATGGAAATTACTTCAAGTCTCGTCTTTGAGTTTCATCAAGTCTGCACAACGACAAGCCTTGAAGCAGGGGGCATTTGTAGATATCAAAATTTTGTGGGACTCTACAAGATGAGTCCAATTTCTGTCAAGATTTCTTGGAGGCTACTCTATTCTAAACCCTAACTTGGAGGCTACTCTACTCTAAACCCTCGCTTGGAGGCTACTTTACCCCGAACTAGCTCACGCCTATATAAAGGGTAATATATTCTCTTGAAGAGGCATCTCAAAATCCCATAAACTCATGGGTTATTCATAAAGAGATCAAGATGTGACTCTTTCATGGAGATTAAATAAATTCCAAGGAGGTCAAAATCATCCTAGATTCGAGAAATACGCTGCTAACGGCCCTCGAATCATGGAGATTATTTAGGAGAGAAGAATCAGGAGATGAATAGAATTGTACTCACATTGTTTATTAATAAAAATCTGTTTCTTCATATTTTATTTATGATTGCAATTTCTTTTCTGTCACATTAAAATTTGTTGCAAACAGAACCGTATCGAGTCAATTTTTAAATTTTTTATAATAAAACCGATGGTTTGTATATATGTTTATAACCATACCGAATAATTAGGTAGGTTTTTTTCATTTTATAAAAGTTAACCAAAAAAATATCGAATCATACCAAAAAATACATGTGTAAATATAGTTTATACATTAATTTTAGAAATAATAAAATATTAATTTTTTTGCTTAAGACCCAGGGTGATGCAAAGCGGCAACATAATTAACACTTAAAGTCCTAATATTGAAACTTATTATACTACTCCGATCGAAACTAAGTTAGTTCTACAATCTCGACTCTCGAGTAGTAACTAGTAAGCTACAAGGTATTCAAATGATTTTGGGTAACAAGCTACACGTCATTAGATAATTTTTCTCCCTTATGATTTAAATTTCTCTTATTCGATAATTAATTTACGTAGACTCAATTCTTAAGTTTCATCCAAATTGATTTTTTTCCGCTCGTGTAATTTAAATTATATATTTTTTTTGCATATTTTTTTTACACTATCATAAAATAATGGGATGAATTTCTATTCTTGTTTTCTTGATTCATCATCTTTTAAACAATAAAAATGCCTAAAGAGTTTTTGCCAAAGACCAAAGTCATACACAAGTATACATGCATTGCATGATAGAGTGTTTTAACTTTTATATTCTTTTTTAAAAAATACTGAAAATTAATTAATTGTATCGATACCGAAGAAAAACTAGATGATGGGACAATTTAAAAAAATCTAATATTAGTTATATAAAATAAAATAATCTAAAATTTAATATAATATAAATTTTATAAAATAATCGTCTGAACCGTAACATTGAAACCCTAAAATACTAAAGTAAAGAGTAATTTTAGGCTTTACTCTAAATATAAGAACCATTTTTGTTGTTTTCTCTCTATTAACACAATACTATAAAAATATTAAAGCTAATAGACCATTTCCTTCTACAAAGCTATGAAAATTAAGTTAGTCCTCAATGAGAAAATTGTCTGATTTGCTATGACTTGTTTTTTATTTTAAACGTGCATGGGTTACCAATAACGTACGTAACCTCACTTCCGTTGATATAATTGTTATTGAATTAATATTTATGACCAACATAGATATGGTAGGATAATTGAGATCTCTACATTCTTAACTTGATATTTCATATTCGAATCCCTAAAAATGAAAAAAATTCTTATTGAGAGCGCCGATACTAAAAATATGTCCTGCAATGCGCAAATCTAAAATTAATCGAACCTTAATACGAGTACGAACATCGAATGAAAAACTAAAAAAATAAAAATTAATATTTGAGCATCTCGACAATGGGGTCGTTTAAATTATATCAAAGTGCTTCCTTCTAGTTTAAAATTTATGCTGTGATAGTGAGTCTAAACAATTGCGCTCTAAAATCTGATGTAAATGATATTCCCTCTGTTTAACTTTGTGTCTGTAATTTTTTGATTCACCACCAAGTTTAAGCAGGCGTTTGAACATGAACTTAAAATTGTGATTTGAAATTATTGATTTGGATAGAAATTGATTTGAAATTGAAATTGTATTTGTATACACAATTTGAATTTTAAAAGTTATATTTTCTTATTAACATGAAAATTCCACAAATTTTAAAATTTATCAAAAAACTTATTCCCCAAATATGATCAGTTGTGCGCAAATGTGTGGTCGTTTGGAGGAGGAGTTGATTTTTGGGTTTGGATAGGAAAGCGGTAGTTCTATGGAAGAATTACGTTTTTAACAAATATGATTCTTTTTTTTTTTGAAATTATGGGTCAAGTTTTAAATTTAAAATAATTAAAATCACAAATTTGGAATTAAATTTTGGATGTGAAATCAAAATTTTGAAGTTGAAGGTGAAGTTTTGTTCAAAATATCATAAACAAACACAAATTTTAAGTTTGAATTCTAAATTGCATGTCCAAATAAAATATTTTTATGATCTTAAGTATATCATAACATATTTTTCAGGAGTTTTATTTATATATATTATATATATATATATATATATATATATATATATATATATATATATATATATATATATATTTATATATATCAAGTTTCGTCAATAGACGTACAAAAGGGAACTGTTCAAGTGTAGAAAATTCCATTGGCGTTACTATTTAAAGCTTTAGTTACAAAAGTAGGAGAAGCTTCCAATATATATGGTTGACCTAGCTCTATTTCTTGATCCATATACTTCTTTCCATATTTTGCCATTACATCAGCTACTGCATTAGTTTCCCTTGGGATGTGCCGCATTGGTGGATTCCCCAGCTGTAGTAGTAAGGACCTACAGTCGGAAAAAATATGTGAGTATTTTTCATTATCATTTTGTATGAAATTTAGAAGTACTTGTGAATCCATCTCTATCATTACGAGATGATAATTTTTTGATTGCGCAATTTTCAATTCATGTAGTAAAGCTAAGAGCTCAGCATGTAAAACGTTTTCAACCTTAATTTTGCACACATAGCCTGTAATCCATTCTCCGGTATGATTTCGTATTACTCCGCCTGTGCCTCCTATGCTAGAGTTTGGATTATAGGATTCGTCGATGTTAAGTTTAAGAGTTCCTTCTGGAGGGGGGGTGTCCAGGAGACTTGAATTTGGTGCATTGGTTTGGAGGTTGTCGTGGGGGATGCTAGATGGTAATATTCTAGTGAGTGAAATGCAATCAAGTGGATGACGTCGATAATTCTAGCTCTGGACAGAGTACTAAATAATTTTTGATTTCTATATTTTTAAATATTCCAAAGAATAATTAGAATTAATATGGCAATATGCCGTACTGAGATATTGTCATTAAGGTGGATAAGACCTTTGGACGTGCTAAGATGGTAGATGACGTTTAGAAAGTTATGCGAGTCTATGGAGATGAAAAAGTGGCTCCAAATTTGTGTTGCATCTGGACATGAGGAAAATAGATGGGGAATGTTCTCTTTCTCGCATGGGCATGACTTACAAAGGTTGGATAAAGCTATGGTCCTACTGTAAATCAAGGAAGCGGTAGGGAGTCTATTTAGGAACAATAACCACATAAAAGAATTTGTTTTATTGATGGTTTGGGATTTCCAAATCCAAGAGTTGCAGAAAGGTTCGGGTGAAAAGGTTTCAAAGTTAGTATGGAGGTAAAGCTCATACGTAGATTTGGTGGAGATCAATTTTTCGTCGATGGTTAATTTTCAATAGGTAGAGCCTTTTCTAGATTCGGAGTTGAAGATAAGTGCTTTGTATTGCTGATTCTAATTCATTAGGTATATGAAAGGTGATGGAATTGAGGTTCCAATTATTTCGATTGATAAGTTCGAAAACTGTCATAAATTAAGATTTTCTCGGAGGGTGAGGGGATGATCTATCCAATTGCTAATCCAAACATTGATATTATTTCCATTTTCCACATTTCAGGATATGCCTTTGGAGAAGAGAATGTTGGTACGAGATAAACTTTTTCAAATGTATGAATCATATGATTGATGGTTCATACTATGGTTGTGTTGCCTATTGTTATATTTTCTACTGAGTATTCTAACCCAAAGATGATCTTTATTCTTCCTCATTCTCCAATTTAGGCTAGCTAGAAGTGAAAAGTTTTTTCTATTTGTTTTTTGTATCCCTAATCCACCTTTATTTTTGGGTAAGGTTACAATTTCTCAATTTACTTAATGTATTTTCTTTTCTTTTTTTGTATTTATTGTCCCCCACAGAAAGCTTCGTTGGATACGATCGATTTGGTTACAAGTGAAAATGAGCAGTAGGTTACATTGCATTGCGTAAGTCGGGATGGATGATAGGGTGAAATTTATAAGAGTGTTACGGCCAGCTAAGGATATGAATCGAGTTTTCCATCCATTTAGCTTATTATTCATGTAATCTATAATGTATTGATAGTCTGAACTTTTTGGATGATGATTTGTGATTGGTAGGCCAAGATATTTTCGAATTTTATTATTATGTCAGATGTTCATCATGGTGGATAGGTTATTCCTTTCTTCTAGTCTAACATTTGAAGAGAAAAGGACAGCTGATTTATTGAAATTTATTGAGATAATGCATAAGTACCATCATCCTAAACTATAGGTGAAATCCCAACGACACACCTTAACTATATAAGGATCCTATTACCCCCTAAACTATTTTAAAGTGTAATAAATATGCCCTTTAGTGCTGAGGTGGCACAGAGAGTGTGCTCACTCTCTTGGAAGCAAGTGAGAGGCGAAAAATAAAAAAACATCTGATCAATATTGGACACATGTCCTTTTTTAATTGGACATCTTACAATTAGTTGGTACACATAATTAATATCATTAAAATTTATACATATTTAATTAGTTTTCTTTCTTTCTTTGTAAAATTTATTATCTCTTCGCTTTTATTTCCTTTTTCCTTTCATTAATTTCTTGTCTTTAGATTTTTACTTAATTTGAAAAACTATCTATATATTTTTTTAAAAAATAATGATTCTTTTAAAAAGTGACCTTTATTTTTTATTTTGATTTAAGTTTAATTTTGTCACGGCCCAACTACCGGGCCGTGCGGGCACCTACTCTAATCCACCTAGATAGGAGAACCCTTACCACCCGAACCAACAGGCAATGCGGAAAAGAAAATAAACCATTAAATAAGTCCCTTAAATACATGAGCAATCCTTTTTACAAATAGTTTAGAAAAATAAACGACTTAAAGAATTTGCGAAAAATATTTACAATATGAAACAACCTCCCCATAACCTAGTCTAAGCCGGTACAAGAGCTTCTACAAGATGAGTATATGACATAAAATGACACAACTCCCACCATAGAAGGAAAGTAGGAGCTGCTGGAAGATCACCGTAATCCTGAACTTGTGAAACATCACCAATCCTGCAACCAGACTATACCCAAAAAGGTATAGCAAGATTAGAATCAGTACAAACACACGTACTGGTAGGCATCATCGGCTGGCCCGAATTCACTCCTACCATCATATAAAAATCAAGATAAAATGCACAAGGTAAATGCTTCACCCCTTTCAACATCACTTTTATCAATCCCCCCTTTCGGAACCGACTATCCTAACCTTTAGACTTACCAAGTCACCTTGTCACCTAGACTTCCCAAGTCACCTTGACACCTAGACTTCCCAAGTCACCTTGACATCTCGACTTCCCAAGTCACCTTGTCACCTAGACTTCCCAAGTCACCCTGACACCTAGACTTCTCAAGTCACCTTGACATCTAGACTTCCCAAGTCACCTTGACATCTAGACTTTCCAAGACACCTTGACATCTAGACTTCCCAAGTCACCTTGTCACCTAGACTTCCCAAGTCACCTTGACATCTAGACTTTCCAAGTCACCTTGACATCTAGACTTATCAAGTCACCTTGTCACCTAGACTTTCCAAGTCACTTCCTTGACTAGATATTCAGACTTAACCCAACTAACTGCTCAACCAAATCACTTATACCCGTGGTATGACTTACCAGTGTCCGGACCCTTCACGGACCTCAAGGACAACTTTCCATCCTGGTTATAACAACCAACAACTACAACCCCAGACTTTCAATCTTACTCTCAATTTACCAATCACATGAAATTCACCTAGCAACCATTGACACATCCAATGACAACAACAGAGTTATATCTAAGTCCCTTTCTAATCCCGAAACTCGGACCCTCCAAGGATCCTCTAACCACACCTAAGTGTTCAACAGGCTACCCGATCTACACCAAGACCCACCCTTAACTTATTAATCAAAAAAAATTTCTAACCGCCATTAGTACACTTAATGACAACAATTATGAACTCATAACCTCTTTTATATAGTCCGGATCCCCCTAACACATCTAGGTGTTAACATGGAAAATCCGGTCTACACCAAGAGCAATTAATAACCCACATAATAACCTGGCCTACACCAAGAGCAACTGACAATATAATATAACAATCCATCCTACACCAAGACCAAACTCACAATATCATATAACAACCTGGCCTAAACCAAGACCAAACTCACAATATAATATAACAACCCGGCCTACACCAAGACCCAACTCACGATAATAATATAACAATCCGGCCTACACCAAGACCAAACTCACAATATAATATAACAACCCAACCTATACCAAGACCCAATTCACAATATAATATAACAACTCGGCCTACACCAAGACCAAACTCACAATGTAATATAACAACCCAGCCTACACCAAGACCAAATAATGATCAACATAATAACTCAGTCTACACCAAGACCAACTTAACCAAATATAACAGAATACCCAGCCTCTCACGGACCATAAGTAATTATCACATTTCAATAAAATAACCCGGTCCACTCACAGAATCAATAACAGTTAATGCAATACAACAATATCAATGCAATGATGCAGTAAAATAAACCCGTACCAGGCGTGGTACCTGAGCCAACTGTTAGTATTTCGTACCAGGCGTGGTACCGGAGCCAACCATTTGTTATACCTGTACCAAGCATGGTACCCGTGCTACCCGTTAGTATACCTGTACCAGGCGTGGTACCTGATCCAACCGAATGTCAATAATCCACAGTCAAAATAATGAACAAAATAACTTGTAAACCAACAAGTAACACACCATTCAATTCACAGACTGTAAACAACAACCTAGACATTCCACACAACTTTCCTAAGCAATGTAATGCATACAATCACTTAGACAATGAGTACAAGAATATACACATTCACAAAAAATTATAAGCCATCACCTCCCCCACTCCAGGTACACTATGAACTGTCAAAATCCTATCCGAAGACTAACCCCAGTTCGCCCTTTTAAACATGCAATTAATTACATTTATTCCTGACCCTCTTCCTAGGACCAAATACACCCTGAAAAAACCTTTCCCAGCCTTAGAACACAACCAACAAATATCCTAATTATACCCATTAGTTTATGAAACTTCCATTCCTTTCACATTAGTTAATTACTAACCCTTTTTTGGTTCCCCAAACCTTCCGATATTTTAGTTCCCGCATTTATTAGCAAAATCACACAAATTAAGCAATGCCTAGAATATCATAATACACTATCCCAATTCTACCATTCCAACTAACCCAATAAATCAATAATTTCCTCCAGACTCCGTGCCCGAAGGCCTAACCATGGATTCTCTTTTTCATTCTACACAATCATAAGAAAATGAAAGCGATCAATCTACTCTTTGAAAGAAACCTAGCCTACCTGGATGCAGAGCAGTTGCGCAGTGCAATTTCTGGCTCCGTGAAGGTGTTCCTTTATGGATGACAGGCCCGAATTTCATGGTTTCGCTTCCTTTCAGCCGGAATCTCTCCTCCCCATGGCTCCCAGGCTTTGGAGCAGCCTAGGAGGGTTTTTGGAACAACCCTCGTCTGTTTTTGACTAAAGAAGGGAGAATGGGATTATAAAATCCGTTTCTGGACTTTTTGGTTCCATAATTCCGCTATAGCGGACGGCCAACCACTATAGCGGTACCGCTATAGCGACCTAAATTGCGCTATAGCGGACTAAAATTTCCAGCACGGACAGTCTTCAGTAAAACAGTCATAACTTTTTACTCGGAAAGCGGATTGATGAACAGACGGTGGTATTGGAAAGATGAATTAGAGATCTTTAATTTGGTGGGTATTAGGACCCTTAACACCTTATATTCTAGGAGAAAAACAGGTTTGAAGTTGACCCTAGTATGAACTTAGCCCGAAACTAAATCGGTAAGGAAGCTTTCAACTTAACTTTGTGCTAAGAGTATTCTATGACCTTAGTACATACCAAATGTACTCCCCATAATAAAGAATTAATCCTAAATCTTATTATGAATGAGAGGCACCTTCCTTGATTGCAGATACTTTCAGTAACGACGGAACAGGTCGTTACAAATTTCCTTCATTTTTTTGGTATTCGTACAAAATTAACATATTTAAATACAAGGCATTTAGAATTAAATCCAAAGGAAAGACAAAGAAAATAAAAAGAATAAATAAAATTAATAGAAAAAAAATGAAAGAAGGTAAAAAATAAATAAAAGAATTATGTGTATTTGAGAAAAGTTTAAATACAAGGCAAAGAAAAATATACAACAGACATTCTTTTTAAAAAAATTAAGTACAAGAAAAATAAAAATAATTTTTTACGTGTATTGACTTATTTAAAATACAAGGCAAAGAAAATAAGAAGATTTTTTTAAAAAAAAAAAGAAAAAAGAAAAAATATTTTAAAAATAAAAAAATTGAAAAAAACTCATTTATACACGTGACAGCGCGTGTATATCCCCACAACTAATTGGATTGAGTTATGACTCCACATCAACACATAAGGTGAAAAGAAATATAGAAAAAAAAAGGTTTAGGGGGGTAATAGGACCCTTGTATTGTTAAGGTGTGTCACTGTGATTTCACCTATAGTTTAAGGTGGTACTTATGCATTATCTCAAATTTATTTTTTGGCCAAATTATTTTTCTAAGATATTAAAAATAGTAATGGTAGTGACCGCATTTATAGTATCCGCAAATAAAAAATGGGAAATAGATTCACTAATTTTTCCAATTTGATTTGTTGCCAAAGACAGTGTATAACATAGTTTATAAGTCGCGAAAGAGATTTCATGCAAATTATAAAAATATATGGGGATAGGGGGTCACCGTGTCTTATTCCCCGAGTAGGTAGAAAGTATTTGGTGGGTTTACCATTAACAAGAATTGAGATAGAAGATATTGTGATGCATGATATAATGAGAGCTATAATATTTTTTGAAAAATTTAGTATACGAAGTGATTGCCGAATAAACGACCATTCTAATATATCAAAAGCTTTTGCTAGATCAATTTTCAGAAGTATTTTTCCAAATTTGCCTTTAGTTTTTCTAAAAGAGTGAATGGCTTCTTGGACTATAATAGCATTATTCACTATACGTCTCCCCGGTATCTTTATACATTATTACAGACTTATGATGTTATTTAGGAAGGGTCTAATTCTATTAACAAGAATTTTTGTAATGATTTTATAGATAGTGTTGCAAAGTCTAATATGTCTATAATAATTTATATGCTCCAGGTTTCTAATTTTTGAAATAAGACAAATCAAGGTTTTATTAATATTGGGGTTGATGGAAGCTGTAGAGAAAGCATGCATGCATGTGGAGTTAATTGCATCCTTTGCGTGATGCCAAATTTTTTAAAAGAAAATAGGATGTAGTCCATTCAGACCTGGAGATTTTAGTGGGCTAAAGGAGAAGATTGCCTCCTTAATCTCGAAGGTGGTTAGAGGACAGGCCAAACTATCACAATCTATACTACTTAATGCATTAGTACTTATCGGCAGGTTCATCAAGGTACTATGATTAAGACCAGTGGTGTAGATTTATTGAAAGTGGTTTAGTATTGAGTTTTTAATTATTGTCGGATCGAAGGACCAATTTCGCTGAGTGATTGAGTCCTAGAATTTTAATTCTTTGTCTTCTATCAGTAGGGGATGTATGAATTTTTTTTGTATTCACATCTCCATCATTTAGCCATTGGATTCTCGATTTTAATTTTCAAAATTCCTCTTCCCTCCGACGGATCTTGTTAAAGTCCTTTATAAGTGATTCGTCTAGCTTCCAATGGAACCTATGTTTAGTTTTTAGATTCATTCGTTGAAGTCTATTTAATCATTTTAGAATAATATTTGTTTAAAGATGTTATCGAAGGTTTCAATATTTCATTACTTAACAAGTTTTATAACGCTTTGGACAACATGTAGGAAATTAGTATTACCATGCCAAGTGCTTTCAACAATGTTTGAAAATTTTGAATGTCTAAGCCACATAGTTTCAAACCGGAATAAGTTACTAGCTCTATCCTAACCTTTTACAAAGTTTAATAGAATGGACAATAGTCTGAGTGTGTCCTAGGTAGATGTAGAACACTAGAATCCGAATATAAACTAAGCCATTCATTGTTACTTAAAAATCTATCCAATCTTTTCATAATCATTGTAGAGTTATTTTTATATTTGTTAGTCCAAGTGAATTTAGGTCCAATAAATCCTAAATTGATCATATTTAAGCCATTAAGATAGTTAATAAAAGAAAAACTTTTGTAGTTATTAATAGGTGTACCTCCAAATTTTTCAGAAGCATTAGTAATTTCATTAAAGTCTCCACAAATAAGCCAAGGTCCATTTATACAATTAGAAATATTTCTTAGGCTATTCCAAATTTTTTTCCTAAAACGATAAACATTTTTTTGCATAAATTAACACAAAATGCCATTTATGTGAGGATGTACTAACCTCAATAGTGGTGTGTATTTTCTGCTCCTTGAGGACCATAGGTTCAATGGTGATTTTATCGCTCCTTTAAAATAGTGCTATTTCTCCAGAATACCCAGATGCTGGTACCTGCAAAATATCAGTGTACTCTAGACTTTGTAAAATCTTGTAATGATCTACCATTCTAGTTTCTGTGAGTGCTAACACAGTCGATTTATTCCATTCAATAATTGATTTTAAGTTATTCATAAAGTTAATATTATGGCCACCCCGACAGTTCCAAAGTAAAATCTTCATGAATAATTTATCACTTGTTGTTGTGATCTCTCAGAGCTAAGGACATTTCTAGGTTTGCAATACATGGGTTGTTGATCCTATTCCCCGCAAACAATTGATTCTTCTCCATCATTGTCAGAATAAAAACTGCTACATATTTTTGAGGAGCTTGATAATTGTAGGTACATATGCTTAGCTTTATTTTATTTACGTTCTTTGATACTTTGATGGGGAACTTCCTTTCTACATTTTCGAACATGTCTATAGTCAGTGAATTCCTTAGCATCAGTGGTTGAATGACTTGGTCGAGGATGCTTAGTTCTCTGCCCCTTTCTTCCTCCGATGGAGGTGATGGAGTTCTTAGATATGTAGGAGACAAGAGTTCTGTAACACCCCAGAAATCGAACCAGCTTTCTAAGTTTGAAACTTTGAAAATTTTCATGTTCCCTGGAATTACGGGTCCAAATCACAGACTGTGATTTAAACCATGGGTTGTGAAATGGAATAGTGGTTTAAACCACGAGTCGTGAAATGGAACCGTGGTTTCCTTCTATTAGTTTAGTCAATGGTATGAGAACCACAAGTTGGTTCTACAGATCGTGGTTCTGACCACAGCCCATCCTGCCAACTCGTGGAATCAGATCAGATGATTGACAAGTTCCCCAGGTTTCACGACTGGGTTCTACGTCCTGTCGTTTAAATGATGGACCGTCCTGTCAAGTCGTAGAAATTGATCATAGACCATACCAGTGCCCAGAGATGACGGATTGGGTCTACGACCCGTGATTCATTCTACGGGTCCGTCCTGTTAAACCGTAGATTAGTTTATGCAGCCTATCTATTTGTTCAGGAACGACGGGGGGAAATCACGAGCCGTGGTTTGATCTACAGTTCGTAAAAACCATCCGTGGTCCTTGGAAGTTAACTTTTTCTAGGTTTTTCCTAATTACGTTCCAAGGCTATTTTAGTCATTTCTCACCCTTTTAACTCCTAAGTGAGGCCATTTTGACCATTTCTAGTATGATTTATAAACCTATTAGTCTAAGTACCTTCTCATTATCTCATTCATCTCCCAAAAAGGAAAAGAACTCTCTCAAGCTCCAAGTTCAATGTCACTCCCCGAGGTTACCCCCTAGATGTAACACGGGACTCGGGACTACAAGGATCCTAAGCTAACCCTTGGCCATAGAATTCTCAAGAATAACAAAAGATAAGCAGAAGCATAATACGAAAATCCAATAAGAAAACATCAATAAGGGTCTAAGAGCCACATAACATACAATATCCAAAAAGGGAACTCGAATACAAACTATGTCTGAAAGCCGCTAGTCATAACATACGAGTTCCTAGGACAAGACCCTAGCTAAATCGGAGTATAAAAGTAAAGCTAACATAAGGAAAAGCATAACTAGTCCTCGAACCATGAGGACTCACCACAGCTGACTAAGGAAATGGCCTGAGACTCTAGCCACGAAGCTGAGAAGGAGTACCTGAGTCTGCATCATAAAAGATGCAGCGCAATATGCGTTAGTACTATGGAATGTACTAAGTATGTGAGCATTGCATGAGTAAGTAGAACATGCTTTAAAAGGGTACTTTAACATAATTCATACGTAGTAGAGTATCATGAAGAGATATCAACATGAAAAGCTAAATCATAAGGCAAAAGCCAACTTCAAGATGATGTTTCATAAGAAGGTTAATAAAGCTTAGAAAACTTAAAAGCATAACATACAGGAGTTTCTTATAACTGACATGAGACCATGTAAGCTACATGGAATCTAACTGTATAACCCCAGTTAGCAAAGCTGACTTTGAACCCTGCCAAGGAACAAGTCACCATACCCAACTATATAACCCTAGTTGGCAAAGCTGTCCAATGCCCCGCTAAGGCAAAGACACCATACATAAAGACGTGGATCCACTCTCATAAGCCTTTAAGGCACATATTATAAAATATCATGACCTACGCTAGCTAGTAGTTTATGGGACTAAGGGTACTCTCACCCCGTCCTCTCGGTGCTAAATACTACTCCCAAAACATGCATACATATAGCTCATAATCATAAAGGCATACTCTCATGCCAAATCTTATTCATAAGGGCATACTCTTATGCCAAATCTTATACATAAAGCATGAAAACACATCGGGTATCATGCAACTTTCATATCATAGTTCATAAGCTTAGCATAGCCATAATTCAAAAACATGCTTTTCTTTCTAAATTCATACTTGAAGAATTAGGCATGCAATTTCATAAATACATAAAGGCCATGATATCTAATCATGCCAAGTTTCTCTTGAAAACATGCAATTTCATAGTTTCATGCTAAAAATCAACTTTCATGCTTGGGCTTTTAAAACCAACAAGAGAATCATACTTAAATCATGAGTAATCAAGAGGAAACCATGAATTTAAACATAGAAACTGATTTCATAAATTTTTCCCAATTTAGATCAAAACCCTAATTTCATAAGTTCATATTTCAACATAAGAATTGAGGATTTTGGGCATAAGGGTGAAAGGAACCCTTTGTTAAAAACCCACATACCTTGGTGGAAAATTACCCACTTGATTGGAAAAGAATAAGGAGAGCAACTTTCCTTTTTGAGTGAAGAATGATGAATTTAAGAGGGACTTAGGGTAATATGGGTGAAAACCCTTTTACAAAAAGTCAAAACGACTTCACTTAATACATAATAGGGTGGGAAATGACCAAAATGCCCCTGGACTTAATTTAAGAAAAGCTGGAAAAATTATCGAAGTCAGTGACCACGGGTTGGACGACGGTCCATCGTCCAGAAGGACAGACCGTCTAAGGGAACCATGGTTTGACTAAAAGAGTCTGGGGGCTACTGGACTTCAGGGATTATGGTTGGAACGATGACCCATCGCCCAGAAGAACGGGCCATCCTTCGACTCGTCGTTTCTGGCACTTGGAAGATAGGTTTCTGAACTTAGGACAACGAGTACCAGGAAAGATGCGAAGATGGTCCGTCGTCCAGAAGGACGGACCGTTCTTGGACTCATCATTTCTGGGACACTCTGAGGGGTCTTTTGGAGATGGGACGACGGGAGCACAAGACGGGCCCGTGCTTCCAAATGACGGATCATCGTCTTAGCTGTCGTCTCTAGAAACTTGAAATTTTCTGAGATTTTTAACTTAGATAGTTGGATACGTGCACGGGGTGTTACAATATCTCCGCCTTGGGATCATTCGTCCTTGAATGAAGGCTCATCAAGGAAAACTGAGGGAAAACAGCCCAACCAAACATCAAAACATAGAAATCAAGGGGTAATCACAAAACTTGCACTTTTCAACTTGAAAACATGATAAACTAACTTCGTAAAACATGGACGCATGCTAAACTCATGAGAGGAACTGACGGAGTAGATTCGGAGGGACATACTAAGGAGGAAACTAGTACCTTGAGCTGGAACTGAATCGGAAGGAAAAGATGAGGATATTTGGCCTTCATGGCCTCCTCCGCTTCCCAAGTAGCACCTTCAACAAGCGGAATCCTCCAAAGGACTTTTACCGAAGTGACTTCTTTGTTCCGTAACCTCCGAATCTGATGATCAAGAATATCCACGGGAACATCCTCATAAGTGAGACTATCCTTCACACCCATATCTTTCAAAGGAACAATCAAGCTCGGGTTGCCAACACACTTCTTCAACAAGGAAACATGGAAAACTGGGTGAACCGCTTCCAACTCCGCTTGCAACTCCAACTCATAAACAACACTACCAACTCTCCTCAAAATCCGATAAGGACCTACAAAATGGGGACTGAGCTTTCCTTTCTTGCCAAACCTCATCACACCCTTCATGGGTGACACCTTAAGGAAAACCCAATCATCAACTTCAAATTCTAACTCCCTTCTCCTCACATTCGCATAAGATTTCTGTCGACTTTGAGCGGTCTTCAACCTTTCCCGAATAAGTTGAACTTTCTCTATGGTCTCGTGCAAAGAATTTGGACCAATCAAGGCTGCCTCACCAACCTCGAACCAACCAATAAGAGACCTACACCTCCGGCCATAAAGTGCCTCATATGGAGCCATCTGTATGCTAGAGTGGAAACTGTTGTTGTATGCAAACTCGATAAGAGGTAAGTGATCATCCCAATTTCCTTTGAAGTCAATAACACAAGCCCTCAACATATCCTCCAAAGTCTGAATAGTACGCTCGACTTGGCCATCCGTTTGAGGGTGAAAAGTTGTGCTAAGCTTCACCTTAGTACCAAGACCTTTCTGAAATGATCTCCAAAATTGAGATGTAAACTGGGACCTCTATCCGAAATGATAGACAAGGGGACACCATGCAATCAGACTATCTCCCGAGTGTAGCGTCTAGCATAATCATCCGCTGTATCTGTAGTCTTAACAGCCAAGAAATGGAATGACTTGGTCATTCGGTCGACAATCACCCAAATGGAATCATGCTGCCTTCGAGTACGAGGCAAACCCATAATAAAGTCCATATTGATTGCTTCCCATTTCCAAGTGGGAAGATCAACATCCTGAAGCATACCACCTGGACTTTGATGTTCCACCTTTACCTGTTGACAGTTGGACACTTAGCCACAAATCCGACTATGTCCTTCTTCATACCATTCCACCAAAAGACTTCCCGAAGATGACGGTACATCTTAGTGGCACCCGAATGAATGAAGTATCTAGAACTGTGAGCCTCGAACAAAATCTGCTATCTCAATCCATCTACATCTGGCACACATAAATGACCCTGGTAATGAAGCACACCATCTCCCCCTTGGGAGAAAACCTCAACCTTTTGTTGACTCACTCCACCCTTAAGCTGAAGTAGAACGGGATCTTGGTCTTGCTTGGCTTTCACCTCAGCCACCAAGGATGATTCAACACCATTAGTCAGAATTACACCACCTTCGGTCGAGTCCATAAGGCAAACTCTCAACCGAGCAAGCCTATGAACTTCTTTAACCAATTCCTTCTTTCCATCTTCAATTAAGGCCACACTACCCATGGACAATCTACTCAAAGCATCCGCCACAACATTGTATTTGCCTGGGTGGTAAAGCATACTCATATCATAATCCTTAAGGAGCTCAAGCCATCTCCTTTGTCATAAATTCAACTCCTTTTGAGTGAACATATATTGAAGACTCTTATGATCGGTGAAAACATCCACATGCACACCATACAAATAATGTCTCCAAATCTTCAAAGTAAAAACCACGGCCACTAGCTCAAGATCATGAGTAGGGTAGTTCTTCTCATGCACCTTAAGCTGTCTCGAGGCATAAGAAATCACCTTGCCCCGTTGCATCAAAACGCAACCCAAACCAATTCTGGAGGCATCACAATACACAACAAAATCATCAAGGCCCTCGGGTAGAGCCAATACTGGAGCTGTAGTCAATCGAGTCTTCAATTCCTGAAAACTTTTCTCACAAGAGTCGGACCACTGAAACTTAACCTTTTTCTGAGTCAATCGGGTCAATGGGGAATCAAGGGAGGAAAACTCTTCCACAAATCTCCTATACTAACCAGCCAAACCCAAGAAACTCCTAATATCAGATAGGAAAGTGGGTCTAGGCCAGTTCTTTACCGCCTCGATCTTTTGAGAGTCAACCTGAATACCATCTTTAGTCACAATATGACCGAGAAAAGTGATAGACTGCATCCAAAACTCGCACTTGCTAAACTTTGCAAACAACAGTCTATCCTTGAGAGTTTGCAACACAACCTTCAAGTGATTCACATGCTCCTCCTCACTCCAAGAGTAGATGAGGATATCATCAATGAAAACAATCACAAACATATCCAAATACTGTTTGAACACACGGTTCATCAAATCCATAAAAGCTGCAGGAGCATTCATTATACCAAAGGACATGACGACAAACTCATAATGACCATGTCGAGTCCTGAAGGTTGTCTTTGGGATATCATATTCCCAAACCCGAAGCTGATGATAACCGTATCTAAGGTCAATTTTGGAGAAGAAACTAGCACCCTAAAGCTGATCGAACAAGTCATCAATCCTAGTAATGGGATACTTATTCTTGATTGTGACCTTGTTCAATTGACGGTAGTCAATACACATCCTAAGAGAACCATCTTTCTTCCAAACAAACAAAACTGGGGCACCCCAAGGTGAAATACTAGGCCTGATGAAACCCTTATCAAGCAAGTCTTTCAGCTGGTCTTTCAACTCCCTGAGTTTCGCAGGGGCCATTCTATAGGGAGGAATAGAGATAGGATTTGTATCCGAAAGAAGATCTATCCCAAAGTCAATTTCCCGCTCGAGAGGGACTCTGGGCAAATCATCCGAGAACACTTCTAGGAATTTATTCACAACAGGAACAAACTGAATAGTCAGGGTCTCGGACTCCGTGTCCATAACCCGAACTATATGATAGACATAACCCTTAGAAATCATCTTCTGAGCCTCAAGATAAGATATGAAACGACCCTTCGAAGAAGAGGAATTTCCTTGCCATTCTAGGACAGGTTCATTAGGAAACTTGAAACTAACCACACGAGTGCGACAATCAACTGAGGCATAGCATGCATACAACCAATCCATACCGAGAATGACATCAAAATCAGTCATCTCTAACTCTACTAAATCCGCTGAAGTGACTGTATAAAGGACTGAGATAGGGCAATTTCGATAGACTCTTTCAGCTAGGACTGACTCACTAACAGGAGTAGAAACATAAAAGGGTTCTAAAAGCAATTCAGGACGGATCTCAAACTTACAAGCCAGATAAGGGGTTATAAAAGATAAGGATGCACCGGGATCCAACAAGGCATACACATCAAGAGAGAAGACTTTTAACATATTGGTAACCACATCTGGTGAACTCTCCTGGGCCTGATGGGAGGACATAGCATAAAGACGGTTCTGGCGCTAACCACCATAACTAGAAGCTGCGCCCTACGGGGCTGGTCTACCACCTGAAGCTGCTGGGGTAGAATGAGTCCTACCACCTCCCTGTCCCTTACTAGATGAAGGGCAATCCTTGATATGATGCCCAACCTGACCACAACCAAAGCAACTACCTGAACCGGCCAAACATTTGCCAACATGATTCTTCCCACACTTAGCACAAGATGGGTATGAGGGTCCCTTAGTAACACTACCCTGGGACTGGGAATAAGAACCATACCCTCTACCATCCTGATCATAATGAGGCTTCTGAGCCTGGGTAGGAGCACTAGCAGAAGAGTGAACCGGACCTGATGACTTCTTCTGAAAAGAAGAGCGATGTCCACCTCCGAACCTGTGATGACCAAAACCTGATCTCTCAGATCTAACCCTCTTTTTTTCCCTAGCCATCTTCTTAAGCTTATCACCCTCAATCTGATGGGAATGAGTCATGAGACGAGAGATGTTCATGTCACTCAATAACAAGGCAGACCTACACTCTTTTTTCACTATATCAGAAACACCATAGATGAGCTTGCTCATTTGATCATACGGGTCTGCTACCATGGAGGGAGCATATCTAGACAACTGAGTGAACTTCAAACTATACTCTTGCACCAACATCAAACCTTGCCTCAAGTTCACAAATTCTTCCACATTCACTTGCCTCAACTCACGGGGAAAGAACCTATCCATAAAGGCTCTGTCAAAACACTCCCAAGTCGTGGGGATCGCATCCCTTACTCTAGCCTCCCTCCATTGCATGAACTAAATATGAGCCATATCCTTGAGTTGATAGGATGCAAGCTAAACACAATCAACACCCGCTACTTGCATCACCTCAAAGATCTTTTTCACTTCATCAACAAAGTTGAGCGGGTCCTCTCCCACTTTCGAATCCCTAAACTCCGGTGGGTTCATACGGATAAAGTCACGAACTCGGGCTGCTACCCCGCCTCGAGGTAGAGCGGGGGTAGGAGCTTGTTGATTTGCCAAACTCTGAGCTAGTAGGTGAATAGAATTCCTAAACTCATCATTCATTATATCGAGAACCGGAACTTGAGGAGCGATATTTCGAGTGTCTCGGGGAGGCATAACACATCGAGGAGGCATAATCTGAAATGCATAAGATAAGGATTAGAGAAATATTAGACTTAATCTCTATCGCACGATGTGATCATGAAAGAAGTGAATTTTTTCTAAGACACCTCATAGCTTCCTCTTCATATGTGTGGCGCGCTTCACATACATAAGAAGGACTCTACTCGATGCGGCTTTCAGACATCCTAGGACTCTTGAACCTGAGGCTCTGATACAAAGTTTGTCATGCTCCGAGGTTACCCCCTAGATGTAACATAGGACTCGGGACCACAAGGATCCCAAGCTAACCCTTGGACATACCATTCTCAAGCATAAAAAAAGATAAGCGGAAGCATAATACGTAAATCCAATAAGGAAACATCAATAAGGGTCTAAGATCCACATAACGTACAATATCCAAAAAAGGAACTCGAATACAAACTATGTCTGAAAGCCTCTAGTCATAACATAAGTTACTAGGACAAGACCCTATCTAACTCGGAGTATAAAAGTAAAGCTAACATAAGGAAAAACATAACTAGTCCTCCAACTATGAGGACTCACCACAGATGACTAAAGAAGTGGCCTGAGACTCTAGCCACAAAGCTGAGAAGGGGTACCTGAGTTTGCATCATAAAAGATGCAGCGCAATATGTACTATGGAATGTACTAAGTATGTGAGCGATGCATAAGAAAGGAGAACATGCTTTAAAAGGGTACTTAAACATAATTCATACGTAGTAGAGTATCATGAAGAGATATCAACATGAAAAGCTAAATCATAAGGCAAAAGCCAACTTCAAGATGATGTTTCATAAGAAGGTTCATAAAGCTTAGAAAACTTGAAAGCATAACATACGGGAGTTTCTTATAACCGACATGAGACCACGTGAGCTACATGGAATCTAACTATATAACCCCAGTTAGCAAAGCTGACTTTGAACCCTGCCAAGGAACAAGTCACCATACCCAACTATATAACCCTAGTTGGCAAAGCTGTCCAATGCCCCGCTAAGGCAAGGACACCATACATAAAGACGTGGATCCACTCTCATAAGAGTTTAAGGCACATATCATATCATATCATGACCTACGCTAGCAATGTAGTTTATAGGACTAAGGGTACTCTCACCCCGTCCTCTCGGTGCTTAATACTACTCCCAAAACATGCATACATATAGCTCATAATCATGAAGGCATACTCTCATGCCAAATCTTATTCATAAGGGCATACTCTCATGCCAAATCTTATACATAAAGCATGAAAACACATCGGGTATCATGCAACTTTCATATCATAGCTCATAAGCTTAGCATAGCCATAATTCAAAAACATGTTTTTCTTCCTAAATTCATACTTGAAGAATTAGGCATGCAATTTCATAAATACATAAAGGCCATGATATCTAATCATGCCAAGTTTCTCTTGAAAACATGCAATTTCATAGTTTCATGCTAAAAATCGACTTTCATGCTTGGGATTTTAAAACCAACAAGAGAATCATACTTAAATCATGAGTAATCAAGAGGAAACCATGAATTTAAACATAGAAACTGATTTCATAAATTTCCCCCAATTTAGATCAAAATACTAATTTCATAAGTTCATATTTCAACATAAGAATTGGGGATTTTGGGCACAAGGGTGAAAGAAAACCTTTGTTAAAAACTCACATACCTTGGTGGAAGATTACCCAGTTGATTGGAAAAGAATAAGGAGACTTGACTTGGATCTTGGAGACTTGAGCTTGAGAGCAACTTTCCTTTTTGAGTGAAGAATGATGAATTTAAGAGGGACTTAGGGTAATATGGGTGAAAACCCTTCTACAAGTAGTCAAAACGACTTCACTTAATACATAATAAGGTGGGAAATTACCAAAATGCCCCTGGACTTAATTTAAGAAAAGCTGGAAAAATTATCGAAGTCAGTGACCACGGGTTGGACGACGGTCCGTCGTCCAGAAGGACAGTCCGTCTAAGGCAACCATGCTTTGACTGAAAGAGTCTGGCGGCTACTGGACCTCAGGGATTATGGTTGGAATGATGACCCATCACCCAGAATAACGGGCCATCCTTCGACTCATCATTTCTGGCACTTGGAAGATAGGTTTCTGAACTTAGGACGACGAATACCAGGAAAGATGAGAAAATGGTCCGTCGTCCAGAAGGATGGACCGTTCTTGGACTCATCATTTCTGGGACACTCTGAGGGGTCTTCTAGAGATGGGACGACGAGAGCGCAGGACGGGCCCGTGCTTCTAAATGACGGATCGTCGTCTGAGCCGTCGTCTCTGGAAACTTGAAATTTTCTGAGATTTTTAACTTAGATAGCGGGATACGTGCACGAGGTGTTACATTCAAGTCCCCTAATCTTTTCAATTTCAAGTGGGTTAACTTCAATCAAAGTATTTGGGTATTCAACAATGGGTACCTTTTACCCTTGTGTCCAAATCTCCTAATTTCAAATTGTTATTTTATGAATTTATAAATAAAGGTTCTTACCCAATTCTTATGGGTTTTGCTATAAATTACCTTCTCATGATTTTATTATGAAATTCTATTAAATTACATGATTTTACATGAGTTTTTACATATGAACTCCTATTTCATGAATTGAAGGTTAATTATTGTAAATCCTGCATGCATGAATTGATTTAAGCAAATTGGAGAAATTGATAACATGATTTCATGAATTTCAAGAAAGTGCATGCCTAGTTCCTATGTTTTATGAAAGTATATATTATTATGAAATCGAACTAAGGCCATACAAGTTTTCAAGTTATGAATTATTATGCAATACAAGACACCTGATGTGCCATCAATGCTCATGAATTATTTTTCCTAAAATCAAGGTTCGTGAGTAGTATGAAGATCCGAGTAATGAACATGTTTATGAACAAGCTTGACATCTAGATATGTCACATGTATGTGAGCCTTATGTTATATATTTTGGGAGTAGTATTTAGCACCGAGAGATGAGGGTTCTAGATAATCCAAGTCCAAAACTACGTTTCCATCATAGGTTACCCTCCAAGGCTTATGAAAGGATCCTTATGAACATGGTTCTAACCTTGGCCGGTTAGTACAACCTTTTTCAGTGTGAGTGCATGACACTGGACTCCATGTAGCTCAGCATGGTTTATGTCGGTCAAGATAAACTCCCACATGATTATTTTTAAGCTATGAAGTTATATGATATCATACTTTGAATCCTAACTTTGGTTCATGTTTTTATGTCTTATATCTTGATAACTTTTTATGCTATTCCTTTATGAATAAGTCCATCTTAAGTATGTATTAAGTATGTTTTATCAAGATCATGCATATCTCATATACTCAGTACACCCTATAGTACTGACGCACATTTTTGCGCTGCATCTTCTTGATGATGCAAATTCAGGTGTTTCCCATCAAGCTCGTGGCTAGGCAAAGCTGAATATCCAGTCAGTAGTGGTGAGTTCTCATTGTTCGAGGGCCAGTTTTCATTCTAGTTATATTGTCTATCTTTCCTTCAGATTATCAAGTTAGTTGGGGTTTTTTCCTATCAACTCTATATGTTGGTTTAGAGGCTTTCCAAACATAGATAGTGTTCGAGTCTCCTCTTTGGGTTGTATCTCCCATTCGACTTTACTATATATGCTTATGTTTCTAAATTTTCTCATTATGATTTTGCTATGCTAATTGATATACCTGAGTTATGCTATGACCAAGGGTTAGCTCGGGGCACTCATGATCCCAGGTCCCATGTTACGTCCAGGGGGTAGCCTCGAGAAGTGACAAAATTTGTATCAGAGCCTCAGGTTCAAGAGTCCTGGGATGTATGGAATCCGCATCGAGTAGAGTCTATTTCATGTGTGTGAAGCGCACCACACATATGAGAGGGAGGCTACGAGGTGTCTTAGAAAACTTCACTTCTTTCATGATCATATCGTGCGATAGAATTTAACTCTAATGTTCCTCTAATCCTTACCTTGTATGTTTCAGATTATGCCTCGATGTGCTATGCCTCATCGAGCCGCTCGGAATGCCGCTCCTCTAGTTTCAGCCCCCGAGGTCACAAATGAGGAGTTCAGGAACGCCATCAATTTGCTAGCCCAGACCTTTGCCGCTCATGCCAACCAACTGGCTCTTATCCCCATCCACTCTCAAGGTAGGGTAGCAGCCCGAGTTTGTGATTTTATCCATATGAACCCGCCGGAGTTTTGGGGTTCGAAAATGAATGAGGATCCGCTAAATTTTATTGATGAAGTGAAGAAAATCTTTGATGTGATGCAAGTGGTTGGTGTTGATTGTGTCGAATTGACATCCTATCAACTCAAGGATGTAGCACATATCTGGTTCACGCAATGGAAGGAAGCTGGAGCTAAGGACGTGGTCCTTATGACTTAGAAGTGTTTCGAGAGGGCTTTCCTCGACCAGTTCTTTCCTCGAGAGTTGAGGCAAGCAAAGGCAGAAGATTTTATGAACTTGAGACATGGGTCTATGACTGTTCAGGAGTACAGTTTGAAGTTCACTCAATTGTCTAGGTATGCCCCCTCTATGGTAGCGGACCCGCATGATCAGATGAGTAAGTTTATCTACGGGGTTTCAGATTTGGTGAAAAAGGAGTGTAGGTCTACTATGCTGAACATTTCCAGACTCATGATCCATGCTCACTAGATTGAGGGAGACATGCTTAGGGAATCCGAGGGTTCAAATTTTGGCCATCAGAGGTCCAGTGGCGTACATCGCTCCTCGTTCCAGAAAAAGTCGTCAGGACCTGTTCATTCTTCTGCTAGTACTCCTACCCAGGCCCAGAAGCCTCTTCATGATCAAACTGGTAGAGGATCTAGTTCCTATTCATAGTCTCAGGGGAGTGTTGCTAAGGGATCTTCCCACCCTGGTTGCAGCAAGTGTGGGAAGAATCACCCGGGAGAGTGTTGTTTGGGCACATGTGCATGCTTTGGGTGTGGGCAGGTTGGACACATGATTAGAGACTTCCCTTCAGCTAAAAAGGGGCAGGGAGGTAGTAAGGCTCAGTCTTCTCTAGCAGCCCCAGGAGGTCGACTAGCTCAGCAGGGCATCGCTTCTAATTCTGGTGGTCAGCGCCAGAACCGCCTTTATGCTATGTCCTCTTGTCAGGACCAGGAGGGTTCCCCAGATGGTTTTACTAGTATGTTAAAAGTCTTCTCTTTCGATGTTTATACTTTGTTGGACCCCGGTGCCTCCTTATCTTTTGTGACCCCTTATATAGTATGCAAGTTTAAAGTTTGTCTTGAATTTCTTTTAGAACCCTTTTGTGTTTCTACTCCTGTTGGTGAGTCAGTCCTAGCTAAAAGGATCTATTGAAATTGCCCTATCTCAATCCTTCATAGAGTTACTTCAGCGGACTTAGTAGAATTAAAGATGACTAATTTTGATGTTATTCTTGGTATGGATTGGTTGCATGTGTGTTATGTTTTGGTTGATTGTCGTACTCGGGTTATCAATTTCAAGTTTCCAAATGAACCCGTCTTAGAATGGCAAGGTAGTCCCCCATCCTCGAAAGCTTATTTCATATCTTATCTTAAGGCTAGGAAGATGATTTCAAAGGGTTATGTTTATCATATAGTTTGGGTTATGGACACAGAGTCTGAAACCCCATATCTTCAATCTGTTCCTGTTGTGAATGATTTCCCAGAAGTGTTTCCTAAAGATTTGCCCGAAGTCCCTCCTGAGCGGGAAATCAACTTTGGGGTAGATCTTCTTCTGGATATAAGTCCTATCTCTATTCCTCCCTATAGAATGGCTCCCGCTGAACTTAAAAAGTTAAAGGATCAGTTAAAGGATCTTCTTGATAAGGGTTTCATCAGTCCTAGCATTTACCCATGTGGTGCTCCAGTCTTATTCGTGCGAAAGAAATATGGTCCCTCAGAATGTGTATTGACTGCCGTCAGTTGAACAAGGTCACAATCAAGAATAAATTTCCCATTCCAAGGATTGATGACTTGTTTGATCAGCTTCAGGGTGCTAGTTTCTTCTCCAACATCGAGCTTAGATTTGGTTATCACAATCTTCAGGTTAGAGAGTGTGATATTCCGAAGACAGCCTTCAGGACTCAGTATGGTTATTATGAGTTTGTTTATATGTCTTTCGGTCTAACGAATGCTCCTACAAATTTTATGGATTTGATGAATCGTGTGTTCAAGACGTATTTGGATATATTTGTGATTATTTTCATTGATGATATTCTTATTTATTCTCGGAGTGAGGAGGAGCATGCGGACCATTTGAGAGTCATGTTGCAAACTCTCAAGGACCGACAGTTATTTACTAAGTTTAGCAAGTGTGAGTTCTGGATGCAGTCTATTGCTTTTCTGGGTCACATTGTGACTAGAGATGGTATTCGAGTTGATTCTCAAAAGATTGAGGCAGTAAAGAACTGGCCTAGACCCACTTCCCCATCTGATATTAGAAGTTTTTTGGGTTTGGCTGGTTACTACAGGAGATTTGTGGAAGGATTTTCTTCCATTGATGCCCCTTTGACTTGATTGACTCAGAAGAAGGTAAGATTTCAGTGGTCTGATTTGTGTGAGAAGAACTTTTAGGAATTGAATACAAGATTGACCACAGTCCCTGTATTGGATCTACCCGAGGTCCTAGATTATTTTGGTATGTATTGTGATGCTTCTAGGATCGGTTTGGGTTGTGTTTTGATGAAGCATGGTAATGTGATTGCTTATGCTTAGAGACAACTTAAGATTCATGAGAAGAACTACCCTACTCATGATCTTGAGTTAGCAGTCGTGGTCTTTGCTTTGAAGATTTGGAGACATTACTTGTATAGGGTGCACGTGGATGTATTCACCGACCATAAGAGTGTTCAGTATGTGTTCACTCAGAAGGAATTGAATTTGCGACAAAGAAGATAGCTTGAGCTTCTTAAGGATTACGACATGAGTGTGCTTTACCATCCGGGTAAGGCCAATGTTGTAGCGGATGCACTTAGTAGATTGTTGATGGTAAGTGTGTCTTTAGTCGAAAAATGGAAGAAAGAATTGGTTAAAGAGGTTCATAGACCAGCTCGATTGGGAGTTCACCTTATGGACTCGACAGAAGGCGGTGTTATTGTTCAGAATTGTTCCGAATCATCCTTGGTAGCAGTAGTGAAGGAAAAACAAGATAGTGATCCTATTTTACTACAGCTTAAGGGTGCAGTCCATCAGCAAAAGGTTGAGGTTTTCTCCCAAGGGGGAAATAGTGGGCTTCGTTATCAGGGTCGACTATGTGTGCCAGATGTAGATGAGTTGCGACAATAGATTTTGATTGAGGCTCATGGTTCCAGATATTCCATTTACCCCGGTGCCACCAAGATGTACCATGATCTACGAAAAGTCTATTGGTGGAATGGTATGAAGAGGGACATAGCCGGTTTTGTGGATAAGTATCCCAACTTTCAGCAAGTGAAGGTAGAGCATCAACGACCGGGTGGCATGATTCAGGATATTGACCTTCCTACTTGGAAGTGGGAAGTTATCAATATGCACTTCATTACAGGTTTGCCTCGTACTCGAAGGCAACATGATTTGATTTGGGTGATTGTCAACCAGATGACTAAATCATCCCACTTCTTGGCTGATAAGACTACGAATTCAGTGGATGATTATGCTAGACCCTACATTCGTGAGATAGTCAGATTACATGGTGTTCCTTTGTCCATCATTTAAGATAGGGGTACTCAGTTTACTTCCCAGTTTTGGAGATCGTTGCAGAGAGGTATTGGTACTCAGGTGAAACTTAGCACAACTTTTCACCCTCAGGATGGCCAGGCAGAGCGTACTATTCAGACTTTGGAGGATATGTTGAGAGCCTGTGTGATTGATTTCAAGGGTAATTTGGATGATCACTTAACTCTTATCGAGTTTGCCTATAACAACAGCTTTCACTCTAGTATCTAGATGGCTCTGTATAAGGTACTTTATGGTCGGAGGTGTAGATCTCCTATTGGTTGGTTTGAGGTAGTTGAGGCAACTTTGATTGGTACAGATTCAATTCATGAGACCATGGAGAAGGTTCAACTTATTAGGGAAAGGCTGAATACCACTCAGAGTCGACATAAATCATACGCAGATGTGAGGAGAAGGGAGTTAGAGTTTGAAGTTGATAATTGGGTTTTTATGAAGGTGTCACCCATGAAGGGTGTGATGAGATTTGGCAAGAAGGGAAAGATTAGACCCCTTTGTAGGTCCTTATCGGATTCTGAGGAGAGTTGGTAAGGTTGCTTATGAGTTGGATTTGCCACCGGAATTAAAAGTGGTTCATCCAGTTTTCCTTGTCTCCTTGTTGAAGAAGTGTGTTGGTGATCTGACCTTGATTGTTCCTTTGGTGGATGCAGGTGTGAAGGACAGTCTCACCTATAAGGAGGTTCTCATAGAGATCCTTGATCGTCAGATTCAGAGGTTGAGAAACAAAGAAGTCGCTTCGGTAAAAGTCCTTTGGAGGAATCAGCTTGTTGAGGGAGCTACTTGGGAAGCAGAATCAGCCATGAAAGCCAAGTACTCTCATCTCTTTTCTTTCGATTCTGTTTCAGCTTGAGGTAATAGTTTCCTCCTTAGTATGTTCCCCCAACTCTACTCCATCAGTTTCTCTCATGATCTTAGCATGCATTCATGTTTTCGAAGTTGATTCAATCATGTTTTAAGTTGAAAAGTCCAGGTTCATGTTTACTCTTCAGTTTTCCTGTTTTGTCGTTGTTTGGTTGGGTTGTCTTCTCTCCAGTTTTCCTTACTTAGTATTTATTCGAGGACGAATGATCCCACGGGGGGAGATATTGTAACACCCCAGAAATCAAACCAGCTTTCTAAGTTTGAAACTCTAAATTTTTTCATGTTCCCAGGAATTACAAGTCCAAACCACGGACCGTGGTTTAAACCACAGGTCGTGAAATGGAACCGTGGTTTCCTTCTGTTGGTTCAGTCTCTATTCTGAGAAACATGAGTTGGTTCTATGGACCGTGGTTCTGACCACGGCCCATCCTGTCAACTCGTGGAATCAGATTAGAGGGTTGACAAGTTCCCCAGGTTTCACGATTGGGTTCTACGGCCCATCATTTAAATGATAGAACGTCCTGTCAAGTCATAGAAATTGATCAGAGACCAGACCAGTTCCCAGAGATGATGACTTGGGTCTACGACCCGTGATTCATTCTACGGGTCCGTCCTGTTGACCCATAGATTGGTCTTGGCAGCCTATCTATTTGGCCAGGAATGACGGGTGGAAACCATGAGCCGTGGTTTGATCTATGGTCCGTGAAAACCATCCGTGGTCCCTGAAAGTTAACTTTTTCCAGCTTTTTTCTAATTACATCCCAGGGGTATTTTAGTCATTTTCCATCCTTTTAACTCCTAAGTGAGGTCATCTTGACCTTTTCTAGCATGATTTCTAAACCTATTAGCCTAAGTCCCTTCTCATTATCTCATTCATCTCCCAAAAAGGAAAAGAAATTTCTCAAGCTCTAGGTCTCAAACTCCAAGTTCAAGTCCCCTAATCTTTTCAATTTCAAGTGGGTTAACTTCAATCAAGGTATGTGGGTATCAATCAAGTAAAGTAGTTTGATACTTAGCATGCAGAATCGGTAAGTTATGTTCACCTAATTCCTTAGTCCGGAAACTAGATGAGTTTCACCACACGCCTTGGTCTGGCCGCGGGTGTATGCTTTACTAACCCTTACCCTGGATCCCAAATTAGCTATTTTCGGACAAGGTCAAGCTATTAGATGAGGGTTGGTAGCCTAAAAAGTGATGTACTTCTATGTCGCATCAACACCCTCAACTTAAGACCACTGCTTATCCTCAAGAGACAACAAAGAACCATTCTAAAACGACGTTTTAGCAAAAGAAAACCAGGAACTACGACTGTCATATGATCTAGCAATTTGGCTCTCAGCAATCACCCCCATCTTTTTCAATACAAAACAAGTGCATGAGTTCCATTTATCAAAAAAATTCAAGAGGATCCATGGACGGCATTACGCTATCAACAGACGACCTAGCATACACATATGAGACTCCCACTAACAGTCAACAATCAAAGTTGCTCTAGTGCCCTCACCACAAAGAAGTCCTAATCTTACACTAATACAGTTAAAATTTTAGGGACTGAACTAAAATACTCACACTCACAAAGATATTCAAGCAATGCGTGCACAATACCATAGGCTTGCCCTTATTTTCTAGGCCTCGGCTTTCGAATAATTGGGTTAGGATCACTACAGGACTTTACTCGGCTTGTAACGTAGGCTCGGGGACGGGTATGGTAGATATGGGAAATAGTGACTAAGCCCTCCTTGACACTACGCTATGTTGCTTCCACTTATCAGACAAATTTTATTCTTTTCCTCCCTTTTTTATTTATTCTTCTTCAAGTGAGGGGTGCGACTTTTGTTTCAACTCAACTTATTATCTCACACTTTCTTTTTCTTTGATTTTCTTTTTACATACCTGCCGCACCCGTTATTTCTCCTTTTTATTAATAACCCCTTCTTTTCATACCCACATTTTTTCACTTGCCTCTACAGTAGCCACCCTCAACTTAGGCGATTTGCCTGAGTTGAGGTACACAATGTCCAAGGAGGGACCAGGGCCAAACTAAAAGTTCATAGAAAATGGGGAAGGTGATTAGGCTAAATAACAAAAAGGGTCAATTTAGGCTCAAAATCAGGGGTCAAAGGGTATTCACATCATTTGGTCGGTCATTTGGGATAAAGTAGACTATTTCAAAAATGGCCTATTATCCTTTCCTAACCCACTATCCTACAACCTAGGCAAGACTAATCGGGCAAGTTCTGGATTGTCACACAAAGCAAGAATAAAGCAAATTTAGCTCCCACACACATGGCACAGAGTCAAACAATCACATGCTAACTATTAGGTTCATCCTTTAGCTTAAGCCATTCATCAGATCGATTAACACAATGTCATGCATAGATCCATAATGGTTAGTCTATCAAATAGCAGATACTATTATGTCACACAAAAATTTGGAGGGGTCTCCATTTTTCAATCAATTTTCACTCAAAAATCTAGTTTAAAAACACAACATAGACTGCACTAAGTTTTTTTTCTTCTTTACTAAACACAACCTATACTAAACGTGTCGGTTCAACAGAAATAAAAATCCTTAGGGAAAGAACACAGGAAAAAAACCCCAAGGACTCGGGTACCTTGTGAGTACCCTCATGGGTTGCCTCCCATGCAACGCCTGATTTAATATGGCAGCACGATACGGGTCTCTCGGCTACTCAGACTTCGCCAAGAGACCCATCAAAACAACGGACCCAATGCTACCCTCATCCAACCAAAGATAAATGGGCATTGCCCTCAATGCACGAAAAAGAATACAAAACATAGGGGGGAAGGAAAATACCTGTGGCGCCTAAGCACCATCATCGGGTGTCACAAATGTCGGGCCCTCTTTGTCGGTGCCCGAAATGGTCTCTTCAATAGAGGCTGCCTCTGCAGTCTTCTCACCAACAATATCAGCTTCCCGAGAAGCATCCTCACTCTTAACTCCAACAATGGGGCCTGAAGCTGGTACCTCTATAGCATAGGCCGCAGCACTGGACGAGCCCCCCGTACCTCTCACATCTACCTCAATCTGATATATTGCCATCGACTCCTTCTTTGTCCGCTTCAAGTCTCTCTTATCCTTCTTTCTTAGTGACTTCGAGCTCAAAAGAGCTGCTCCCTCTTGGACATTATTGTCATTTCTCTTCATTTTCTTTTCGGGTTTAGGGTCGAGTTCAGGAACCCAAGAGATTCATGTGGAGGGGAGTATGCCAATAGGTCAATGAAGTCATCTTCCGCAGTCTCAGCCTGCGGTAAGTGAATGTCTGGCACCTGACTTTTTTGGATCGCATTAATATCCACTCGAACCCTAGCAAGATCTCTAAGAATAGCGGTGATATCTGGAGCGGTCAAATCCTGAAGCCTATCATTTACCCTAATCTCTACGGTATCCAGTCTTGCATTCAGACTGTCAATCGATTTATGGACCGGAACCATAACATCAGCTATCTCTCTTAGGATCAGCGGCTTCATGGAATTTGAGAACCTCTTGATTTTCTCATCCTCATGGAAGGCCACTTTCGCTACCTTGTTGAAGACCTCACTGGTGAAGAAGTAAGACTGACTGAGCTGATGTAGATGTGCTTAGTGAGAAAGTCAATAGACCAGAATCCAGTGCAGCATGCTCATCAAATACAATGAAGGTGTCCGGTGGAAAGTCTCCACTAGGCTCAGGAAAATCAGATGCAGCTGCATAAGCTCTTATCCTTGCCAACGGGTTTGTCGTATCCTGAATAAGGGCTATATCCTGGAAGCTAGTTTCTTGCACGGTCTGGTCTACCCCTGTCATCTCAGGCACCTCATATGCCTGACATAGCTGAGTGATCAGGAAAGGAAAAGGAATAGCGGTGGACGGTCGCAGTGCCCGTTCAGTGATCTCTTCTGCAATAATGCGGGCAATAATAATTTCATATCTGGCCATGATCATGGCAACTAAGACAGCTCGGTCTGGAGTGAGAGTGTTATCCACTGTAGCTGGTACCAACCGATGTCTGACCACCAACCACCAAAACTTTCTGACCACGCTCAATGATGCCTTGCTGATCTTCACTACATTAGCTGTCAACCAAGGTGGGTTATCATTGGTGATAAGTGAAGCAATCCACATGTAAGGTATTTTCTTCTGTCTGATTTTCTCCATATGTGCATCCAAATCTGGCTGGGAAGTTGGTGCCACAAAGTTCGGGCCATAAATGAAGCGCTGAATGGTGCACTCCGAAATATCAACTTGGACTCCCCGAACTTGCACTCTTTCTAGGGCTGGCTGTGACTTATGACTCTTGCCCTTTTCACACCTCTTTGTTAATATGGCTGCATAGGCTGCATAGAACTCATGGACGAGCACTGAGTTGTATGGGCCACCCAGCCGACTCATCCACTAAAAGCCATAATAATCATATAGTGCTTTGACGTCGGCCATATCTTCCAAACTAGCTGGTCAAATCTCTACCTCTTCATGAATGCTCAGCCTGGGGTGCCCTCTTTCATTCAGTGCCAAACCCTCGTGGTATAACCGGGATGTACCCTCGATGGCCTATCAAACCATGTCCCGTACTCTAGTATTTTTACATCTGAAGGTAGGTGGAGCTACGGGGACAGCCTCATCAACTCGTGGTTCTGCCGTGGAAGGACCTTCTTCGACGGATTTGCTAGCAACTCCACTATTGCTCAGGCTAGAACTCTCGGAGGCTGAGTCTGAACCCTCATCCTTCTTGCTACCCAAGGCTGTAGCCTCTTCAGGTTCCAACTCATCGGACCCACTTCCTTATGGTGTTGAACTAGACTCACCCTCTCTCTCTTCAGACTGGGAGGATTGGCCTTTAATTTGACCTTCTCCTGCTGTCTAGTGGTTTGAGGTATGGCGTCCGGGTAAGAATCTATAGGATAAACCTCTTTTGAACCACTCTCTTCCGACTCATAGGCCTCATCTCAGATTTGTCTTTATTGTCAGATTATTGCCTCTAAGTCCTTGGCGGTGCTCTTCCTTGGAGTGTTCTTAGGAGGCATGGTACCTGCGGGGTAGACTTCATTAGTACAGAGCATAATCAACACAAAAAAAAAATAGAAGTATAATGTTGCAGACATTGTTTCAGTTCAGGGATTACGGCTCAAAAGACGGACCGTAGTTTGAAACCACAGATCCATCCTGTGACTCATGGTTTAGTTTCAGAGCTTACTGGTACAAATTGAGTTTTACGAGTGCATCTATGGTCCATAAAAATAAATTACTGTTAGTGTATACACTCATATTTTCCAAGTAAAAAGGGAGAAGTAGGTAGCAGCCGGGCCGAGTTTTATAAATTAAAGTTTGGGTTGACCCGGCTGCTTTACTGTACTTGGGACCTACGAGTCAAAACAATGGTCCATCGTCCTGAAGGTGGTCCATTGTTAGACTCGTGGTCCTTGATTTTGACCTCACCAGCTGCCAGGCATGATAAGTCGGAAGACGGGCTGTAGTTCAGAACCACTGGCCGTCTTGCAAATCGTCATTTCTCTTTCAGAGACCTGTTTTAGTTCCAGCGACCACGACTTGATCTATGGTCCGTCGTCTGGAAACATAGACCATTTCTGTGAGTCGTGGTTTGTTTCTTCATAGCCCTATCTATACTGCCGCAGGAACAACGATTTGATCAACGACCCATCCTATGTAAGGACGGTCCATAAACCAATTCGTGATTTCTGGAAACTCCTGCAGTGGTATTCTTCTTCTCCTCTCCTACACAGAAAGCAAACATTAGTCTAGGATTGCCTCCCAAGCAGCGCCCGATTTAACATCGTGGCACGACGCAAGTTTCTTGACTACTCAGACCTCATCAAGCTTCCTCATGGATTGCCTCCCATGCAGCGCCTGATTTAACATCGCGGTACGATGCAGGTTGCTTAATTACTCAGACTTTATCAAGCTCCTCTAGTGGGACAAATTTATCAAGGCTCCAGGCTTTAATTGCTTTGAGCTCCTCTGCTGTGCCAAAGTAAGCTTTAATCCTCTGTCCATTAGCATTGAACCTTTTTCCTTCATGATTCTCGAGTTCAATTGCCCCATGAGGAAACACTTGTACCACCTTAAACTGTCCAATCCACTTGGACTTCAACTTGCCAGGAAACAAGCGAAGTCAAGAATTGAAGAGTAAGACCAAATCACCTGGCTGGAAATCTCTCTTTTCTATCTTTCAGTCATGATACAATTTCATCCTCTCTTTATACAGCGCTCAGCTCTCATATGCATTTAGATGGAACTCATCCAACTGCCCAAGCCGCTGCAACGATGCCTCAGACCAGTATAAGTTCAACTTCTTCAATGCCCACATGGACTTATGCTCTAACTCAACCAGAAGATAGCACGCCTTACCAAACAGGAGCTGATATGGTGACATACCTATTGGGGTCTTGAATGCAGTTTGGTATGCCCACAAGTCATCATCTAACTTATGCGACCAATCCTTTCAATTTGCATTGACAGTCTTGCACATGATTGACTTTATCTCTCTGTTGGAAACCTCCACTTGCCCACTCGTCTGAGGATGATAAGGGGTTGAAATTCTATGTTTAACTCCATTTTTTCAAGCTTATGAGGTATTGTAATGGAAAAATGGTCGTATGATAAGTTTTGAAGTCAATCAAGTTGCGAAACAAAAGTCGGAAAAAGCTATTGTAAATTCCTTTAAGGAATTCTCTTCAAATTTGGGTTAAATGTCTTGGGGTGCTTCTCCCTATATATAAAGAGTTAGTGTCCTCCCAATATACCAAATCTAAGGTCTACAAGTCTAGTTTCCAACTCACTAAACCGTTCATCCATACGACTTCAGAATAGAGAGATATTCACATTTTCGTAAGACTGCACAAGAAGACACGTCAAGGTGGGGCCCACATCCTAAATCGATTTGCCTTTATAAATCAGCTTCTCCTTAGTTTTGAACTCATAAAAACAGACCAAAACCATAGAAAATCAGATATAAACCTTAGAAATAATCCATGGACCTTGATCCTTTCAATTCGGAAGTTTAACGGAAGTTGCTCTACGTCGCGAGCTCATCGTCGTGGTATAGTTTTCTCATTGTTTTGGCTCCGTTTGTTGCTACTGCAAGGAGGCAGTTCGTGGGACTAATATTTTTATGGTATTATCATTTGAATATCGGAAGGTAAGGGTTCTAAATCCTCGACTCATTCTTAATTTGAGCTTTAGAATCAATTCCGAGGAGAACTTATTGTTATCGGCATGTTGTCGTGTTTTCTTTCCGTATATTGTTACAGCTCATGGTAGGCCCTTATAACAACATATTTAGCTTGGTATTTTAAAGCTTTTTGTCGAGGTAACCTTCCTCCTATTACGCTCCTTCGTAATTTCATGTTCTAGTATTGTTTTATGGATTTCTAAGCCAAGAAGTGGTATTTTGGATCCGTGGCTCCGGGCAGCCCCTTTGTCATATTAAATTGGGTTTTTAGTGTTGTATGTTGATGGTGTTACGATGTTGGAGGTACTGGGGATTTGTGTGACTCATATTGGAGTAACGGACGATGGTTATTGGATTGAATGACATGAAGTACGCCTTTAAATAGTGCCTCGGGAGCTCGTCGCTCCTTTGAGATGTGGCTTGCATATTGTTGTTGGATTTAGCTGCCATTTCATATTTTTATTGGCCTCATTTTATGCTTTGGAGTTAGATGGTCGCGAGTGTGACATTAACACCTTATCAATTGGATATAGCTCGTTGTTGCAGCCTCGTCGATTCTAACAATTGTTCAATTACCTTGGTTGGTCATCCATCATAGATACGTCTTTGGAGCTTCAGTTGAAAGTACTTTTTGTGTGATTCGTAGCTTTTCGGAGTAGTTCAAGCCTGGACGACACCGTTCCCGAAGCTAGTCATTGGATGACAGGTAGGTTATGGCTTTCCCTACCTAGACTCTGCGTATAGCTATAACTGCATTAGTTAACATCCTTGGGTGGGTTGTTATAGGTTGGTACCCCAGACCTTGTTTGCCTTGTTCTTCCATTTAATTCATATGTTGTTTGTAGTATTCGCGTAGTATTGTATATTACCCTTGTGGTCCTGTGTGACCTTGTATTGACTCTGAAACATAGATGGTGGGTTATTGGGGAATGTTCGCGAGTCCTGGACATAGAGATTATCCTTTTAGGCTGGTTATGTCTACTAAGTAGTTGTTGGGCCTGTGGAGGGCTAATTGGAGTTGTTTTGAGCCGTTGGGCTACTTTTATATTTGTGTGCGAGCATATCATCCATGAAAAAGGTTTTCCCCTGCATGTTTTACTACAGTTTTGGCTGCGAGCCACTACTGACAGTATTCCTAAATCTGCATGGCAGTAGGGGCCCTTTTTTGGTACTGTTGATGATAGAAAAGGGGATTTTTGGATGTTTTCGCACTGATTTTATTACTGGTACTAGTCTCTGCAGGGCAAAGCACCAGACTTGATTTTATTACTGATACTAGTCTCTGTGGGGCAGAGCACCAGACTTGATTTTATTACTGATACTAGTCTCTGCGGGGCGGAGCACTAGACTTGATTTACTACAGTTTTAGACCCGGTTACGCCCGGGCACCCTTGGAGGGGGTTTTGAGGCATTTTCTACTACTTTAGTCCTGGACGGGGTCTGGGCATTCATACTTGAGACTGGGTGTCTATCTTGATCCCGGACTTGCTTCCGGATGACATATCTTGATCCTGAGTTTTAGTATGGGGTCGGGAACCTCCATGGACCTTGCCGCTCTGGGCCTGGGGATTTGGGCTGCGTGCACCGGAGGGAAGGGTATACGATGGAGTAGAGGTATATGGGTTGAGTCCTTCTATGGAACCTGCCTGCTAGGCCAGATCGGCGTCGAAGAAGTTAGATACAGAGGTTCTATTTCACACATCATATCATATCATGAATTGGATTCCACCCTTGTTTGCTATTTGTTGATTGTACGCTCTGGTAGTATGGGATGCCAGAGGGTTTTCTTTCACTTGATTGTGTTCCTCGATTATATGGGTGACCGTTGGGACTGTAGGTAGACTATATTTACTCTTGTCTTTATTTAGAGCTTGTCTTGGCACTCGATTAGTGAAGGATTAGTGATGTTAACATGTTGAGGTTTCAGTTGTGGGATATCTGATTATTGTGAGGGCTAGGGAGTCCTATCTTATTGAGGCACTTTTGTGTGGCCTTCTGAGCAGAGTGTGAGACTCTGGTTCTATTCTTGTGGGAAGCTGAGTGGTATCTCTCGGTTATTATGGTCTAGTTATTTCATCCTAGGGTGGTACTTGTGAGATGATTCCCTGGTTATGCTATCATGTGATTGGATTGGTGTTATGATTTTCTTATACTGGTTGATTCCATTTTGAGTATGTTAGACTGTTCTCCATCTTTTCTTTTTACTTGAGGTTACCGGTATACTGCCATTTTCTCAACTCCAGGTGCGTTCTCCTTTCCTTCACCTATGATTTTGTGTAATTATATCTCTGTGCTAGCATGTGTTACTTGAAGCTCTTGGTTATGGATGATATGTGCTAGCTCCTTATGCCTTGCTTATTGCTTCAGTGACTGCTTTCTTGCTATCTGTTACTTACTGCTTTTATATCTTATATGCACTCAGTCAGCCGATGATACCTACTGAGTACCCATTGTTTTGGTGCTCATACTATACTTCTGCACTTTTTGGTGCAGATATTAGCTGAGCTTTCGCCGTTTATCATGTTGGAGACTCGTGCAGCTTTTGGATCTTTGAGACTAGGGTGAGCGCCTGACGGTCGGGGCTTGTTTACATCTCATCTGTTGTATTGTTTCTCCTTGTACTTTCGGAGGCAAATTTGTATTGTATTTTGTTACTTCTAGCACTTGTATTCTATTAGAAGCTTTTGTACTATTGATACCAAGTCTTGGGGTTGGTGTAGTTTCCTTTATGTATTTATATTCGAGTTTTGCTTCCGTTTTTTCTACCTTTACATTCTGCTTCTGCTTATCTCAGCTTGTTGAGCGTATTGGTTAGGTAGTAGACCATTACCAATTGTTCTGGGCTACGGGAATTGGTTTGCCTACTGGGGGGTTTTAAGTGCCATCATGACTTGAGAAATCTGGTCGTGACAGCTTGGTATAAGAGCTCTAGGTTCACCGGTGTCATGGTACAGAAGCAAGTGTCTAAGTAGAGTCTCGTGGATTGGTTTGATGATGTCCGTATCCTATTTGCGAGAGGCTACAGGGGATTGTTAGGAAAAGTTTCATCTACTTGGCTCCTCATCTTGCGTTCCTGGCTCTATTGACTTCTAAACTTCGGTTGTTCATTCATTCTGAGATGACTCATACGAGTACGATAGCGGTTGGTGCTGAGGCTTCTGTGCCTATTGCTTCAGTGCTTCCATCAGCGCCAGGACACGAGAGTGAGGGTTTACTACACTAGATAGGGGGTGTGGGGTTAGCCCAACCTCCGATTGGATTTATAGAGACCTTAGCGCTTCAAGACACCGTGGCTAGGACTCTGAGTCCTCCGGTGTGTGTTTCAGTACCTGTTTTTTTGAGTGGTGCTTCAGTTATAGTTGAGCTTCTAGTTCTTCAGTAGGGTTATCTGTCAGTATTGGAGTACGAGGCGAGATTTTCCCGTCGGATTTCATCTGGTGTAGGCTATTTTTGGTGTGGTGAGCATGGACACTTTGCTAGGAATTGCCCCAGGATTGTGTATCCCAGACAGCCTGGCTGTTATCATTGTGGAGAGATTGGTCACCTTTATAGCGCTTGTCCCCGGCGAGGGCCGGTTAGGCCTTCAGTTTTGACTACTCAGTCCAGAGTTAGATCCCGTCAGCTTGATGCTTCTCTTGGTGGGCCAGTGGTAGAGGTTCCTGATATTATTGCTCCAGGTTAGGCTTTTATTACCTTCGACTTATGTTAGTCCCGCTTGTGTTGCGACTCTATCCCTTCTGTTTTGTAGTTACTTATATGCCTACCTGCTACTTGTTTAAGTTGTTTGGCTACTCGAATTGTAGTATCGATATGTTGTTTTATTGGTAGTTTATTTTTTAGTAGTGGATGGGGGTAAGTTATCCTTGAGAGGTGTTTTCTCGGAGTTGTAGCTCATGGGTAGTTCTTATTAGTCTGTTTCTAATTGGGTTATCCCTGTTTTATTGTGATTTTGGACTTGTGGTTGAGTTGCCCTTGTTGAGCGGTCCTAGATGGTTGTTTCTTAGGTCATTATCTAGCGTTGCTAGAGATCCGTGTAATGGTTCGGTGTATTACCGGTAGTTGGGCCGGAGTTGAGATTTTGCCTTAGTTGGGAGATATTTGTTATGCTAGTGTGCATAGATTGGTTTGGTCTCCCGAGTGTCTAGAGTCGACCCTCTTTATTGATTAGTTTAGGAGGTTGGCAGGTATGTGGGTTGTTCCCATAGTCTCCTCCACTTCCTGACCCGTTAGGTGTTTTGTTGTATCCCTAGCTCTAGTTGGAACGAATCTTGATCGTAGTTCTTTCAATGAGCTCTTGATGTTGGCATCGTGATTGGGTCTTGACTTTAGAACTTCCGACTAAGTGTTGATCGTAACCTCGTGGTTGGGTTGTATTTGTAGGCATTTCGGGTGAGTTGGGCATCCGGCCCATTCTTCTCCTGCCTTATTGAATTTGACATGTAGCTGTGAGTAGAAAGGTAATGGCTTCAGGTTCTTATTCGAGAAAGGATTTGTAAGGTTTAGTATATGCTAAGGAAGCATTTTTTTTAGTTGAAAAAGAAGGGAGATAACTCTTTGTTTGTGTTTATGTGTCCTCGTAGTTGCCTGAGGTGGCGATGAAGGTTTGCTTTGGGATTGTGTGTCAATGATTCGATTCAGCCGTCTACACATTGTTGTGGGTTTTCCATCGATTGGTTTTGTTTCAGCACCAACTGCTGTGTTGACAACTTGCATATTCAGTCCTAGTTGGCTTGGGTTCTTAAGGGTTCATTGGCAGCATACTGGTTCGACCAAGGCTTTAGTTGGTAGTTTTGAAAGTTGGGGTTTAGAATCATGGCTTGGTAGGTTACATCAGATGGTTCGTGGCAGTTTCTATTTGGTTGCAGCATCCTAGTGCCGGGAGGCAGTGGGTGCGGGCAACTTAGCTTCTTTACTTCAGTTGTGGATATGACTATTAGCCTTGGACACCTAGTACTTGGCTAACCTCTGCAAGAGGCGAGATATTCTAGATTTCAGCAGTGTTCTAGTTAGTACGAGGTTCTTCTACCATGGTTGGACAGACTCAGTGGCGTAAGTTTGAGCTTCAGCAGTGGTGTATGATTTATGTGGTCAGCTTGTGCGGGTTGAGACTAGCCAGACTATTTTGAGCTCTGATGATACGTAGAGACTGGTAATAGCCATTCGTTTGCCCAGGATTTGAAAGCTTGTTTAATTGATTCCTCTGGTGTTGTTGTTTATGTGGGGTTCTAGTATTGGTTAGACTCAGCCAGTATGGACGAGAAGTTCGTTATGATATATGCTTCGAAGTGGTTGGTTGTTTGCAGAACCAGTAGAGCGGTTGATTCGAGCCAAAGGAATGAATTGAAAGTATATGCAAAATTTTCTATGGCTAGATGGTAACTTTGAACCCCAGGCAACTTTTTCCTTTGCCTTCGGGGTGTTTGGACTTGATATTCGTGGCATGGTGGACTTCTTCCTGAGGTGAGATTCGTAAGGCAATTTCACATTCAAATGGTGTTCGAGTGTTCAGAGTAGCAGTAGTGTTTTCTAGAGTTGGGAGCTTGGCTCATGGTTACAGACTTCATGGTAGGCTTACCACACTTCTTGCAGGATCGTGGTTTTGGTTTGGGTCTTTTGGGCAGGTTTCCCTAGTTCATTCACTTTCAGCTGATTCAGACCTGGCACGGTTCAGTTAGCGAATTTGATGTTAGAAAAAATGTTCGTTCGTTGGTTGGTGGTCTGTCAAGGAAGGTAACTTTAGTTTCAATGATATGCTACGGGTTGTTATCTTGGATGGCAAAGGCTAGTAGCCTATATCTTGGCTTAAAATGCATTTTAATAAAATGGGTGACTTCGTTCGTGGTAAAGTATAAGCAGGAACTATGGATCTCCGGTGTGTCAGTTGATGCTTCGAGGGTGGTTTGAGTGTTCAGCTTCTATGCAGCTTCCTTTTTGTGGTGCTAATAAAAAAAGGGCTTTTGTGGAACAGCGGGTTCATGAGTTAGAGTTTTGGGTTGATGGATTTTCTAGTAAACTTGGTATGGTTTTGAGGATTCGAGTTTTGTGTGTTGATAGCCTTGGTGCTCTGGTTTTGGTGTTGATAAGGTGCTTTTTGGTTAAGATTCTCGAGGTTCAGTTTGGGTTGGAAGATCTTTGGAGGTTGAAATCTAGCTTGGCTAGTAAGAAATTAAGGCTTGGTTGCTTTCTTTGGTTCTGTTCTATTGGGTGCCGTCTGGTCGCGGAGGTTACCCGGGTTGTCTGAGAGAGTAGTGCGGGCGTTGTATTCGCTATTTTTAAATCTCTGGTAGTTTCTTCCTTCCTGACTTTCGGGGACGAAAGTCTTTTTAGTAGTGGATGATGTAATGACGCTTCCGGTCATTTACACATTTTCTCCTTTCTTGTACCATTAGAGCTTACTTGTAGAGGCCCAAGTCATTATGGCTTGTCGGGATCGATAGTTCGGTGCCTGGGCCATTTGTTTGGTCTTTATGGACGTTCCTCGTTTTAAAGCTTCAACTTTGGAAATCGTTGACTTTAGTCAATATTCTTGGTAATATCAAAGAATTAAACAAAAGTTCTAGGTCAAAGGAATCCCTTACTCGAAAGTTTGAGTTAAAGAAATGCCTCGTGTAACACCTCGCGCGTTTGGAAGGTTTAAAGTAACCTGTGCCTTTGGGGTAAGACTAATAGTGTCTAATATACTAATAAGGATGTGTTATGAGGTATTGTAATGGAAAAATGGTCGTATGATAAGTTTTGAAGTCAAGCAAGTTGCGAAACAAAAGTCGGAAAAAGCTATTGTAAATTCCTTTAAGGAATTCTCTTCAAATTTGGGTTAAATGTCTTGGGGTGTTTCTCCCTATCTATAAAGAGTTAGTGGGCCCTCAATATATCAAATCGAATTTCTACAAGTCTAGATTCCAACGCACTAAACCGTTAGTCCATACGACTTCAGAATAGAGAGATATTCACATTTTCGTAAGACTGCACAAGCAGACATGTCAAGGTGGGGCCCACATCCTAAGTCGGTTTGCCTTTATAAATCAGCTTCTTCTTCGTTTTGAACTCATAAAAACAGACCAAAACCATAGAAAATCAGATATAAACCTTAGAAATAATCCATGGACCTTGATCCTTTCAATTCGGAAGTTTAACGAAAGTTGCTCTACGTCGCGAGCTCATCGTCATGGTATAGTTTTCTCGTCGTTTAGGCTCCGTTTGTTGCTACTGCAAGGAGGCAGTTCGTGGGACTGATATTTTTATGGTATTATCATTTGATTATCGGAAGGTAAGGGTTCTAAATCCTTGACTCATTCTTAATTTGAGCCTTAGAATCAATTCCGAGGAGAACTTATTGTTATCGGCATGTTGTCGTGTTTTCTTGCCGTATATTGTTACAGCTCATGGTGGCCCCTTATAACAGCATGTTTAGCTTGGTATTTCAAAGCTTTTTGTCGAGGTAACCTTCCTCCTATGACCCTCCTTCGTAATTTCATGTTCTAGTATTGTTTTATGGATTTCTAAGCCACGAAGTGGTATTTTGGATCCGTGGCTCCGGGCAGCCCCTTTGTCATATTAAATTGGGTTGTTGTTGTAGTATGTTGATGGTGTTACGATGTTGGAGGTACTGGGGATTTGTGTGACTCGTATTGGAGTCACGGACGATGGTTATTGGATTGAATGACATGAAGTACGCCTTTAAATAGTGCCTCGGGAGCTCGTCGCTCCTTTGAGATGTGGGTTGCATATTGTTGTTGGATTTAGCTGCAATTTCTTATTGTTATTGGCCTTATTTTATGCTTTGGAGTTGGCTGGTCGCGAGTGTGACATTAACACCTTATCAATTGGATATAGCTCGTTCTTGCAGCCTCGTCGATTCTAGCAATTGTTCAATTACCTTGGTTGATCATCCATCATAGAGACGTCTTTGGGGCTTCAGTTGAAAGTACTTTTTGTGTGATTCGGAGCTTCTCGGAGTAGTTTGAGCCTGGACGACGCCGTTCCCGCAGCTAGTCATCGAATGACAGGTAGGTTATGGCTTTCCCTACCTAGACTCTGCATATATAGGCTATAACTGCATTAATTAACATCCTTGGGTGGGTTGTTATAAGTTGGTACCCCAGACCTTGTCTACCTTGTTCTTTCGTTCAATTCATACGTTGTTTGTAGTATTCACGTAGTATTGTATATTACCCTTGTGGTCCTGTGTGGCCTTGTATTGACTCTAGAACATAGATGGTGGGTTATTGGGGAATGTCTGCGAGTCCCGGACATAGAGATTATCCTTTTAGGCTGGTTATGTCTATTGAGTAGTTGTTGGGCCTGTGCAGGGCTGATAGATGTTGTTGTGAGCCGTTGGGATACTTTTATATTTGTGTGCGAGCATATCATCCATGAAAAAGATTTTCCCCTTCATGTTTTACTACAGTTTTGGCTGCGAGCCACTACTGACAGTTTTCTTAATTCTGCATGGCCCTGGGGGACTTTTTTTGGTACTGTTGATGATAGAAAAGGAGATTTTTGGATATTTTTGCACTGATTTTATAACTGGTACTAGTCTCTGCGGGGCAGAGCACCAAACTTGATTTTATTACTGATACTAGTCTTTGCGGGGTAGAGCACCAGACTTGATTTTATTACTGATACGCACAGCACTAGACTTGATTTACTACAGTTTTAGACCCGGTTACGCCTGGGTACCCTTGGAGGGGTTTTTGAGGCATTTTCTACTACTTTAGTCCTGGACGGGGTCTGGGCATGCATACTTGAGACTGGGTCTCTATCTTGATCCCGGACTTGCTTTTGGATGACATGTCTTGACACTGAGTTTTAGTATAGGGTGGGGGACCTCCATGGACCTTGCCGCTCTGGGCCTGGGGCTTCGGGCTGCGTGCGCCGGGGGGAAGGGTATACGATGGAGTAGAGGGGTACGGTCTGAGTCCTTTCATGGAACCTGCCTGCTGGGCCAGATCCGCACCGGAGAAGGTACATACAGAGGTTCTATTTCACACATCATATCATATCATGCATTGGATTCCACCCTTGTTTGTTGTTTGTTGATTGTACGCTCCGGTAGTATGGGATGCCGGAGGGTTTTCTTTCACTTCATTGTGTTCCTGGGTTGTATGGGCGGCCATTGGGTTTGTAGGTAGACTATATTTACTACTGTCTTTATTTAGAGCTTATCTTGGCACTCGGTTAGTGAAGGATTAGTGATGGTTAACATGTGGAGGTTTCGATTGTGGGATATCTGATTATTGTGAGGGCTAGGGAGTCATATCTTATTGAGGCACTTTTGTGTGGCCTTCTGAGTAGAGTGTGAGACTCTGGTTCTATTCTTGTGGGAAGCTGAGTGGTATCTCTCGGTTATTATGGTCTAGTTATTTCATCCTAGGGTGGTACTTGTGAGATGATTCCCTGGTTATGCTATCATGTGATTGGATTGGTGTTATAATTTCCTTATACTGGTTGATTCCATTTTGAGTATGTTAGACTGCTCTCCGTCTTTTCCTTTTACTTGAGGTTACCGGTATACCGCCGTATTCTCAACTCTCTCTACTTACTTATATTGTTGTGCAAGGACTACAGGTGCGTTCTCCTTTCCTTCACCTATGATTCTGTGTAATTGTATCTCTATGCTAACATGTGTTACTTGAAGCTCTTGGTTATGGATGATCTGTGCTAGCTCCTTGTGCCTTGCTTATTGCTTCAGTGACTGCTTTCTTGCTATCTGTTACTTACTGCTTTTATATCTTATATGCGCTCAGTCGGCCGATGATTCCTACTGAGTACCCATTGTTTTGGTGCTCATACTACACTTCTGCACTTTTTGGTACAGATATTAGTTGATCTTTTGCCGTTGATCATGTTGGAGTCTCGTGCAGCTTTTGGACCTTTAAGACTAGGGTGAGCGTCTGACGGTCGGGGCTTGTCTATATCTCATCTGTTGTACTGTTGCTCCTTGTACTTTTGGAGGCAAATTTGTATTGTATTTTGTTACTTCTAGCACTTGTATTCTATTAGAAGCTTCTGTACTATTGATACCAAGTCTTGGGGTTGGTGTAGTTTCCTTTATGTATTTATATTCGAGTTTTGCTTCTGTTTTGTCTACCTTTACATTCTGCTTCTGCTTATCTCAGCTTGTTGAGCGTATTGGTTAGGTAGTAGGCCATTACTGGCTGTTCTGGGCTACGGGAATTGGTTCGCCTACTGGGGGATTGTAGGTGTCATCATGACTTGAGAAATCGGGTCGTGACATAAAATCTTTAAGAACTATGATATATATGGTGGTCATTGTTGAGTGAAGTGGAAGAGTTCCATAGAATTGGAGACCAAACGGGAGAGAGCTATAATAATTCCTAGTACTTTGAGCAAAATTATGACCAATAGATAATAATATCGTGTAAAATAATTTTAATACATACAGCAAGCATCCTGAACTTACATATATGCAGCTACTTATCAAAGGTTGTTCTCAAGAAACTCATCTTTCGACTGTCGTTCTGCTACCAAAAATACAAAATAATCTCTTGTATGCCTCCAACATCCGAAAAGAATCTGTTACTCAACACTTGAGCATATTCAATGCCTCTTTCAGAAGAAGCATATTCAAACCAAATGTAAATGTAATCCTTCCTCCCTTAGTCTGTCTCCAAAAAATAAAAGGCGTCAATAAAAGTAGCAAAAATTGAGAAAACAGAATTCTCAGGGAATCCTCTTTTCACTACTCGTTACATAAATAAATTAGCAATTTCAGATATATAGATGTAACTCACGAACAATCGAAAATAAGTTGACTTCCACAATTTCAAACTACAAAAATGAAATCAAAAATTCAAATGACAGTAATCTATTATGTAACTTACAACACTATCCATAAGGCATTGCTGCTAGAATCACAAATTCCTTTGCCCACGGCCTATGATCATGCTGACCATCTCTTCCCTTTCCACCTAGCTCCATTTCGTCCCCAATTATCATCTTCCATCGGAAGTGGAGGAAAGTAGTTGAATTTTCATCAACAAATTGAAGGACGGTACGCCCTTGTGTTCACTCATAAATCATAAGGAAGGTTCCCAAATTGTAAGAAAAGGTGATCATTCTTGAGCATTCATTGATTGCATATTGTTGAAATCAGACAACTTTTAAATAGATAAATATTACTAACCTTATTATGCTCAGTGAATTCTATCATGAAATCCTTGTATGCCTGGATCAAACAAACAGTTAATAAAGAAATGTCATATATACATATAAGCGAATAAAATAGTAATTGAAAAATTTGTAGAAAAAAAGTTTAGTAACCAGAAAGCTCACATTCGTTGAATCATTGTAATGTATTTGATGTTTATGAATAATGAGAAGAATGGTTATATTTAGTAGGTTCTATTTAGTGAGACTTTAATGGAGACTTTTGGGTAGCCAAACTTATGAGACTTTTCAGTTTAGTAAGAAACCCAATAGATTCCTCTTTAACACTGCATATAAACAAAATTAAGGCATGTATGTGGGCTAAAATCTGACTTGATTAGTCATATGTGAGCTTTAGATCAAAATTTATTTTGTGTGGCTTTTTAAAGTCGTTTAGTAATTATTAGATTAGTATTAAAATCCCAAAAAAAAATTCTCAAATAGGAGAAAAAAGATAAATCCAATTGCTGGTCATTTAGAGGTGCCACGTAGGCAGGTCTATGATCCTCCTTAATATATATATATATATATATATATATATATATATATATATTATATATATATATATATATATATATATTGATTTTATGGTGTACATTTTAGGAAATTATTAATTTTTTTCCCGTTTTATTCTATATCCAATTTAGTCTAACCATAAATTTTTACATATTTTGAATCATCTGATTCATTGCAGGGTGGCAAGCATTGTTCTGGACATCTTTAATTCTACTAATGGTAAGATTTTTGTCCATTACCCTTCATTTGTATCCATAATTTTGGAAAAAATAACATTGATTTCAACTTTGCAAGTAATTATCTTAGTGCATAATATTGTTAGATGTAACTCAAATTTTGTTTGAGGAATATATGAGTTGTCATGGTTATAATATGGAGATTATTTTGATATGAAATTGTAAGTGAATTACTTCTTAACTATGCATCTTTTTGAGTTTTCAAATACTATCTTCTTGTAATTGTTTATTGTTTTCTCACCTTTTTCTTTTCGGTGCTTGCTGAACTTCTTTTTTTCTTTCACATTTAGAGATACATATTTTGGAAAGCTAATTTGAACTTATAATCACAAAATAATTTTCAAATAAATTGGATCTCACAAGGCATTTCCACAATTAGTCTAGGTAAGGTTTTGACAATTAATTACAGTTATATTTTCTTTTCGTTGGAAAATTATTTACTTTAAGTTTTCTTGTCCTTTTGCCTATTTTTCTTAATTTTAAGAATCCTGAAAATTGCATACATATTCAACTACTAATCAGACGTTCAGAATCGGTGCAAAAATATTGTAAAAAATATATTTATAAAAGATTAAAAGTTGTGGCAAATTTTATAGTATGAGAATTTTCTTGAATTCTTTTCTATATAAATTCCTTAATCGATTTTAAGAAATATCATGTATTCTTAAATTAAAAGTATAAGGTATATTTATTTTGCAATGACAACAATTATAAATTGAGTGAACTCGCTACTCATTAGTTTGAGCTTGCATTTTTACCCTTTAAATTTGTGTAATGCGCTTGCTTATTCTAGAATAATTTATTATTTATATCATTTGAAACGTTTTGTATTCATTAACATGGTATATACGTGCAACGCACGTGTCAAAAATTAGTAATAATATATACACAAAAGCATTCATATACCGATCCTTCCGTTCCATTTTAACTGTTAGATCAAAAATTTATCTCAAAATAATTATCACCTTTAAGAATTCAAGATTAAAGTTGACAATTGTTTCCAATTATACCCTTAACATTAAAGAAGTATACACAATATTTAAGAGGAAAAAATAGTTCACTTTTACTAAATTAGGGTAACTTAATAAACTATATCTTGTATTTTTTTTTTAATGGACGTGAAATAAGCTAAAACAATAAGATTGAGTAATCAAGCTAGGGATAAATTTAATCATTGTTAACGACATATGTTAGTGAGTTTTTCAGATGAATACTTGCAATGCCCCACAACAAGAAATTAAAGAAGAAATAAATAAAGAAATACAATGGCTATTGGAAAGTAACAAAATAGATTGGTTTCGTGCATGCACTTGCAGCCTTCAATAATGCAAGTGAAAAAGTAACCAAAGATTTGTGCAAAGTGATTAAAATGAAAAGGCACATCTTTCGGGATTCTGAAAAGCCAAAACACAATTTGTAGTGATAGTGGCATTTTTTTTAAATAAACCATTAGGTACATATTAAGTATCTATATTAGGGATTGATTAAATATGAATTCACTAATTGCCAAGTGCATTTCAGCCAAGTGCATTTCAGGTGGCAGCGCTTTCAATAAAAAAAATTCCATTTTCAGGAGCTCGAATTTGAGATTGCTGACAAGAGTGAGTTACTCGGATGGTAAGTACACCTCATTTTGAACCCTAGATTGTGAGCTCGAATCACCAAGGGAGCAAAAGGGTAGAAGCTCCTAGAGAACTCGAGATCTAATTAAAGGTGGAAGGATGCTAATAATCCCACCACAACTCATGTTGGTGTGACGGTGACAATTATTTTCACACAGGGGGCTGTTTTCTCCCTGTTATTTCATTCTGTTTCTGTTACATTCTTAAAAAATACTTAACTTAAAAAAAAATCATCACTTTAATAATTAAAATTTTGATTAGGTGTGCAATAATACAATTTAATACTGTATTGAACAAGTAAAACTTTAGGATTCATGAAGTCTCACCGTCAATTATCAACAAATATTTAATATTTGGAGGTCTGCTCAGAATTAAATAAATAAAGTGGTTCACAAAATTTAATATTCTGATAATGCTTGTATGTTTTCAGGAAACATAATCTCCCAAAAGTCATCCAAAAATTGATTTGTTACTTTGTTAAATCTAACTTTTATTTGAAACGTGACGTTGAAATATTCTCACCGACAGCCCTCATTTTGTCTTAAATTAGACACCTTCCTCTAAGATGCTTATCGGATGATTCATCGGATAATTACGTTTAATGATTTGATTTATTAATTACATTAATTTTTAAATATATTCATTCGTTAACCTAATCAATAGAATATCGATTGATTCGGTATGATTTTAATGTCTAGTGATCGATTTATCGGCTAATCAACAAGTTAGGTATAGGTGAAGTAAAACTAATATATTTTTTTTGTTACACCGATCCTCATATATAAAAGTTATATATCTGCACATTGATATATTTTTCCTATCAATACACATGAACTTTCTTTGTATATGCAATAATTACTATAAAATGCCTTCTCACCTCTAAAAAGTACACAATTGAAAAATACAAGGTGGGAAATAATACTTCATCATACATTTAACCTGTTTAACAATGATCCAGCTATACACACAAAAACTACTACGTACTAAACTAGACGATCACATTGAGGTATAAGATATGAAGATATAGCTCATTGGACATTTAAGTTTGGTCTTCTAATGCGGCTGGTTTATAGTTTATACTTTTACGTTTAGTGTTTAAGTAAACGTAAAAGAGGTCTGATTTAAGTTTAGTGCTTCTAAAGTATTTGTACATATAAAGAGGTACAAAAAGAGATTAACAATTCTGAACGGGTTAATGATTAAACCAATTAGAGAAATGGATGCACCCGTACCCTACACCAATTGGCGGAAATTAATTGGCCCTGCATCTATCCCATACCAATAGACTTTGTTAGTCTGCACGACCTACCGATTTAGTTGATTAACTCTATTAGTTACCTATCGATGAAACAAGTTGCCTAACGTGTTTCAACAGTGAGAAAGCAGTAACTAAACAAGACAGTAATTTTTACGTAGAAAACCACTCGGCTCACAAAGGTGTCAAAACCACGACCTGTACCACTACATGATTTCAACCCAACTTCACTAAACAATGAGCCTCAACAAGTTTGGTTACAACTCGATGCAAACTAGGAATTATAAACTCTAACTCCCAACAACCTCAACTCCCAAGGTTTGGGTTTTCCAATCTTCGAGTTAACCCAACTTGAAAACAACAATCCTATTTCAGTTTATAACACACTGAACTATGATTACAACTCGAGGAACAACTCCTAATACATCACTACTAAAATACTTTAGATAGACTCAGTACTTAGGACCAAGTTCTTCAATGTGTTTCTTCAGTCACCTTCGTTGCACTTTGCTAAAGTCAATCTTCCAATTGCCTTTTGTATTCTCTATAAGTGTGTGAGTACTTTTGATAGCCGCTCTGCTATTTAAGCATACTCCTCAAGGAGTTCTTGTCTCACTTCAAACTCCTTCTTGCAATCAAACTCTATTTGCTTAGAGTTCTACTTCAAGTGAAACTCCTATTTCCTTTCAACTTCCCTTCGTGCCTTCCTTGAGTGTTGTAGTCGAACTCCAACTCATGATTCCAGCACATGGTTTATCACAAGTAACTCTATCCATTCCTTGATTATTGCATTTGTGTCTGTTGACACTCAGTGAGCTTTACTTTGCGTTCAACTGCTTTGAGACATTGTGCCTGAGAACCAGCTTGACTGACTTGTTCCATTCTACTTTGTTATTCACCAAAACTGCAAGGTTCCCAACAAATTTCCCCTCTTTGGTGATGAAAAACCTATGCCTTTGTGCTTCCTTTTCATCGTACACTGTGAACACTAGAGTGAAGATCACTTGAATGGAACATGTTAGTGTATGGGTTATAAACATTGCACAAAACCTTTTCTTCCCCTTTTTGGCCTCATCGAAAAGCTGTTCAAAGCAGAGACAATTCTTAGTTAAGAGGGGATGTTAAATAATTCATGGCCACTGGGGCTATCACGAGAACAAGTAATTTAAAAACAATATAAGCACAACAAGAGAGAAAGGAATAAGGTCAAACCAAAACAACCATTGTCATTCATAAATCAGGCAAGCCTTACAAAATATGCAGCTAAATTTTAGACAAGACAATAACCTAACGAGCACAACAAAAAGACTAGATCTAGGACAAGACAGAGACTATGTTGGCTAGGCTGAGGGGCCAGTGAGGGGAGGGACAGGCAACAACAGGGAGAGATGACGAATGGTTTCTGCATGTTCAATTCTCTCACGAGCAAGAGTTTCTTGCAGCTCTACAATTTGAGCCTGAAATGCTCCCTTTTCTTCCTCATGAGCCGCTTGGATGGTAGCCAACTCAGCAGACTTCTCAGCTAAGTCATTCCTTGACTTTTGAAGTGGAGTATTAGAACGCTTCATTGAAGCAGGAAGAGCAACATGGTCCACCCTCCCAAGCAAATCTTTGGTGGGTTGAAAAGGCCACACTTGAATAGGAACGCCAAACTCTTCAAAGATTGGAGATAACCAAAATCCATAGGGGAGGGAATGACCATGCTCTTTCTTAATTATGACCCACTGCATATGCTGAATAATCAGGCGGGGAAGGTTAATCTTGACATTTGTGTCCAGCAGTTCCATCAAAGTGATATCTAGGTAGTTCGCTTCAGTACGTCTCTCTTTTCGAGGACTGAGGATTTTGTGGACAATATCAAAATAGAGATGATGGAGGGGATACATCTCACATTTCATGACACGGTGATGGTGAAGGAGATTAGGCATGCTAGAAAACTTCCTTGTGATGGCAAGGGCAGAGGCCATATTAGCCAAGGGAGGCCACTCGTGCTTGACATAGTGGCTCTAACCACCAGTAGGAATGTCAAGAATCTGAGAGATATCCTCAGCTATTAGATCAATGCAGACTCCCCTCACAGAGGTAGAAAATACAGACCCCTTCTCTTTCCAATTTATGTAAAAATCAATCACTTCAGGCCTTCCAAACTGCCTTTGAACGTCACCCTGAAGAAGAAGGGTCGACCAGTCCTGGTATTCAAGATTTTGGAGAAAGATGGTCATTTCAGGGTCACCAAATCCAGTAACAACTCGTCCTCTAATGACAACCCTCTTTTGGAAGTGGAGGATATGCAGAAGCCCATTATCGATAAGACCGAAGGGGTCAATATTGGTGGGGGTAGTATCCTTAGAGAACTCTGAGTCAGACTCATCAGATGGAACACGTTGAGAGACCCATTTCTTTCGACCAGAGATAGAAGGTGATTTTGAGAAATTCTTGGCGGCAGTGGAGGCTTTTTTCTTGGTTTTAGGTTTAGAGGACGGGTTTGTCTTGGAGGAACAAGAAGAGATGGGTCGAACAATGGGTCTCGAGATGACCTGATCACTATGGGTTCTTCCAATAAGGAGATCCTCCTCAGATGAATTGGTTGCAGAGCGCTTCCTTTTGCTTACCTTGAGAGCAGACTCAAGGGAAGCCTCTTCCTGACGCTGCTTGTTCCTGGTGTGTGGAACACATCAGTGAGAGAAGGGAGGAGATGGGTCATCGGGTAGTTCATCCACTGAAATAGGAATGGAAGCACCACTGGACTTCTTTAGACGGGAGCAAAGATGCTTAGGGACAAGATTTACCAGGGGTTCATATTCAAGTTGATGAATTCAAAGGGGAACAAGATTTTCAATATGGGGCAGAAAGGAAGGAGGCTTGGGGAGATTTGGGTATAATCGAGGAAACTGAGCACGATACTCGTTTCAAGCAGCAAAATCCCTCAAATTTATGGAAAAAGAGGGAGTAGGTGGAGGTTAGGGTGTTGGGGTAACTAAAACCATAGCAGAGGACTCATTAATGGGAGATGGGTCATTAATTATGAAAGGAGGCGGGTCAGGCATGGAGGATGCCGATAAGGTTTCAGTTGGGTTTGAGAGGGGTGATGAATTTTGAGACTCCATTCTTGACTAAGCTTTGTCCTTTTGGTTTAGAGGATATGTATGCGGTTGAATATGAGACAAAGAGGGTTTTATAATGGTGAAGGAAGAATGTGAAAAGCATTGGGAAGTGGAAGTGTTTCAGTGGTGGGAAACGTCTGAAAAGAGGTGATGTGACATTGAAAGAACTCTGACGGTAGCTTTTTAAATTTTAAAACAACAGTATTAATGTTTAAGCTGCAGATTGTGGAACACGTGTGCTCGACTGGTTCAACCTATCATAAAAGTAGCTTATGCTAATGTAATGTGAAAGAGCTGCTCAAAAGGTTCAAAATAGAGGAAGCAAAGGAGATTGACACACCTATTGCCACTGCCACCAAGTTGAACTTGGATGAAACAGGTCCATATGTGGAGGAAAAACTATATAGAGGTATGATTGGGTCCCTATTGTATCTTACTGCTAGTAGACCTGATATAGTCTTTAGTGTGGGAAATACTTTTGCTGATGAATCATGGTTCCAGTTGGGGTTTTCTTGATTTGAAGCCCTTGATTTGAAGCCCTAGATCAGGCCAAACCATTATATCTATAACCTTCCCTCTCACGATCTCTCTAATTGCCTTCACTCTCTTTATCTTTGATCCAACCTTAATTCTCATCCCATGGGCGCCAAAACCCGGGTCTAGAACCCGCTGATAGATATCAAATCTTCCTATCCACAATAGTAAATACATCCTCATCATTATCTTTAAGCTCAGGATAACTCACAACCTTCACAATTTTAGTATTACCATCCCCTATAATGTGTTTGGCCAAGAGATAAATTTGCATTAACATCTTAGCCATAGTTTCATCTCTCTCATCATCTTTATGGCACATTTCATTTGTCAAAATAGATGAGGTCACACCCATGGGAATATATGCCTCTCTAGTGTGCCAAGCAATACTCATCTTGGTCATCAGTTCTAAAATAGCTGAGGCAACACCATATGGTTGGTCCATGAATGTTCCACCCGCAAGTTTGTTAGCAACAGATTTGTTCATTGAATTTAAGGCTCTAAAAGAACTTTGGAGGAGGACATTATCCAGGAGTCCATGATTGGGACATAGCAAGAGTTTCTTTTTAAGCCTTAGCCATGCTTTATGAAATGGCTCATCAGGAATTTGGCAAAAGTTTATGATGTCATCCCTCAATTACATCATTCTAGAGGGAGGGAAGAATTGCACCATGAACGCTTCTACCAATATATTCCATATGGTGATTGAGACTTCCGGAAGCTCTTCTAACCATGTCATCATTTCTCCCGTAAGGGAGAAGGGAAATAAATAAAGTCAGATGGACTGATGAGGAAAGTTATTGAAAATAAAAGACTGGCATATCTCGATGAAGTTCTTGATATGCCTATTTTCATCCTTATGCGTAGCCCCTCCAAATAATCCTTTCATTTGGATGAGGTGGAGCATGGTACTTGTAACATGAAACACGACATTAGCAACCCTGGGAGGTAGGCGGATTGCACCTACCCCACCTTGGATTACGGGCTCAGGGGTTGCATCTATGTATCAATCTACGCTATCTTTGTCGCCTACTTTGCTCATAGGCAACCTGTTCAACAATCAAAAACAATAAAACAAAGTAAAAATGAACAAAAACTCACAAAGTTATTTCAAATGTCAATCAAATGGCTACTCGAAAACTATAATTCGGCAACGGTGCCATTTTTGATAATGCTCAAACACACTCTCCCATAAAAGGTGATAGCGATCATCAAAGAAAAACAAAATTTATATTCCTGATAGGAGTCGGGGTCGATCTCACAAAGAATGGTTATAAAAAGTTTCCAAGAGATTAAAGCATATAAATCAAGAATACAGTAATTGTCCAATCAGAAACTCGTGTGCATCCTCTCTAGGAGCACCAAAAAACCTCAGGGGACCCAACCGTAGAAACCTACCAAGCATATTCTGCTCCTTAGAAGACATGACTGGCTCAACTGGAATAGGTGGAACAACTGTAAGAACTGGCAACACGTCTAATCAGGGAGCCACAGTAGAAAGCTACACTCTTGAACCTTGTGCCACTACCTGGGATGAAGTCTGAGCCTTGTCTCTGACCAGAGAAACAATCGGAGTACCGAGTAAGGCTGTTGGCTATGTAATACCCTCAAGGAACCCAAGCACTATATCAGGTCTACTGGAACCCCAACTGGAACCATGATTTGTCAGCTGAACCGTCACTCTCAACCAGTGTATTTCATTTGAAGCTTATATTTGATGGGTTGTTGTGATAGAATGTCACAGCTTTGATGAATCGTCATGGTTCCCATCGCTCTTAACCAGTGCATGTGTTCCAACTGCCTCAGCTTGACGGCTTCCCTGACGGCCAGTCACAGGTGTGACAGTTCGTCACACCAACCGTCACCCTTATACAGTGACTGTTTCCCAATTGCTTTAGCTTGACGGTTGGTTTGGTGGTTCATCACAGGCGTAACGGTTCGTCACACCAACCGTCACCCTTATCCAGTGGGATCATTTTTAGCATTTTTCATCCTTTTCTATCTTTGTCTACTTTTCCTACAAATACAACATAAAAACCATCAAAAACAACAAAGGTTGCTTGAAAACTCACGATTATTCTTAGTTAAAGACGTCAATTGTGCCGTAAAATGCTGGCACATCAGTGGTAAGGAATAGAGGCATAAGAATCAAGCTATTTAATCAAAGTTTGAGTGGAAAGGCTTTAGAGTGGTACTCTAAGCAGGACGTAACCAAATGGAATTCATAGGACGATTTGACAAATGCTTTTGTGGATCACTACAAGTTTCATGTTGAGATCATTCCTAATAGAATCTCTATTACAATGTTAAGGCATAAATATACTGAAAGCTTCTGCAATTATGCCATACGTTGGAGAGAAGAAGCATCCAGGGTACACCCCTTATGGAGGAAGCAGAAATGATTACTTACTTTATTCAGGCTGTAGACCCAGAATTTTATGAAAGAATGATAACAATGAGTGGAAAAACTTTTGCTGAAATTATCAAAACCGGAGAAATGATTGAAGATGGCCTCAAGACTGGAAAAATAATGAATTTTACAGCATTACAGTCCACTAATAAGGCCTTCCAATATGGCTCTTTTGAAAATGGGAAGAAAAAAGACAAAGGGATTATGAGAGTGATGACTCGAGGAGGTACCTCATATCACCAACAACCTTCACATTCACCATATACGGTCTTCAATGCACATGCTCAACGCTCACAAAAATCCTACAACAATGTATCTCCTTTTAACGTCGAAAAGAAACCTCCTAGAGTCTTCACACCATTAGCAGAAACTCGAACTCAAATCTTTGAGAGTTAAAAGCGGCTGGAATACTCCACCCGATTGAGGGAAAACAAATGAATCCTACTGCAAAATGGTATCGAGCCAATCAATATTGTGACTATCACTCAGGTGCAATAGGACATAGTACAGAAGGGTGTCTATATCTCAAGCATAAGATTCAAGACTTGATTGACGATAAGGTGATAACACTTGCAGAAGCTCCAGCAAATGTGAACAACAATCCATTACCAAATCACAAGAATTAACTCTTTGCATGATCAGTTTCGAAGAAGAATGAAGTTTTCTCGAGGTCGCACTTTTAGCGTCCTTCAATTTTATGTTATCATTTTCTTTCCTTGTATTCGCACTTTGTCATTTTATTTCCTTGTAATCGTATCTTATGTTATGATTTCCTTGTAATCGCACTTCTACTTGTAATGTGAACTACGTTCAACCCGATTTCCCTAGTGGAATACGTAGGCAGCCTATCTTGGCTTCGGTCACATTATCAGAAAATTTTCAATTTCCCTTTGTTTTATATTGGAACTACGTTTGACCTGATTTCTATAGTGAAATATGTAGGCGCCATGATGGCTCGGTCATAATCCCCGTAAGATTTCCATCTCCCTCTATAGTGGAAACTGGGGCAGAATTTTTGAGAGGATCTCAAAAATTCGCTAGAGAAGATCTTCTCCAACAAGTCAGAATTGAAGATCACATTGAAGTACGCAACTGGGAAGAATTTTTGAGAAGGTCTCAAAAATTCCATGAAATTCTATAAGTTTGAACATTGTAGTTTGTTGAAGTTGCAACTGGGACAGAATTTTTGAGATGGATCTCAAAATATTTATATTAAGCGACAACCGAATCTACAAAGAAGTTCAAGAGTTTTCTATATCTTAGACTGGGGAAGAATTTTTGAGGAAGGTCCTCAAAAATTCCATCAAAAGTGCACTTCAAGACCAGACAAGTGTGCAAATCAAGTACAAGAAGGACCACCAGGAGAGCAAGGCAAAACCAACACGAATCAGTCTCTCAAAATTAAGAATTTTTCTTTAGTTTCAAGAAAAAAAAGTCACAAAATTGACAATGCTGAGATCACCAAGCGTGATAAAGAACTTTGATGGACTCACCACGGCCTTGGCATAAATATCCAGACAACTTCTCTTCTCACCTTATCTCTTAATTTATTCTTGTCACTTTATTACAATCTTAACACTTTCTCTAAACTTTTATAGGGAAGATGGTCGGGCACAATGACTAGAACTTGGGGATATCATTTGGATCACCATATCATAAGCCAAATGACTTTATCTTCAAACGTATCCTCTATTATACCCTTTGATTTATTACGATCACTTTATTGCGTTATTGATGATTGTACTTTTGAGTTACGCAGGTGACGTTCTTCAAATCTTGCTGGGAGCAAATGATAATGGATTCTCTCAAAATTTGAAGAATCAAGCCAGAAGATCGCCAGACATAAGATATGTGCAAGTCCTTTCAAGGATTCCTGATGCAAAGGATCCAGTTCAACAGATCAATTCATATCTTAACAAATCCAAATCTTTGTCTCTCATTATCGGATCTTACGTTCCTTGCATAATTTTATCAGTTTCAGGCTCGAACTACATCTGACCTATTTGTTATTCCAGCAAGATACATAGGTAATCCTACATAAGGATTCGATCTTCCCACTGTTTCAAACTACATACCCTCATAGGAAACTGAGGCATGCTTGAATCAGACAGTTTTTCATTTCTTTCAAAACAATTTCAATTAAGTAGCCTTCGACTGGAAACGAAGGCAGCTTTTTGAAACGGTTAAACAATTTCAAAAATCTTTGTTCAACTTCAAAGCTTCGTATACTTTCTTTATCAATGAATTCTCTCCTTAAGAGATTCTATTTGAAATAGAGACGTACCTTATGTTGTATCCCTAATCATCCATTAGAGCCTTCATTCAACGTTAGAATCCCTCTCGACACATTTGTCTGGGATCACACATTTTTCATAGTTACCAGGTTATTATGATACGTTTAGATGGTTTGACATAGGTTAATCTCTTTATTTTTAAAACTAAGAAGTTTTCTGTGAGCACAGGAACGAAAAAGTCTTCAAAAATAACTGGAGATGTTAAACAACGAGCCTATTCGTTAAAATGAGTCGAATGGCTATATCCTTACGCCTTATTTTGGGTGTTTACCCCATTAACAATTGTTTTGTCCTTTATACTCATTCTGGCAGGAATGATATTATGTTGGACCATCACTTCCTTCAACGTGATATATTATGTTGGACCGTCACCTCCTTCAACATGACATATGACATTATGTTGGACCGTCACCTCCTTCAACGTGACATATGATATTATGTTGGATTGTCACCTCCTTCAACATGACATATGATATTATGTTGGACTGTCACCTCCTTCAAGGTTATATATTTACTATATTTGGTGAATTTATCAGTATCAAAGTGATACCAATTATTTAGCAGTATCAAAGTGATACCACTTATTGATCAGCGTCAAGGTGACACCACATATTCATGGGTATCAAACTGATACCACTTATTTATTGGCGTCAAGGCGACACCACATATTTATTGGTATCAAAGTGATACCAATTATTTATCAGTATTAAAGTGATACCACTTATTTATTGGCGTCAAGGTGACACCCATATTTATCAGTATCAAAGTGATACCAATTATTTATCAACGTCAAAGTGACACCATATATTCATCGGTGTTAAAGTGATACCACTTATTTATTAGCGTCAAGGTGACACCCATATTTATCAGTATCAAAGTGATATCAATTATGTATTAGCGTCAAAGTGACACCATATATTCATCAGTATCAAATTGATACCACTTGTTTATTGGCGTCAAGGTGACACCACATATTCATCGGTATCAAAGGGATACTACTTATTGGTTGTAAAGGGATACTACTTATTGATTGGCGTCAAGGTGACACCATATATTTATCGGTATCAAAGTGATACCACTTATTTATCAGCGTCAAAGTGACACCAATTATTCACCAGCATTAAAGCAACTTCGCATATTGACATGGGCATCAATGTGACCTCATGAATCTACAAAAAATCATCAAAGTGACTACCACATATCCACACAAGCAGGACCTGTCCTTTTTTACGTTAAAATAGACGTTATCAATCAAAAATGGCATCACCATAATATTACATTTTCTACTAATTATTTTAGCTCAGATATTTGTAGCATATACAAGCCACAGGTGCGAACGACATCAAAATGGATGCAGCATAACGTGGAACTTTTTCTTAGCAGCGAACTGGGACATAGTCTAAAGAGGAATATCAAACTCTTTGGATGCGAGTTGAAGATTGACTTCCACAACAATCAAACCACAGCCCTGTGAGAAGGCATGTGGGTTATTCCTTTTATTTTATCGAAACTTTAAGTTTTCAGTTTCGCTTCCAAGGTAATCTTTGACTCATAATTGGAAGCAATATCCCTCTTTTTTTTAATCCGAGTAATAATGCACTTAGAGTTTTAGAAATTATGTCCATGTAGCTCTTATCTATGAATGTGAGGGCCCCATATTTATTATTGATATAATTACAAGCCTTCTTTCCATAACTTGACTCATTTGTCACTCATCTTGAGCCAAAGGTTGTCTTAGCATAAAGATCACCTTTTAAACTGATTGAGTCGAACTACAAGCAGTCTGATTCCCTGAGTGTTGATATATGTAGGCGGGCTCTATGTTAAAAACTCGGCTGCATTCTAAACTCCCCCCAATCCTCTTTCTCCCTAGCTTTTCGGTCTCTCCTTAATCCAAATCCGGAATAGCTTTGGAATTCTTTAAAGATCATACGTCAAATCAAACGTCTTGAACTACAAATGGCCTGAATTCTCATGTAACCTGAGATATGTAGGAAACCTGATACCAGGGTCCGGCCATAATTCTTTCAACTTCGTGCTAAACTAATCGCGTCTAAAAGATAAATTTGCAGTCGGACAAAATTGAGATCGTCAATTTCCTTTACCCAGAGTTCCTTACATCCATCCTACCCAAAGGTAGGGGCAGTTGTTGACACTCAATTTTTTCCGTTCATATATTAAATTAACTTTGAGCTTCTTCATTTAAAACAATTTTGAAATAATTGTTCTTATAAAGCTACAGGTCCTCAAAATCAATTTTTAATGCTAATTTTGTGATTTTAGGTGAAATATATATATTCTGTATTTAATTATATAGAATTATATTAATTTTACTTAAAGAAAATATTTTGAAAACTATTTCAAGTGAAAACCGCGTCTAAATTGAAAATATTTTGTTTTCCTCAAAAATTGATTTAGAATTAGGGATTAATTGAATAATTAATCTCTTAATTTTAAATAAAATGGTTATGCTTTAAACAAATGATTATTTCACTTTGTGTTTACTCGAAGAAGCTCAAATATTAATTCTAATTAAATCATCTATTCCAATTTTAGCCTAATCTCTTGAATTGTTCCCATTTGGCTATTCTTTAAATCAAAATTGGCCACATTTGCAAAGAAATAGGGCCATTCTTTAAATGCAGTTTCAGCCAAACCATGAACCCAATAACCTTGGCCCAACTTTTATCTCCTGAGCCGGCCCACTCCCTATTTTCTCATCAACATATGTACACCTACCCATATACTTACCCCACATACATAATTCTCCCTCATTTCCCATGTGTCCCCACACACAACTCACAGTACGTACGCGACCCCTTTACTCTTCTTCTTCATTCCCTTTCTCAACCCCAGAATAATAACGCTAGCAGCAACCAAACGACGCCCAAACAACAAGCTCAAATCCGTCAAAGCTCCATCTATTTCCTCTGTTTCCACTTCAAGTTGTACGATTGTGGTGCACTGGCACATCCTCGAAGACCCTAGAAGGTTCTAGAATTTCTCACCAACGTTCCCTTTACAAAGTTCGTTCAAATCCATCCAAAAATTGTGCAAATCATACGGATACGTGGCTACTCATACCTTTGCTCAACAAATTTCGAATTCTAGCAGCCCCACATCGAAAATCCTTCAAGAGTTTTGGGGATTTTGGGTCCTATATAAACCCTCCCCACTTCACTATTTTTGTCACTGGTTTTGCACCTAAATTACGAGTTCTTCCCACTCCTCCTTGGTTTTTGAGAGTTTTTGAGAGTCTTTTCTCTAACTCAAAAAGACCAGAGAATCAGTAAGATTTTTTCTAATTTCGGTGAAATCAAATCGGAAATTCGAAGTTGGAGGAATCGTCTACCTCAACTCATTCGTCCAAAGTTCGCTACTCGACAAGAGGTAATCTTCTTCCCTGTTTGATTTCTTATTTTGATGGTTCTTTATGTCTTAGAAGTGTAGATTAATAACATAGTTAGGCGTAGCTTAGTGATTCGCTTAGTCTCCGTTCTTAAGCTTTTAATTGAATCTTTTTCTTGTGTGTTAATTTCTTTTTAAATGTTAATATCTGCTTTAAGGGATCAATTTATGCTTATACATTTGATTTTTACTTATGTGTTTGGTTGCCGTTTTAAATTCTATTTAGTTTAGCCTTATGTGCTTGGTTTTGCCTTAAAAATGTTAAGTTTCTTTCTAAATTTGTAGCTTGAGTATTTTGACTCTGAATCTTTTAGTAAATAAAAGTATTCTCCATTGTTTGAGATTTGAGTTTAGAATCTGCGTTTATGTAGATAACATAGTTTTTTTAATCATAATTAATTGCTTTCTAGATTCACAAAGTGCTAAACTAGCCTGCCCGTTTACCTCTCATGCTTCAATAAAAGAAGGTTTTTTCATTCTGTTTTGCTGTCAAAAACTCACTCTTTATGTTCTAATCTTATGGCATTTTATCTATTTTTGGGGCTGTTTGAATATGGGAACAATAGTTGCACTTGAACGAGGTTTTAAAAAATGAGCATGTTAGAAGATTGTTAGCTTAAAACTTTAAACCAAATCCTTTCTCCGCAATATGCTTTGTTCATGGTTTTATAGCTAATCCCATATTGATCTTCTTAAAAGAATTCTATTTATGCTATTATCAATTGTTTTTTGGCAACTGCTTCTCATTCAAGCTAAAAGACCATTTTGTGTCAAATCAACCAGCCTATCTAACAGTAGTTTTGAATAAGTTTATAGTTATTTATGACATTGGGTTGCTTTGCTCGAGAATTCTATCTTCTCTCCATATATAAGCGTGAAATCTAGCTTAGCATGATCTTAGAAATAGTGATCAAGCTTGGGTCATTTATGGTTATCTGAAGTCATTTTTAACGTTTAATAGGATGCTAAAACTTAACTATTATGGCCAAGTAGTAGTTACCTTTATGCTCCGTTCTTCTTATCCTATATACTTAATTTGTTTTAAATGTTACACACTGTCCGTATGAGTGGAGTAAAATAAGGTTACGATTAGTTTAGGCCATTAGAACATGAGCTTGATGTGTATCTTCTTGTTGTTGTTGCAAGTCTCTATTTGTCGCTATCTTTCTAGTTGCCTTCTTGCACCCTTTCGACAAGATTCAGATTTCTCTAATCCTTATTTTTTGTTTTCTTTGCATGAATTACTTGAACGAGTCCAAATGAACTCCACATTCCCTTGCATTCGTTTCTTCTCCGAGTCAACCTTCATCGGGTTATTAAAAAAGAAATAAATAAGGCTAAAAGCAGCCTGAAGATCCAGCAGTGGCAGCAGTTCGCAGCAAATAAAATGGGCTAAATAGCCTTGAGCAAAGTAGCAGCATCAATAGTCCAAGGGACGGACTACAGCCAGGCTAAAGCCTAGATGACTTTACCACTTCATCTATCTTCTCCTTATACTATATTTATTGTGATTGTTATCACTATTTTATAAACTTAGATGAATCCTCTAGAGTTATACTAATTTATTTTCATCAAGATTGATTATCGTAAAGAATTATTTTATCTCGTAATAGTTTTATTTAAGTTTAAATCTTTTTAGGCAAAATTAAGTTCGTAGAATGACTTGGGGAATTTCCTATGTCCCTTAATAGTCATTAAGTAGCTCGAAATTCACATTTAAGAAGTTGGGTTAATTATTTAACTCAAAGTCTTAATTTGAATGAACCCGTTAAAGTTGAAAATATTTCATCTTTTTTTGGGACGAAATGAATGTTTGAATATCAAATAATGAATAAGATTTTCAATAACTTTATGTTTTTCTCAAATAACTTAAAGAATTTTTTCAAAGTTAGCCAAATGTTTTAAATCTGTCGGGAACCACACTTTGTGGATTTTCGAAAGTACCTAACACCTTCTTTCGAATTTAACTTGAACCCTTATCCGAACTCTGATTTTTAATAAAAGGTTTTATAAAAATACCTTTTTGAAATGATTTCTTAATTTTTCTAAAATTAAGTGGCGACTCTCTTTAAATTATTTTCTAAAATAAATCCAATACAAATGAGTTTTTCGCCACGAAAGTTATGAAGTAATTTTTTAATTATTCAAAAATGAACGTAACAGAATGGCGACTCTGCTTGGGATTCATCTAGGTTCTAACCAAAAGGATTTTATTTGTTTGAATAACTTTTATTTGCAATAATTGTTATTTTTTGTAATTATAAGTTTAAATTTCAAGAATATTATTGTCATTGCATTTAATAGCATCTTCCGCCATATGGCATACGATTTTAATTATGTTCAAGGTAGGTTCACGATCTCGTGGCCTCTTTTCACAAATGAAACTTTCTCGAAAATATGATAGTTTACGGGTACGTCATGCATCCAATGGCTATCATATTTTCAACTCAAGTTGTCCGCTTGAGACCCGGTCTATTTCAAAACATTCACTCTTAGACACCTAGCGTAGAGTTAAACCAAAACCCATGTTTAGGCATTGTCCTAGGATGATCCAATAACCAAGGGGTATTGAGTCCATTAGAAGACCACCTTGCGTCTAATTGGCCCCTTGCCAATAAAAGACAATTATCCCACTATTTGATAAATTAGAAAGATATATTGTCACGACCCAATTTCTCGGTCATGATGGCACCTACAACCCCCCAGTAGGCGAACCAATTCCCATAGCCCAGGATAGTTAGTAATGGGCTACTGTCTAACAAATAAGGGAATGAGATGAAGAGAATAGATAACAAGAATATATATTTATACATATGCGGAAACTAAACCCAACCCCAAGACATGGTATCATAGTATAGAGCCAAAACTACATATGTGGAGTGCAAACGATCCAAAATAATATATACAGATGTCTCTGAATGGTAATAGAGTACATAAAGTAAAAGATAAACTAAAGCTAAGCTCCGATCGCCAAGAGCTCACCCTCAGTCTGAAGTAATCCCCAACAGATCTCCAAGCATGAATCACTGCGATCTAATGGCGATGGCCCACACTAGGATCTGCACCCAAAGATGCAGGGGGGTAGGGTGAGCACCAAATGTGAAGCATAAGGTACCCAGTAGGTATCATAGGCCGACTAGGCAAATATAAGATAAAAGCGTAGTAACAAACAGAATAGAAGCAAGCAGTCACAGAAATCAACGAAAGGTACACAGGAACTAGCCCAGAGGGAAATCAACAGAACCACATGTGAGGCCAGTAAGCAGAATATACACACCATAGGCACAGGTGAAAGTAAGAAATAACGCACCTGGGGTCCTTGCAATAACAGTGTATACATAATAAGTTCACGAAATGGACGGTATACCGGTAACCTCAAGTGTAAGAAGAAGAGAGAAAGAGTAATGATAGGCATGCTTAGAGACATGAATCAAGCCCAACTAATCATATCAATCTCAAATGCAGCAACTAACAGTCTAGCAGTAACCAATTTCATAATTAACCGTAACAGGGAACAATTCTGTAAGTAAATAGCAAGAGTCTACCTACAGTCCCCCGGCCGCCCATACAACCGAGGAAAACAAACAAGTGAAAACAAACCCTCCGGCATCCCATACTACCGGAGCGTACAATCAACAAACAAGGGTGGAGCCTCAAACAATGAATGATATGATGCATGAAGATCTCAAGTGAAATGGTATCTCTGTATGTACCTCCTCCGGTGCCGATCGGGCCCAGCAGGTAGGTTCCATGGAAGGACACTGCCCGTATACCTCTACTCCGCCATATACCCTTCCTCCGGCACACGCAGCCCGAAGCCCCAGGCCCGGATGGCAAGGTCCATGGAGGTCCCTGACCCCATACTAAAACTCAGTATCAATCATGTCGTCCGGAAGCAAGTCCGATTTCAAGATAGAGACCTAGTCTCGAATATGCATGCCCAGACCCTGTCCAAGACTAAAGTAGTAGGAAAATATCTCAAAAACCCCTTCCAGGGTGCCCGGGCATAACCGGGACTAAACAGTAGAAAGTCATCTCAGGTGCTCGGTCCGACCGAGGCTAAAATCATCTCGAGTAGCAAGAAAATTCAACTAGCACCCCGGCCCTGCCGAGTCTAGCGTTAATCGTAAAACTGGTGATTTAAATCATAATTTTACTTTCTTTTACCCAAGAATGTTCACAAGTTAAATCGAACCATTTCCAATTCATTTCCATCAAAAATGGGCCCCCGGGGCCATGCAAGGTTTGGAAAATAGTGCCAGTAGGCCCGAAGCCAAAACCGTAGTAAAACATGGAAAAACCTCTTTATATGCATGAAAATGGTATGATCAAGCACAATAGCTGCCCAGCAGCTCACAATCAACCTATCGACCCTGCACAGGCCCAGAGCTACTCAGCAAGCATAACCAGCCTAGAAGGATAATTCTATGCCCGGGACTCGCGGAGATTCCTAAAATCCCACCTTCTATGTTCCAGAGTCAACAAGGCCTCACAGGACCACAAGGGTAAATAAAATATATTGGCAAGTACTACAAGCAACGGAGGAACAAAAGTAGACGGACATGAATAAAGCGGTCGAGGTCTGTGGTACCAACCTAGTAAACCAACACAAGGATGCCCATTAATTCAATTTTATCCTATATATGCGGAGTCTAGGAAAAATAAACCGTAACCTACCTTTCGTCCAATGACAAGCTTCTAGAACGACGATGTCCGCGCTCGAACCGCTCCGAGAAACTCCGAAATGAAATCAAACTCGAAATTAGGCTTGAATAACTTGACGTAGATAATCAATTTTCTTTTCAGTGATCCAATAAATTATCAAGATCCTGCTTATTGGAATCAACTTTTAACGTGACAAAAGAATGATATATTGTGGCAATTTTTGCACCAAAATTACGTTCCAAAGAAGTATTATGTAAGTTGGCAGCAATTAACATTTGTAATTTGTTCAACTGATTTAAGTGAATAGGCAGCAATTAACATTGTAATTTGTTGAAATGATTCAAGTGAATGGGACACTTGGCAGCCTACCAAGTATGAAACATTGAGTGTCCCTCCCCTCCACTTCCACGTGGAAGTGGGGTTGTTTAACACCTCATCACCTACTCCGTTATATAAATATTCGGGTATTGCATAAATTCGTGGTATAATAAATATAATTTTTGAATATACCATAATCATTAGAAAATTATTTCAAACAAAACCTACTATATTATAATAATAAATTTTAACATAACTAAATTTCTATCTCCGTTAAAATATTACAATGTATAAAAACCTTATAAAATAAATACATATACAATTATATCGTAACAAAAATATTTTTCATAAACCTTTAAAATATTTTGAAAAGGTAATAATAATATAATTTTCTACCACATTCGACTTTTAAATTAAATATTTTCAAGTACGCACGATTTCGATACTCAAGAACTCTCTTGGAACCCTCCCTTATGTTTTCTCACTATTTCAGAACTGAAATGGCGTTTTAAAACGTGAAGTTGAGGCTTAAATCGAGTTTTGACCCGACCCGGTTCGCGACCCGGTTCGCAACCCGGTTTCTGCCAGACAGTCCACGGTAAAACAGTCATAACGTTTTACTCCGAGATCAGTTGGACGTGAGGTTTTGTGTGTTGGAAACTAAACTCGTAGACCTTCGATTTGGTATTTTGGGGGACTTCTAACTCTTTATATATTGGGAGAAAAGCCCTGAGACATTTGACCCAAAGTTCAGAAAATTTATTAAAGATCTTACGATAACTTTTGCCGACTTGCTTGTTTTCAAAACTTATCATACGGCCAAACAAATGGCCCCGTCACCGAACTACCGGTCCCAACAAGCCTTAAATGACTTGGGGCCACTACAAACAAGCTCTAACGGCACAAGGAAAACGTATTCGTGGAAATGACCGGAAGGGTCATTACATCATCCACTACTAAAAAGGACTTTCGTCCTCGAAAGTCAAGGTCAAGGGAGTACCTGAAGGCTCGAACAGTTGCGGATACTGAGCCCGCATATCTCTCTCAGTCTCCCAGGTAGCCTCCTCGGCTGGACGGTGCCTCCACTGAACCTTAACAACCAGGATCTCTCGAGACCTCAATCTCCTGACATCTCTGGCCAAAATAGCTGTCGGCTCCTCAACAAAGGCTAAACCATCACCCAACTGAACTGAATCCCACTGCAACACATGTGACTCATCTGGGACATACTGACGCAACATTGAAACATGAAATACAGGATGTATAGCTGAAAACATCGGAGGTAAGGCTAACTGATAGGCAACGCTACCAACCCTCTGAAGAATCTCAAACGGTCCAATGTACCTGGGGTTAAGCTTGCCCCGCCTACCAAATCTCATCACGCCCTTCATGGGTGACACACAGAGAAATACCAAGTCACCAACACTAAACTCCAAGGCACGAATCCTACGATCAACATAACTTTTCTGCCTGCTCTGAGCTGCCCGAAGTCTGTCCTGAATCGCTCGAACCTGATCTAAGGAATCTCGAAGCAAATCTGTGCTCTGTGGCCCAGCACTAAAACCATCAAACCAACCTACCGGTGATCTGCAATGCCTGCCATACAAAGCCTCAAAAGGTGCCATGCCGATACTCGAATGGAAGCTGTTAGTATAAGCAAACTCTGCCAAGGGAACAAACTGATCCCATGGACCTCCAAAGTCAAGAACACAGGCCCGAAGCATGTCCTCCAGAATCTGAATGGTCCTCTCGGACTGGCCATCTGTCTGAGAGTAGAAAGCGGTACTAAGATGAACCTCTGTACCCAAATCTCGCTGAATAGCCCTCCAGAACTGAGATGTGAACTGAGTGCCGCGGTCTGAAATGATAGAAGTTGGGACCCCATGCAACCGAACAATCTCACGAAGGTAGATCTGAGCTAACCTCTCTGCACCATAAGAAGTATGAACCGGCAAGAAATGTGTTGACTTAGTCAGCCTATCAACAATCACCCATATGGAATCAAACCCATGAGAAGTACGAGGCAAACCAACGATGAAGTCCATAGTAATCCCTTCCCACTTCCACTCAGGAATGGGAAGTCGCTGCATCAAACCACCAGGTCTCATGTGCTCGAACTTAACCTGCTGACAGTTCAAGCACCAAGATATGAACTCTCCTATATCCCGCTTCATACCACTCCACCAGTAAAGCTGTCTCAAGTCTCTATACATCTTTGTTGTGCCAGGGTGAATGGAGTATCTAGTACAATGTGCCTCATGAAGTATCAACTGAATCAAATCACTAATCCTTAGAACACAAAGGCGACTATCAAACCTCAGAATCCCATCTGAATCTAGAGTAGCCTGGCTGGTCTCACCCTGAACAACCCGATCATGAAGGTCACACAACTGCTGATCCTCAAACTGACGGCTCTGAATCTGATCAATCAAAGTAGAACGAACCTCAATACTGGCGAGAACTCTGCTAGGATCCTACAAGTCAAGCCTAACCAAACGGTTAGCCAAGGACTGGATGTCCAAGGCCAATGGTCGCTCTGAAACTGGAAGAGAAGCTAGGCTACCCATACTCACTGCCTTCCGGCTCAAGGCATCCGCTACCACGTTTGCCTTGCCCGGATGATACAGAATAGTGAAATCATAGTCCTTCAGTAACTCGACCCATCTCCTCTGTCTCGAGTTCAACTCTTGCTGACTCGTGATATACTGAAGACTACGGTGATCAGTAAAGATCTCACAGTGAACTCCATATAGGTAATGCCTCCAGATCTTGAGCGCGAAAACTACCGCCGCCAACTCTAAGTCATGAGTGGGTAGTTGCGCTCGTGAACCTTCAGCTGCCTCGACGCATATGCTATTACTCGACCCTGCTGCATCAACACACAACCAAGACCAACCCCAGAAGCATCACAATACACGGAGAAGCTCTGACCCTCAACCGGCAAAGTCAAAACTGGAGCTGAAGTCAATAAGGCCTTAAGCCTCTGAAGCTATCCTCACACTGATCCGACCACTGAAATGGGACATCCTTCCTAGTCAGCATAGTCAAGGGTGCTGCTATGGAAGAAAATCCCTCAACGAACCGTCTGTATTAACCTGCTAGCCCAATAAAGCTGCGGACCTCAGTAGCAGTAGTAAGTCTAGGCCAATCACAAACCGCATAAATCTTTCCCGAGTCAACCCTAATCCCATTCTTAGACACCACGTGCCCTAGGAATGCAACTGACTCAAGCCAAAACTCTCACTTTGAGAACTTGGCATAAAGCTGATGATCTCTCAAAGTCTGGAGTATAACCCTCAAGTGTTGCTCATGCTCATCTCTACTACGCGAGTATACTAAGATGTCATCTATAAAAACTATCACAAATGAGTCCAAATACGGGCCAAGAACCATGTGCATCAAGTTCATAAAGGCTGCGGGGGCATTAGTCAACCCAAAAGACATCACCAGGAACTCATAATGGCCATAACGTGTCCTGAATGCTGTCTTAGGGATGTCCTCCGCCCTAATCCTCAACTGGTGGTAGCCAGACCTCAAATCAATCTTCGAAAACACGACTGAACCCTGAAGCTGGTCAAACAAGTCATCAATCCTTGGCATCGGATACCTATTCTTCACTGTCACCCTATTCAGCTGCCGATAATCAATACACATGCGCATCGACCCATCCTTCTTCTTCATGAAGAGAACAGGAGCACCCCAAGGTGACACGCTAGGTCTAATAAACCCCTTAGCTAACAGATCCTGAAGCTGCTCCTTAAGCTCCCTCAACTCAGAAGGAGCCATACGGTAAGGAGAAATAGAAATAAGTCTAGTGCCCGGCTCTAGCACAATAGCAAAATCAATCAGGTGGAAGGCCTGGCAGGACGGTAGGAAACACATCAAGGAAGTCTCTAACCACAGGAACAGACTCAGGAGAAGTAGGGTCAGCACTAACATCTCGGACATATGCTAGATAAGCTAAACACCCACGGGAAATCAACTTCCTAGCTCAAAGACAAGAGATGATCCCAGATGGTGCATGGCTAATAGAACCCTGCCACACAACCGGGGATACATCAGGCACAGCTATGGTAATGGTCTTGGCATAACAATCCAAAACCACACGGTGAGGGGATAACCAGTCCATGCCCAGTATCACATCAAAATCTAGCATATCAAGAATCATCAAATCATCCCAAGTCTCTGAATCACCAATAGATAGCATACAAGATCTCACAATCCGATCCACTACTAAAGAATCTCCTACTGGGGTCGATACAGAAACAGGAACAGATAATGGCTCACTAGCCAACCCCAAACAAGGTACAAAGTAGGCAGATACATATGAACAAGTGGATCCAGGATAAAATAAAGCCATAGTCGACTGATGGCACACAGAAATCGTACCTGTAATCACAGCATCTGAGGCCTCTGCCTCTGGTCTCCTAGGGACCGCGTAAAACTGACGATGACCTCCACCTGCCTGACCGCCATCCCTACCACCTGCTCTGCCGCTTGGAGCACCACCTCTACTCTAATGACCACCCCCTCTAGCCGGGGGCTGAACTGCTCGTAAAGGCTCGGCCAACTGAATTGTACCCTGCTGTGGGCAATCTCTAGCAAAATGACCAATCGCACCACAAGTAAATCAAGCCCCTGACGGCCTACTCAGTCGAGATGAACCAGCAGATCCCGTATGACCACCACGGCCTGATGCCCCAGAAACTGTACCCCTCGAAGACTGGCCGCTATAGCCCTGATGGCTGCTCCGACCCTGCTCGAACTGGGTACTACTGAAAGTCTGAAGGGAAGCCTGAACCGGTCGGCTGGACTGACCCTGGTGTTGCTGTGGCTGATAACCCCGGCTCCACTAGACAGGACCTCTACCACCATATCTGGAACCACTATAGACACCCTGATGCCGAGGCCTCTTATCTCTGGACCCCTGATCATGTCACTGTATGTCCTCCACAGTGCGGGCATAGTCTACGATAGCCTGAAATGACCGACCACTGGCGACCAATATCTCAGCTGGCTTCCTGATCTCTGGCCTCAAACCCTATACAAATCTGCAAATCCTATCTGCCTCGGTAGGAATGATCATAGCTCCGAACGGTGCTAGCTGATGAAAACGGGTCTCATACTCTGAGACAGTCGTAGACCCCTGCATAAGGTGAGTAAACTGCTCCCTGCGATGCTCACGATTACTCTGAGGTAGGAACTTGGCCATAAAGGCCTCATAAAACTCAGACCAGGTCAAAGGAGGTGACGACGGTGGTCTACAAGCAACCTGGGACCTCCACCATAACTTCGCTGGGCCCTCCAACTGATAGGTAGTATAACCAACCCCGTGAGTCTCCAACAAACCCAAATGATGCAACATCTCCTCAAAGGTAGTAATAAAGTCATGTGGATCCTGTCCAGAAGTACCAGTAAACCTCGAAGGTGCTAACCTCAAAAACCTACCCAACGCCTTCTGCTCTGACTCTGTCATAACTGGGCGAGGAGCAAGAGGTTGTGCAACAGATGGAACCGGAATGACCTCTGCACGGGGAGCCATAGTAGCAGGCTGCGCTCCTAAGCTTTGTGCACCCAGGGCTACCCCCTGAGCGGATGTCTGCGCTACCTCAGAACGCCGCTCTCCAATCATACCCAAAAGCTGTAATAGTAACCCCCGAATATCTGGAGACTGAGCTGCGGCTGAAGCTGGCACAGAAGTGGGCACTGGAGCTGGTACTGGAGTTGGCGCTGGAGCCTGGTGCTGGAGCTGGTGCTGGAGCTGGCGCTGGAGCTGGTGCTGGAGCTGGTGCTGGAGCTGGCGTTGGAGCTGGTGCTGGAGCTGGTGCTGGAGCTGGTGCTGGAGCGGGTGGCTCATCTCCGCGTGATGCCGATGATCTCGTACGAACCATCTGCGAAAGAATGAAGTAGAACAAATGAGATTTCCAGAAACTTCAAGGGTTCCACGCACGACACAGAAGCAATGAGAGAGTCAAATTTCCTAAAATGTCACTGTAGCGTCCCAAAGATTGAGTATGGACGTCTCCGCCCCGATCCGCAGGACTCTACTAGACATTGGCTCCTATACCGATGACACCGGTGAACCTAAAGCTCTGATACCAAGTTGTCACGATCTAATTTCTCGGTCATGATGGCACCTACAACCCCCCAGTAGGCGAACCAATTCCCGTAGCCCAGGATAGTTAGTAATGGGCTACTATATAACAAATAAGGGAATGAGATAAAGAGAATAGATAACAAGAATATATATTTATACATATACGGAAACTAAACCCAACCCCAAGACCTGGTATCATAGTATAGAGCCAAAACTACATATGTGGAGTGCAAACGATCCAAAACAATATATACAGATGTCTCTGAATGGTAATAGAGTACACAAAGCAAAAGATAAACTAAAGCTAAGCTCCGATCACCAAGAGCTCACCCTTAGTCTGAAGTAATCCCCAACAGATCTCCAAGCATGAATCACTGCGATCTAACGGCGATGGCCCACACTAGGATTTGCACCCAAAGATGCAGGGGGTAGGTTCAACACCAAATGCGAAGCATAAGGTACCCAGTAGGTATCATAGGCCGACTGGGCACATATAAGATAAAAGCGTAGTAACAGACAGAATAGAAGCAAGCAGTCACAGAAATCAACGAAAGGTACACAGGAACTAGCCCAGCGGGAAATCAATAGAACCACATGTGAGGCCAGTAAACAGAATATACACACCATAGGCACAGGTGAAAGTAAGAAGTAACGCACCTGGGGTCCTTGCAATAACAGTGTATACATAATAAGTTTACGAAATAGACGGTATACCGATAACCTCAAGTGTAAGAAGAACAGAGAAAGAGTAATGATAGGCATGCTTAGAGACATGAATCAAGCCCAACTAATCATATCAATCTCAAATCCAGCAACTAACAGTCTAGCAGTAACCAATTTCATAATTAACTATAACAGGGAACAATTCTGTAAGTAAATAGCAAGAGTCTACCTACAGTCCCCCGGCCGCCCATACAACCGAGGAACACAAACAAGTGAAAACAAACCCTCCAGCATCCCATACTACCGGAGCGTACAATCAACAAACAAGGGTGGAGCCTCAAACAATGAATGATATGATGCATGAAGATCTCAAGTGAAATGGTATCTCTGTATGTACCTCCTCCGGTGCCGATCGGGCCCAGCAGGTAGGTTCCATGGAAGGACACTGCCCGTATACCTCTACTCCGCCGTATACCCTTCCTTCGGCACAAGCAGCCCGAAGCCCCAGGCCTGGATGGCAAGGTCCATGGAGGTCCCTGACCCCATACTAAAACTCAGTATCAATCATGTCATCCGGAAGCAAGTCCGATTTCAAGATAGTGACCCAGTCTCGAATATGCATGCCCAGACCCTGTCCAGGACTAAAGTAGTAGGAAAATATCTCAAAAACCCCTCCAAGGGTGCCCGGGCATAACCGGGTCTAAACCATAGAAAGTTATCTCAGGTGCTCGGTCTGACCGAGGCTAAAATCATCTCGAGTAGCAAGAAAACTCAACTAGCACCCCGGCCCTGCCGAGTCTAGCGTTAATCGTAAAACTGGTGATTTAAATCATAATTTTACTTTCTTTTACCCAAGAATGTTCACAAGTTAAATCGAACCATTTCCAATTCATTTCCATCAAAAATGGGCCCCCGGGGCCATGCAAGGTTTGGAAAATAGTGCCAGTAGGCCCGAAGCCAAAACCGTAGTAAAACATGGAAAAACCTCTTTATATGCATGGAAATGGTATGATCAAGCACAATAGCTGCCCAGCAGCTCACAATCAACCTATCGACCCTGCACAGGCCCACAGCTACTCAGCAAGCATAACCAGCCTAGAAGGATAATTCTATGCCCGGGACTCGCGGACATTCCCAAAATCCCACCTTCTATGTTCCAGAGTCAACAAGGCCTCACAGGACCACAAGGGTAAATAAAATATATCGGCAAGTACTACAAGCAACGGAGGAACAAAAGTAGGCGGACATGAATAAAGCGGTCGAGGTCTGTGGTACCAACCTAATAAACCAACCCAAGGATGCCCATTAATACAATTTTATCCTATATATGCGGAGTCTAGGGAAAATAAACCGTAACCTACCTGTCGTCCGATGACAAGCTGCTAGAACGATGATGTCCACGCTCGAACCGCTCCGAGAAACTCCGAAATGAAATCAAACTCGAAATTAGGCTTGAATAACTTGACGTAGATAATCGATTTTCTTTTCGGTGATCCAATAAATTATCAAGATCTTGCTTATTGGAATCAACTTTTAACGTGACAAATGAATGATATACTGTGGCAATTTTTGCACCAAAATTACGTTCCAAAGAAGTATTATGTAAGTTGGCAGCAATTAACATTGTAATTTGTTCAAATGATTTAAGTGAATAGGCAGCAATTAACATTGTAATTTGTTGAAATGATTCAAGTGAATGGGACACTTGGCAACCTACCAAGTATGAAACATTGTGTGTCCCTCCCCTCCACTTCCACGTGGAAGTGGGGTTGTTTAACACCTCATCACCTATTGCGTTATATAAATATTCGGGTATTGCATAAATTCGTGGTATAATAAATATAACTTTTTAAATATACCATAATTCATAGAAAATTATTTCAAATAAAACCTACTATATTATAATAATAATTTTCAACATAACTAAATTTACTATCTCCGTTAAAATATTACAATGTATAAAAACCTTATAAAATAAATACATATACAATTATATCGTAACAAAAATATTTTTCATAAACCTTTAAAATATTTTAAAAAGGTAATAATAATATAATTTTCTACCACATTCGACTTTTAAATTAAATATTTTCAAGTACGCACGATTTCGATACTCAAGAACTCTCTTGGAACCCTCCCTTATGTTTTCTCACTGTTTCAGAACTGAAATGGCGTTTTAAAACGTGAAGTTGAGGCTTAAATCGAGTTTTGACCCGACCCGGTTCGCGACCCGGTTTGCGACCCGGTTCGCAACCCAGTTTCTGCCAGACAGTCCGCAGTAAAACAGTCATAACGTTTTACTACGAGATCAGTTGGATGTGAGGTTTTATGCGTTAGAAACTAGACTTGTAGACCTTCGATTTGGTATTTCGGAGGACTTCTAACTCTTTATATATTGGGAGAAAAGCCCTGAGACATTTGACCCAAAGTTCAGAAAATTTATTAAAGAACTTACGATAACTTTTGCCGACTTGCTTGTTTTCAAAACTTATCATACGGCCAAACAAATGGCCCCGGCACCGAACTATCGGTACCGACAAGCCTTAAATGACTTGGGGCCGCTACAAACAAGCTCTAACGGCACAAGGAAAACGTATTCGTGGAAATGACCGGAAGGGTCATTACATATATATGCCAAATTGTACGAACCATTGTTCTTCGAGAATGGGGATTTATTAGTTTATAAATAGTTTCTTTTATTGTAAGTCAAAGAAAGATCTTTATTCGAAAGGAATTCGAAAATGTCAAGAAGTTCAAGAACGGAGGACCTCCAAGGTGGTTTAATTTAGGATTGTTTTCCTGCGTGGAATTGATATTATTTATTTCCCTTTTCCCTGATTGTGTATCCCCATTTAGTCTATTCATAAGATTTGTATAATACGTTTTTAGGGCAATGAGACGTGTTACAAGCGGCATATACATCCTTTAAACGTTAAGCTTATCTTTGGCTTAAAAAGTCACATATATGTTAGGACGCGATGTATATTATTTATGTTCTAAATGCAACATAATTTGCTTCGTCCGTGCTTATTTGATTTGTGTGTTTATAATACATATGTATGTTTTGCGTTAAACATAACTTGTCCATTATTCTATTCCAAAGTCTTAGAGTATCATTAGGCATATAAACTCAAAATTCGAGTCTTCCTACAATATTTTAAAAGGGTCCATCGTCAACGTTATTTTTAAAATTTTCAAGTTCTATATTTCAAATTTTCCAAAAACGTCATTAGGTCGCCGTTCAAATTCACGTTGACCTTGTCATTCTTAAAAATCATCTTCTTACCCATAATTATAGTCAGAGTTATCAAAATACCCTACCAATTTATAAGTCAATCACAATGTTAGGACTCTGTTACCCTCAAATCTCATAACACGTTCCTACTTTATATTTTCTCCCAGAAATTCAACTCGTGTTACCAAAATTGAGCATAAACGTTTATACCTTTCTTCAAATAGCTCACTTTATTTAAAATCCTATCCTTTTTGACTAAAATTCCGTCCATTCAAGCATCTCTCAAAAGTCTTGTTCCTTAAAATTTTGGACTAGTCTTATTTTGAGCAAAATAAATATTATTTGTTCTATGTACTTTGATTAATTATTATGATCAATAGACTAACGCTTTTACCTTTTGAGTGTTTTTCTTTCTTTAGAGAGGCTGATTTGTGTTGGTAATCAAACTTGCTCACTTCACAAAAATTACAGCAAACTGTTTCAAGTACTCGCTGGCAGAACATCCGTATTTTACTCGGTCTAAGGTCAAGAGAGTTACTACAGACTCACCATTTCTTATTTGCGCTACCAAAAAGACTCGTTCAACTATGGACTCCAGTTTGATCAACACAATAACTTTGTCATGACCTAACCCATCGTGAGTGGCACTCACCCAACCCCCGGATGAGCGAACCAATAGAGTTCAACCTTTTTCCTAGACTAACAGCCTAAAACCAGCAACAGAAAGTGAACTAGCAATCAAAATAAGCAAAAACTATAGCATAATCATTATCCTGCGGAAAATCCCACCTAGGAACTGAAAGTTGTTGTACCAAACATCAATACCAATATCTAGGATATGGGGATGCAACCTCAAAAGAAAATATGACGTAGTTTTAAGTCCGAAACAAGTGGACTGAAACTCTAAAGATAACTCAAGGTATCTCGAATCAAGCAGCTCACCCTTGAAAGTCAAGAATCGTCGGCGCTAAAGGTGAGGTCGCATCTCAGCCGCTGGAAGATTTCCTGTACTCACCAAAAGACAAGGAAGTGCAGTATCAGTACACCACCACTGTGTACTGGTAGGATCATCAGCCAGTTTCCAAATAAATAGTGTATAACAGTACAACAATATCAAGTATAAGGTATGGAAAACATGCATAAATAGCCACAGACACACTTAGACTACCAGTCTCTACCTAGCCTATTCCCGCATGAAATCCACCACCTAACTCTGAGCCACAACCATATACCATTAACTATACCTTTCTGTCTAGCCCGGACCCACCCTGGGATCCTCTCTAGACTACACACATGTACCTTGAATCAACCCGTCCTAAACCAAGACCAACATAAATGTCAATGAACAACCCGGCCTAAACCAAGACCAACACAACATTTAACCAGAATTTCCCTGGCCGCTCAAGGACCACCAAACCAATAACACATTTCAATAAGCAACCCGGTCCACTCACGAAACCAATATCAATCAATGCAACACAATAATAGCAATGCTATGATGTAACAAAAGTAAACCCGAACCAGGCATGGTACCCGTGCCAACCAATTGTTATACCCATACCAGGCATGGTACCCGTTCTAACCATTTGTTAAACCCATAGCAGGCGTGGTACCCGAGCCAACCGAATGTCAATAATCCACAGTCAAATGCATGAACACACAACTTGTAAACTAACAAGCAAATACCGTTCAAATCACAGACTGTAAAGCAGGAACCTTAGATATTCTACACAACTTCCCTAAGCAATGTAATTCATATAATCACTTAGATATGAGTACAAGAATATACAATATTCACAGAAATCATAAGCCATCACCTACCTCGAAATGATCCAAGCTCTATTCGACCCGAGCTTTCCCGTGTTCTGGATTCCTCTCTCGTTCGTAGTTTAAAAACAACACACAGTACATACAATTAACACACAAGGCCTGCACATTACTCGGAATATACAAAATCCCTAAACCCCCGGCCACCCATGATCATCCCACCCTTTTCCCAAGCTTTCCCACTTTTAATCCTCCTAGTTCTATATTTTTTACGGATAAAACAGAGAATTTAACAACCTATGATCATTTGAACATACTTTTATCAACACCCAAGAACGTACATGCTTGGAATCCCCTTTCTTCCTCGAATTCTACCATTTCTAGGTTATTTCAACCTCCCCCAAGTTCCCTCCTAGCAATTCTCCCCCAAGAACCTTACCTTAGGGAAGAATTTTGACGGAAAAAGGAAGAAAATGCCTGGAAATGCCTATCCCTTCTCCCAAAATGAATTATAGAAAACTGAACTGTTTTGGGGAAGTTTCTGCATTAAAAACCCATCGGCTTGCTATAGCTATCCCGCTATAGCGGATGACTTCTGCTATAGCGGTCTAAAGTGGGTGTTGACCACCTTGACCACCGCTATAGCGGTATTTTCCACCGGTATAGTGGAGCTTGCTACGGTGGACCATTACGTTCATCACGAATAGAATGTCCAAAAATCTCCCAGTTTTGGCCATTTTACAACACACTTGCTTTCCTCGACGACTTGAAACAACACCTTCACGTCAAACGCGATTTCGGGAGTTCTACTTACCCAAATTCAATTCTGAAAAGTCCCCTGGACTCCTCTATGTCTTGGCTACGTGGAAAAATAGCTCAAAATAAGACACATAAACCAATTCTTACCCAGATTTCCCTAGACTCTACCTCGCTCAAAAACTGGCCGAGGCTAGCCTAGCCTAGAATTTCAAACTCCCAAATTCGGAGTTTTCTAACTCTAAAACTTGGCATGATTGGACTACCCATAACGACAAAACCGGTCGTTACACACTTCATCTGAGACAATCTCTCCTTTGACTGTCGCATCAGACTCTGGCACGTCAGCAAGATCAGAAATAGCCTCAGAGGTCGTTGCTAATCTAGAGCAACAAATTGCTGAACTAAGGCTCATGGTGATGAAAAACAGAACTGTTTCTCAAAATGCACCAAGCGTGATCCTACCCCCTAATGTTCGTCAAAAGGGACCTATGTTTCCAACCTCAGAAGAGTTTGATCAGGAGATCATGCTTCTCAGAATGTTCCCCTTGTGTACACATTTGCTCCTCCAAAGGCTCAAAATGTATCGGTGACACACTATGTCTGCTAGTGTACACTTATACCACCGCTCCACCTATGACACGAACTCAAGGGCTATGTCACATAGATGTTGATCACTATGTTGAAACCGAAAATGAGATAAAAATGGCCAATGATGAAATGATGAACAGGAAGCTCAAAAGTTTGGAAGATGTTATAAGAAGTCTTCGTGGGCTTGGTAATAACTAAAGTGTGAGATATGAAGAGTTATGTGCATTTCATGAGATTGAGTTGCCACCAGGTTACAAGATTCCAAAATTTGAAAAGTTTGATGGTTCTGGAAACCCTTTCTTCCACTTGAAGGTCTACTGTGAAAAGTTGGTCGGTGTGGGTGATAACGCCCAAACTACACCTCAATTAAGAAGCGTAAGCGGTCGTTGTCAAATATAGAACCCACTAGAGGTTGGGGTCGATCCCACAGTGAATAAGGTGCAAATTAGGTCGTTAGTGACTTAGATGACTAGTAATCAATAGTTTCCGGTAAATGGGGGGTTGGTGTTGATCAATTTTAAACAAGTTAAATAACAATCAACTAATTTCACGAGTTAAGGAATGAATATGAGAGGTGAACTAGGGAAGTGTTCACCATGGCATCATAACAAATTCGAATTAAAGCTTAGTTGGGTTCTTTTCGTATGTCTATCACGAAGTGATTGAATTCCTACTTACGACTAAGCGTTTCTCAACCAAATAGACGCATTCCCTTTCCAATTCTCTCGAACTTGAAAAGATAAATTGCTCATTTCAACCAAAGCATCAAGTAGATTAATCTTGTTAAAGCATTAATCATTAGATAAGAGTTAAGAGTCCCGAATCCTTGTTGTTAATCTAATTTACCCGGTTTTAATCTCTTAGTTCAAGAAAATCAAACCTAGGAAAGTTCTAATGTTTGCAACCATTAGAAAACGTTAAACACACAAGATTAACAATGTGAACGACATATGAATTGAATCCAACGTCACCCGGAATCTATATCGTCACTTTTGTCATGGCTCTCACAACCCTAGTTGTGGGTGGTTTAGCCACTCATACTTGCAAAATGAAAGAAGGAAGTAATATTATTCATAATAATAATAGGATGTTCTTACAATATAAAAATCACAACATCACTTTAAACTTCTGTAGAACTCAAGCAACAATGGTGAAAATCCTAAAGAAGAAGACAAGAGTGTCATTTTTCCCTCTTTGTGTCATTCAAAAACTCGCTCAAAAAGTCATATAATATTGTCAGGTATCGAATAAATAAAATAACCCTAACACTAGGTATTTATTGTAGACTAGGAAATAAAGTTCCAAAAATAGATTCGGATCCCGCTTTTTGATCTTGGCGGCTTGCCTTGACTCCTCATCAGGCTTGTGACGGTTCGTTAGCTGAACCATCACTCTTAACCAGTGTATTCCATCTGCAGCTTCTGTTGTACAGGTTGTTGTGATGGAACGTCACAGCTTTGATGAATCATCATGGTTCCCGTCGCTCTTAACCAGTGTATGTGTTCCAACTGCCTCAGCTTGACGGCTTCCCTGACGGCCAGTCACAGGGTGTGACGGTTCATCACACCAATCGTCACCCTTATACAGTGACTATTTCCCAATTGCTTTAGCTTGACAGTTGGTTTGGTAGTTTGTCACAGGCGTGACATTTCATCACACCAACCGTCACCTTATCCAGTGGGATCATTTTTAGCATTTTTCATCCTTTTCTATCTTTGTCTACTTTTCCTGGAAATACAACATAAAAACCATCAAAAACAACAAAGGTTGCTTGAAAACTCACGATTATTCTTAGTTAAAGGCGTCAATTGTGTCGTAGAATGCCGGCACATCAACACCCTCAACTTAAAATGTTCGCTTGTCCTCAAGCAACATATAACAAAAACAAAAGGACGACTCAACTAAGAAAATATACATGTTTCTAGCAATCCATGGCCATTCAATGGTTCAAGCAATCCAAACCAAGCTCCCCCAGTACCACATAATTATTTGAAAAGTTAACTTGTCAAGATCCAAGAATATCATTCCGATATGAAAAAGTATTCTACATATGCACAAACCGCTATCTCAACAATCAGTGAATGATATCAAAATCCCAATACCCTCACTATAAAAAGGTCCCACACACAGAATTTTGGGACTAAGCAAGACACTCACACTCACAAATGATTTCAAATAGTGCACATGCGATGGCATAAGCTTGCCCTTACTATTCTATTTCAATTGCTCAGGATCACTACAAGACTTGTTAAGGCTTGTAACGGGGCTTCGGGTGCAGGTAGGATACATTGAGGGATTAGTGACAAATCCCTCCTTGGAATCACTGACCTACTATTTCCACTAAACTTATCTTCATCCAACCTTATTCACCTTTTATTCCCTTCTTTCTAGCAACAGGTGCGGCCTCTTTATTTTGACAATTCTTTTTCATCTCTTTTTCTTTTCTTTTTCTTTCTTTTTTTAGGCATACACCCGCGATTTTCATTCTATCCACAATTAATCTTTTCCATCCTATTTTTCCTCTTATCATTTACCACTACAGTAGCCACCCTCAACTTAGGCTGATTGTCTGAGTTGAGGTGCACGATGTCCAAGGAAGGACCAGGGCCAAAAAAGGGATTCAAAAGTTAAAACGGGATGGTGATAGGTTATAGAAAGAAAAGGGTCACTTTTGGCTCAAACAGGGATCAAAGGAATTATTTACATTTGGAAAGTCTTATAGGCTAAGCGGACTGCACACAAAAAGGGCATGTGATCCTTTCCTAAGCAACTAACTTCCAACTTAACAGAATAGACCGGAAAAGTTCTAGATGCATGCACAGAGTAAGAATTTATAATGATTAGCGTCACACACACTTAGCATCAGGAACCCATACCACTACTAACTATCGAATCAATATTTCGGCCTAGACAAGATTATTTTGATCACATGCACACAAGGACGTTCAAGGATCCATAACAGTTAATATTTTCAACACACAAGTACAAAAATCATCTTTTTCGGAGGGGACTCCTTTTTATTTCAACAATCAAACAGCCATGCTTGCTACAACACCACACAAACAGAATTTTGAAGCATAACCTAAACATGCCGGTTCTACTAGATAGCACACCGAAGGAAAAGAAACACGGCAACAAAAACCTTTAGTGGTGACTCATAGACACCCCTACCCCCAATAAAAGAATCTAGCATTGTCCCCAATGCAAAGTTAAGGGATAGAGATACATGTGAAGCCTAGGCTTCAGAGTCTGGAACAATGGCGGAAACTGCAGGGGTCTCCGAAGTAAGGACAGTGACGCCAGTATCGGCCGGCGTACTCAACACATCAACAACTGTAGTCTCTCCAGACTTCGGTGTTGCACTAGAAGATGCCCCAGTATGTTGGGCATGTACTCTCTCCTGTCTTAACTGCTCGTCCAGTATAGATTATTTTCGAGCGTCTTCCAACTATTTCTCCTCCCATGTTCTCTTCTTATGCTTTCTCTTCTTCGATCTCTTCACTTCACCTTCACCCATCTTGGGTTCATTGATTTTCAATGGTCTTCCCAGCAAGTCCACTATCGTGACAGAGTCCTTTAATTCCATGAAGTCTGCAGCCTGGTCATAGGAAGATTTTCCTTGCTAGAGCGGTAACATCAACCTTTACCTTTTATAATTCAGCATCAAACTTGGCTAGGTCCGGGATGCTCATTTCATTTAGCCTAGCATCCATCCGGGTCTCCATAGCATTGATCCTAGCGCGTAACCCCTCATACGACTTCAGAGCCTCCCGAATGGCCTCATCTATGGTGGGCTTGAACAATTCAGTCCAAGCTGCAATCTGCCTATCAATCTGTTTTTGCTTTTGCACCACTTTTGCAAAATTTCAAGGATTCAGCTGATACTCGGGTGGTAGAAGAGGTCTTGAAGTCGTGTCAGAGCTTTCAGCAGTAGCTCTAGTGGTCTGTTCAGTCTGAAGATCAAATATAGCTAGAGGTAACTATGTACTTGAGGGGGTGTCAGCTGCTTCAAATGTACTCGGAGTTGAAACTTTAAAAGATTGCGGCTTATGGACCCTTAGCTCGAACTTTGTGTCATCCCTTGCTCTATCGATGTTTTGCTTGGAAGTGACTTTCACTTTATTGTTGATGCCACTCAGTATTGGTACCTCTACAAGTCTACAAAGCTCAGTAACTAGGCATGGGAATGGCAATGAAGAGGTGATCTTGGTGTCTCGGATATGCATCTCATCAGCAATCACCTTTCCAAAGTCAATGTCATATCCAGCAATCAACCCTGCCACTAGAACCGCTCTCACTTTATCTAAATTAGCATCACCACCAGTCGGCAACAGCCTGTATCTCACGACAGCCCACCAATATTTTTCAATGAAACTCAATCACTGCTTTGATATTCTTTCCCTTGAATTTAGTAGCCAGGATGGTGAGCCTTCGATTAGCATGCAAGCTAGCCATGGTCATTGCTGCGTTGCTATACTCATTTTGTCAAGAAGCTCAGGCATACTGGTTGGTGGCATGTACTATGGACCAAAGAGGACCTTGTTGATCGTCCTCACAGAAAGATCCACCTGATGTCCCCGGACAATGAACTTATCCATTATCGCAGTGTCCTTCAGCTTCTTCCCTTTTTCTACCATTTTCTCCAAACAAACTAAGTAGCTGGCATAAAATTCATGCATAATTTCTGGGTAGTACATTCCCGGAGGCTTACTCATCCACTCTAGCTTGTACCTTTAAAATTTAGTTAGGATGATTGGGTATTCAGGTAGGTAAGAGGTCACAATTTTCACCTCTTCAGCTATCGGCCTCCGGTGGCTCCTTTGATTGGTTAGGAGAAGTCCATCTAGATAATGTTTCCTGACACTCTCGACCTCCCACCAGATTGATTCCCGAACATTGGCGATCTTTCACCTGTAGGTACTGGTGTCAATGGGTGCCTTCTCTGGGTTCTTAGTGGCCTCAATGTCACTCTTATCCTATGGGCTCGAACTGGAGCTATCGCTCCCTTCATTATCACTATCACTTTCTGACCCATCGCTAGTTGACCCACTCTCCTCTTCAGACTGGGAGACTTGGGTATTTCTCCATTTAGACAGCCTAGTTTGGTAGGCCGGGGCTTCAGTTGCTTCTTCTTTGCTACCTGATTCATCTCTTAGTGTTCGGGTGGTAGCGGTCCTTTAGTTTCTTTTCTATGCTTGACCACGAGTTGGTTGCGATTTAGGAGCCATGTACCTGCAAGGGAACAATTTAGAACACATGAGAAAAAGAAATCACAATTCCAAACCTCACTATTTTGGAGTGACGAGTTGAGTGACGAGTCACCACAGGTGTGACGACTCGTCACAGCAACCGTCACCCTTATCCAGTGAAGTGTCCTTTTTTGGCTCTTGTGACTGCTTGAGTGATGAGTCACCACATGTGTGATGGCTCATCACACAAGTTGTCATCTCAAAACAGCGACTATTTTCCTCTTTGAGGAAATTTGTCGAACACTTTGTGTTCGTTGGTACTTTGCCAATCCTTTTTGGTATTTGATTAAGCCCACATCTTTATAAACCTTTGTTCACTCTCGGGGTACTCAGACTTCACCCAAATCATTGTGGACAGAAATTTCATGATCAAAAATTTATTTAACACACACGCCAAAATCAGCCAACATAACCACTTCGGCCAACAACCTTTGTTCTTCTTTAGGCGCAAACCTACTGAGAAAATTCACAAGGAGGGTTGGGATCATACCTGAACAACTTGCTTAGGATGAAAAGCTTCAAACTCGATCACTACCACACCTAGGCTACATAAGAATTTTAGAGATCGGGTAGGGGACGGTGATGTTTGGTGAAGGAGGTGATTAATATGGTAAGATTAATCGGGTGTTTTGGGTTTTGATTAGGAGAAGGGATTTGGGTTGGAGGAGCGTTTTGATTTAGAGAAGGAGAAGAGTAAAAAGGAACTGCTTTAAATTTGAAACGGGTTCCTTCATTTGGGGGTATTAGAATTTCATTGGGTCAGGGCAGTTCATGGTTTTAGGGTTTGGGTCGGATCGGGTCAAAGCCAAAAGAAAGAACACTTACCTGAGTTGGAGATGCGGGTGACTACTCGTCAAAGGTGTGATGGTCCGTCACTGGAGTAGTCACCCCAAACAGTTTTGCACCTTTTGAAACACTTACATGACGGCTTGAATGATAGCCCGCCACGTGTATGATGGTTTGTCACTTGAGCCGTCTCCACTAAACAGTGGAGTCTCAACTTGGGGCTTATCTTGACAGTTTGTGTGATGGGTCGTCATATGCTTGGCGGTTCTTCATATGAACCGTCACTCTCAAACAGAACCGAACACAAAATTTTCAATTAGAGTGATGGTTTGAGTGACGATTTGTCACTACTGTGATGACCCACCAGACGGATCTGTCACCCTTAAATAGAGCACCACCTTAACTTCTACCTTTTTGTCCCTGCACACTCAACAAACAAATTAACCAATTCCAACCAAACAAACTATACTAAAATCAGAGTACAATAACAAATTATGGGTTGCCTCTCATATAGCGCCTAATTTAACATCACGGCACAATGCAGGTATCTTGATTACTCAAACTTCATCAAGATACACCACAGAAAAGGTATTTACCTCCTCCGAGACGCCAATATATTGCTTCACTATCTGCCCGTTAACTTTGAAACGTTCTCCATCCTTGTTTTCAAGTTCCACAATTCTGGATGGGAACACTTGACATACTTTGAACGACCCGGACCATTTGGACTTGAGCTTTCTGGGAAAGAGTTTGAACCTAGAGTTGAACAACAACACCAAGTCCCCAACTTTGAACTCTCTCATCTCAATCCTCCGATCATGGTATAATTTCATTCGCTCTTTGTAGAGAGCGGATCTTTCATTTGCTCGCAATCGGAACTCGTCCATCTCATTCAACTGTTCCAACCTTAATTCCGATGCATCTTTCCAACTAAGGTTCAACGTCTTGAGTGCCCAAAGGGCTTTGTGCTCAAGTTCCACGGGCAAGTGACAAGCTTTACCAAAAACAAGTTGGTACGGAGACATACCTATTAGCATTTTGAATGCTGGTCGGTATGCCCAGAGTGCGTCATCCAGCTTCCTTGCCTATTCTCGCCGATTTACATTCATAGACTTTGCCAAGATTTCCTTGATCTCCCAGTTCAACACTTCAACTTGTCCACTCATTTGGGGGTGATAAGGTGTGGCCACTTTATGTTGCTTTACACCGTATTTGTCCAGAGCAGCTCGGAACACCTTATTGCAAAAGTGAGATCCTCCATCACTTATAATTGTGTGTGGAGTGCCAAACCGAGCAAAGATGTTTCTCTTCAGGAAAGTCACCACACTCTTTGCTTCATTATCGGCCAAAGCGACCGCTTCTACCCACTTTGAAACATAGTCAACCACTACCAAGATATAACGGATACCATAAGAATTGTCAGATGGGCCCATAAAATCTATCCCCCATACGTCGAATAATTCAACCTCCAAGATTGTGGACATTGGTAACTTTTGCCTGCGAGATATTGCTCCTCTTCTTTGTCATTGATCACAAGATCTGGCGAATTCATGTGTATCTTTAGGAATCATTAGCCAGTAATACCCACACTGTAAAAAAATTTGGGTTGTTCGATCCCCTACATGATGACCTCCAACAGGAGATGACTAGCAAGCTTTCAAGATGCTGTCATTTCCACCTCCGGTATGCACCTCCTAATTATACTATCAGCACACAGTCGAAAGAGATAAGGTTCATCCCAGATATACTTACGTGCATCATGGAGAAATTTCTTTCTCTGGTGGAAGTTTAGCTCTTCTAGAATTATATCACTAACAAAATAATTGGCAAAATCTATGTACCATGGCACCATATCAAGTGAGGAATCCAACACATGCTCATTTGGAAATACATCATCAATTTCCAGCTCATCAACCCCTTTCTCTTCATTCTCAAGCCTGGAAAGATGATCCACCACTTGGTTCTCACACCCCTTCCGGTCTTTGACTTCAAAGTCAAATTCCAGCAACAATAATACCCATCAGATTAGTCAGGGCTTTGCATCCTTCTTTGCCATTAAATACCTCAAAGTCGCATGGTCTGTGTGCACCACTACTCTTATGCCAAGTAAATATGCTCTAAATTTCTCAAAGGCGTACACAACTGCTAGCAGCTCTTGCTCTGTCACCATGTAGTTCTTTTGCGCCCCATTCAATGTCTTACTAGCATAATAAATTGGGTGAAAATTTTTGTCTCACTTCTGTCCCAGAAGAGCTCCGAGTGCAATACCACTTGCATCACACATTACCTCGAATGGTTTGGACCAATCCGGGGAAACTATAATAGGTGCAGCCACCAACTTCTCTTTTAGGCATTCAAATGCCTTCAAGCACTCATCATCAAATACAAACTTTGTTTCTTTTTCAAGCAGCTTGCACAAAGGGTTAGTGATTTTAGAGAAGTCTTTAATAAATCTTCTATAAAATCTAGCATGACCAAGAAAGCTCCTCACACCCTTTACTGAGATGGGTGGAGGTAGTTTCTCGATGACTTCAATCTTGGCTCTATCCACCTCAAGACCTCTCACAGATATCTTGTGTCCCAACAGAATGCCTTCTTTCACCATAAAATGGCATTTCTCCCAGTTGAGAACAAGATTTGATTCTTCACACCTTTGCAATGCTTGACCCAGATTAGCCAAGCAATCTTCAAATGCATCACCAACCACAGAAAATTCGTCCATGAAGACCTCCAATGTATCCTCAACCATATCAGAAAAAGATAGACATCATGCATCTTTGGAATGTTGTAGGAGCATTACACAAACTAAAGGGCATGTGTCTGAAAGCAAACGTTCCATAGGGGTAAGTGAAAGTGGTTTTCTCTTGATCTTTCGGTGAGATGGATATTTGATTTGTACCTCGAATATCCATCCAAAAATCAATACCACCCCCTGCCAGTCAATATGTCAAGCATCTGATCCATAAAGGGCATGGGGAAGTGATCTCGCAGGGTCCAGGAGTTAAGATTCCTGTAATCCATATAGACTCGCCACCCAGTGATTGGTCTTAATGGAATCAACAGATTTTTATCATTTGCCACCACAGTCATCCCTCCCTTTTTGGGGACACATTGAATCGGGCTTACCCATTTGTTGTCAGAAATAGGGTACACCACTCCAGCATCGAACCATTTAATTATTTCCTTCTTCACCACTTTTTGCATCGGTGGATTCAGCCTTCGTTGATGCTCACTGGTTGGTGTGCAATCATCTTCCACTGTATTTTATGAGTACATATATCTGGTGGGATGCCAATGATATCCGCAATGGTCCAGCCGATAGCTCTCTTATACCTCCGTAATATGGACAATAAGGCTTCAACCTGCCCTTCTATAAGATCTGTTGCAATGATCACAGGTAAAGTGTTATTTCCACCCAAAAATGCATACCTCAGATGGCTCGACAATTCTTTCAACTCTAACACTGGTGCCTCTTCAATAGATGGCTTTGCAGAAGGTGTCAGACGGTTCTTCAAGTCAAGATCCAATTTCTTTGGGGCGTAGGAATAAGACCTCATTCCTACCAAAGCATTTATGGTCTTCTCATAATATTCAATATTATCACCATCGAAGTTCATTACAACTGCTGCCAAAGTCTCCACTGAAAATCTCTCCTCAACACTACCACATTAGAATCGGCAACTACATCAATAACCAAGATGACACTCATGTCCTTCAGTTGCCTCATCGATTTGCACACGTTGAACTTCACTATTTCATCGTTTAACCTGAAAGTTAGCTTGTTGCTCTCCATATCCACCAATACTCTTCTGGTTGCTAAGAAGGGTCATCCCAGAATAATGGGTACTTCAAAGTCTACCTCGCAATCCAAGATCATGAAGTCGGCTGGAAATATGAACTTCCCCACCTTTATAAGCACATCATATAAAATACCCACCGGGCGCTTAACCGATCTATCAGCCATCAGCAGCCTCACAGTAGTCGGTTTTGGGGCTCCCAAGCCTAACTACCGATAAATAGCTAGTGGCATCAGGTTTATGCTAGCTCCCAAGTCACAAAGTGCTTTTGCAAAATTAAACTCCCCGATGATGCAAGGAATAGTGAAGGCACCCAGGTCTTCTTTCTTTGGACTAGCGACCTTGATGAAATGGCGCTGCAGTGGTGGAGGTTATCTTCCGACTCAAAACTAACTGACCGCTTCATAGTGATCAAGTCTTTCATGAACTTGGCATAACCGGGAATTTGCTCAAGCACATCCACTAGAGGGATATTTACAGAAATCTGCTTGAGCATAGATATAAACTTGTGGAATTTCCCATCTTCCACCTTCTTCTTAGTCCTATGAGGGAAAGGAGGAGGAAGCTTTGGTAATTGCCTTGGAAGTTTTTCAACTTCCTTACCTTTCTTCGCAAGCACTTGAGTAGCATCTTCTACCACAGTGGGTTTTTCAACAGGTACACCCACACTCTAATCAACCACATTCTCATCATCTACTAACTCATCTTCATCGGCAACATCATCTTTCTGAGTTTGAATTATCGGATATGATCCCGATAGTGTTTTACCGCTTCTCGTAGTGATTGCCATACAACTCTAGTCATTTCTTGAGTTTTGTATAGTGTCACCCAACAACGGTGCCAAAATTTGATAACGCCCAAACTACACCTCAATTAAGAAGCGTAAGCGGTCATTGTCAAATATAAAACTCAACAGAGGTTGGGGTCGATCCCATAGGGAATAAGGTGCAAATTAGGTCGTTAGTGACTTAGATGACTAGTAATCAATAGTTTCTGGTAAATGGGGGGTTGGTGTGGATCAATTTTAAACAAGTTAAATAACAATCAACTAGTTTCATGAGTTAAGGAATGAATATTAGAGGTAAACTAGGGAAGTGTTCACCATGGCATCGTAATGAATTCGAATTAAAGCTTAGTTGGGTTCTTTCCGTATGTCTATCACGAAGTGATTGAATTCCTACTTACGACTAAGCATTTCTCAACCAAATAGATGCATTCCCTTTACAATTCTCTCGAACTTGAAAAGATAAATTGCTCATTTCAACCAAAGCATCAAGTAGATTAATATTGTTAAAACATTAATCATTAGACGAGAGTTAAGAGTCCCGAATCCTCGTTGTTAATCTAATTTTACCCGATTTTAATCTCTTAGTTCAAGAAAATCAAACCTAGGCAAGTTCTAATGTTTGCAACCATTAGAAAACGTTAAACACACAAGATTAACAATGTGAATGACATACGAATTGAATCCAACGTCACCCGGACTCAATATCGTAACTTTTGCCATGGCTCCCACAACCCTAGTTGTGGGAGGTTTAGCCACTCATGCTTGCAAAACGAAAGAAGGAAGTAATAGTATTCATAATAATAATAGGATGTTCTTACAATATAAATATCACAACATCACTTTAAACTTCCGTAGAACTCAAGCAACAATGGTGAAAATCCCAAAAAAGAAGACAAGAGTGTCGTTTTTCCCTCTTTGTGTCATTCAAAAACTCACTCAAAAATTCATCTAATATTTTCAGGTATCGAATAAATAAAATAACTCTAACACTGGGTATTTATAGTAGACTAGGAAATAAAGTTCCAAAAATAGACTCGAATCCCGCTTTTTGATCTTGACGGCTTGCCTTGACGCCTCATCGGGCTTGTGACGGTTCGTCAGCTGAACCGTCACTCTCAACCAGTGTATTTCATTTGAAGCTTCTATTTGATGGGTTGTTGTGATAGAACGTCATAGATTTGATGAATCGTCATGGTTCCCATCGCTCTTAACCAGTGCATGTGTTCCAACTGCCTCAGCTTGACGGCTTCCCTGATGGCCAGTCACAGGTGTGATAGTTCGTCACACCAACCGTCACCCTTATACAGTGACTATTTCCCAATTGCTTCAGCTTGACGGTTGGTTCGGTGGTTCATCACAGGCATGATGGTTTGTCACACCAACCGTCACCCTTATCCAGTGGGATCATTTTTAGCATTTTTCATCCTTTTCTATCTTTGTCTACTTTTCCTGCAAATACAACATAAAAACCATCAAAAACCACAAAGGTTGCTTGAAAACTCATGATTATTCTTAGTTAAAGGCGTCAATTGTGCCGTAAAATGCCGGCACATCAGTGGGAAGGAATGAAGCCATAAGAATCAAGCTATTTAATCATAAGTTTGAGTGGAAAGGCTTTAGAGTGGTACTCTAAGCAGGACGTAACCAAATGGAATTCATGGGACGATTTGGCAAATGCTTTTGTGGATCACTACAAGTTTCATGTTGAGATCACTCCTAATAGAATCTCTATTACAATGTTAAGGCATAAATCTACTGAAAGCTTCCACAATTATGCCATACGTCGGAGAGAAGAAGCATCCAGGGTACACCCCCTATGGAGGAAGCAGAAATGATTACTTACTTTATTAAGGTTGTAGACCCAAAATTTTATGAAAGAATGATAACAATGAGTGGAAAAACTTTTGCTGAAATTATCAAAATCAGAGAAATGATTGAAGATGGCCTCAAGACTGGAAAAATAATGAATTTTACAGCATTACAGTCCACTAATAAGGCCTTCCAATCTGGCTCTTTTGAAAATGGGAAGAAAGAAGACAAAGAGGTTATGGGAGTGATGACTCGAGGAGGTACCTCATATCACCAACAACCTTCACATTCACCATATCTGGTCTTCAATGCACATGCTCAACGCTCACAAAAATCCTACAACAATGTATCTCCTTTTAAAGTCGAAAAGAAACCTCCTAGAGTCTTCACACCATTAGCAGAAACTCAAACTCAAATCTTTGAGAGGTTAAAAGCGGCTGGAATACTCCACCCGATTGAGGGAAAACTAATGAATCCTACTGCAAAATGGTATCGAGCCAATCAATATTGTGACTATCACTCAGGTGCAATAGGACATAGTACAGAAGGGTGTCTATATCTCAAGCATAAGATTCAAGACTTGATTGACGATAAGGTGACAACACTTGCAGAAGCTCTAGCAAATGTGAACAACAATCCATTGCCAAATCACAAGAAGTAACTCTTTGCATGATCAGTTTCGAAGAAGAATGAAGTTTTCTCGAGGTCACACTTTTAGCGTCCTTCAATTTTATGTTATCGTTTTCTTTCCTTGTATTCGCATTTTGTCATTTTATTTCCTTGTAATCGTATCTTATGTTATGATTTCTTTGTAATAGCACTTCTACTTGTAATGTGAACTACATTCGACCTTATTTTCCTAGTGGAATACGTAGGCGGCCTATCTTGGCTTCGGTCACGTTATCAGAAAAATTCAATTTCCCTTTGTTTAATATTGGAACTACATTTGACCACATTTCTCTAGTGAAATATGTAGGCGCCACGACGGCTCGTTCATAATCCACGTAAGATTTCCATCTCCCTCTATAGTGGAAACTGGGGAAGAATTTTTGAGAGGATCTCAAAAATTCACTAGAGAAGATCTTCTCCAACAAGTCAGAATTGAAGATCACATTGAAGTACGCAACTGGGCAGAATTTTTGAGAAGGTCTCAAAAATTCCATGAAATTCTATAAGTTTGAACATTATAGTTTGTTGAAGTTGCAACTGGGGCAGAATTTTTGAGATGGATCTCAAAAAATTTATATTAAGCGACAACCGAATCTACAAAGAAGTTCAAGAGTTTTCTGTATCTTAGACTGGGGAAGAATTTTTGAGGAAGGTCCTCAAAAATTCCACCAAAAGTGCACTTCAAGACCAGACAAGTGTGCAAATCAAGTACAAGAAGGAGCACCAGGAGAGCAAGGCAAAACCAACACGAATCAGTCTCTCAAAACTAAGAAATTTTCTTTGGTTGCAGGAAAAAAAAAGTCACAAAATTGACAATGCTGAGATCACCAAGCGTGATAAAGAACTTTGATGGACTCACCACGGCCTTGGCATAAATACCCAGACAACTTCTCTTCTCACCTTATCTCTTAATTTATTCTTGTCACTTTATTACAATGTTAACACTTTCTCTAAATTTTTATAGGGAAGATGGTCGGGCACAATGACTAGAACTTGGGGATATCATTTGGATCACCATATAATAATCCAAATGACTTTATCTTCAAACTTATCCTCTATTATACCCTTTGATTTATTACGATCACTTTATTGCGTTATTGATGATTGTACTTTTGAGTTACGCAGGTGACGTTCTTCAAATCTTGCTGGGAGCAAATGATAATGGATTCTCTCAAAATTTGAAGAATCAAGCCAGAAGATCGCCGGACATAAGATATGTGCAAGTCCTTTCAAGGATTCCCGATGCAAAGGATCCAGTTCAACAGATCAATTCATATCTTAACAAATCCAAATCTTTGTCTCTCATTATTGGATCTTACGTTCCTTGCATAATTTTATCAGTTTCAGGCTCTAACTACATCTGACCTAATTCTTATTCCATCAAGATACGTAGTCAATCCTACATAAGGATTCGTTCTTCCCACTATTTCATACTACATACCCTCATAGAAAACTGAGGCATGTTTGAATCAATCAGTTCTTCATTTCTTTCAAAACTATTTCAATTAAGTATCCTTAGACTGGAAATGAAGGCAGCTTTTTGAAACGGTTAAACAATTTCAAAAATCTTTGTTCAACTTCAAAGCTTCGTATACTGTCTTTATCAATGAATTCTCTCTTTAAGAGATTCTATTTGAAATAGAGACGTACCTTATGTTGTATCCCTAATCGTCCATTAGAGCCTTCATTCAATGTTAGAATCCCTCTCGACACATTTGTCTGGGATCACGCATTTTTCATAGTTACCGGGTTATTATGATAAATTAAGATGGTTTGACATAGGTTAATCTCTTTATTTTTAAAACTAAGAAGTTTTCTGTGAGCGCAGGAACGAAAAAGTCTTCAAAAATAACTGGAGATGTTAAACAACGAGCCTATTCGTTAAAATGAGTCGAATGGCTATATCCTTACGCCTTATTTTGGGTGTTTACCCCATTAACAACTGTTTTGTCCTTTATACTCATTCTGGCAGGAATGATATTATGTTGGACCGTCACTTCCTTCAACGTGATATATTATGTTGGACCGTCACCTCCTTCAACATGACATATGACATTATGTTGGACCGTCACCTCCTTCAACGTGACATATGATATTATATTGGACTGTGACCTCCTTCAACATGACATATGATATTATGTTGGACTGTCACCTCCTTCAACGTTATATATTTACTATATTTGGTGAATTTATCAGTATCAAAGTGATACCAATTATTTAGCAGTAACAAAGCAATACCACTTATTGATCGGCGTCAAGGTGACACCACATATTCATGGGTATCAAAGTGATACCACTTATTTATTGGCGTCAAGGTGACACCACATATTTATTGGTATCAAAGTGATACCAATTATTTATCAGTATTAAAGTGATACCACTTATTTATTGGCGTCAAGGTGACACCCATATTTATCAGTATCAAAGTGATACCAATTATTTATCAACGTCAAAGTGACACCATATATTCATCGGTATTAAAGTGATACCACTTATTTATTAGCGTCAAGGTGACACTCATATTTATCAGTATCAAAGTGATATCAATTATTTATTAGCGTCAAAGTGACACCATATATTCATCAGTATCAAAGTGATACCACTTGTTTTTTGGCGTCAAGGTGACACCACATATTCATCGGTATCAAAGGAATACTACTTATTGGTTGGCAAGGGATACTACTTATTGATTGGCATCAAGGTGACACCACATATTTATCGGTATCAAAGTGATACCACTTATTTATCAGTGTCAAAGTGATACCACTTATTTATCAGTGTCAAAGTGACACCAATTATTCACCAGCATTAAAGTAACTTCGCATATTGACATGGGCATCAATGTGACCTCATGAATCTACAAAAAATCATCAAAGTGACTACCATATATCCACACAAGCAGGACCTCTCCTTTTTTACGTTACAAAGGACGTTATCAATCAAAAATTGCATCACCATAATATTACATTTTCTACTGATTATCTTAGCTCATATTTTTGTAGCATATACAAGCCACAAGTGCGAACGACATCAAAATAGATGCAGCACAACGTGGAACTTTTTCTTAGCAGCGAACTGGAACATAGTCTGAAGAGGAATATCAAACTCGTTGGATGCGAGTTGAGGATTGACTTCCACCACAATCAAACCACACCCCTGTGAGAAGGCATGTGGGTTATTCCTTTTATTTTATCGAAACTTTAAGTTTCCAGTTTCACTTCCAAGGTAATCTTTGACTCATAATTGGAAGCAATATCCCTCTTTTTTTTAATTCGAGTGATAATGCACTTAGAGTTTTGGAAATTATGTCCATGTAGCTCTTATCTATGAATGTGAGGGCCCCACATTTATTATTGAGATAATTACAAGCCTTCTTTCCATAACTCGACTCATTTGTCACTCATCCTGAGCCAAAGGTTGTCTTAGCATAAAGATCACCTTTTCAACCGATTGAGTCGAACTACAAGCAGCCTGATTCCCTGAGTGTTGAAATATGTAGGCGGGCTCTATGTTAAAAACTCGGCTGCATTCTAAACTCCCCCCAATCCTCTTACTCCCTAGCTTTTCTGTCTCTCCTTAATCCAAAGCCAGAATAGCTTTGGAATTCTTTAAAGATCGTACGTCAAATCAAGCGTCTTGAACTACAAATGGCCTGAATTCTCATGTAACCTAAGATATGTAGAAAACCTGATACCAGGGTCCGTCCATAATTCTTTCAACTTCGTGCTAAACTAATCGCTTCTAAAATATGAATTTGCAGTCGGACAAAATTGAGATCGTCAATTCCCTTTGCCCAGGGTTCCTTACATCCATCCTACCCAAAGGGAGGGGCAGTTGTTGACACTCATTTTTTTCCGTTCATGTATTAAATTAATTTTGAGCTTCTTCATTTAAAACAATTTTGAAATAATTGTTCTTATAAAGCTACACGTCCTCAAAATCAATTTTTCATGCTAATTTTGTGATTTTAGGTGAAATATATATATTCTGAATTTAATTATATAGAATTATATAAATTTTACTTAAAGAAAATATTTTGAAAACTATTTCAAGTGAAAACCGCGTCTAAATTGAAAATATTTTGTTTTCCTCAAAATTTGATCTTAATTTTAAATAAAATGGTTATGCTTTAAACAAATGATTATTTCACTTTGCGTTTACTCGAAGAAGCTCGAATATTAATTCCAATCAAATCATCTATTCCAATTTTAGCCTAATCTCTTTAATTGTTCCCATTTGGCTATTCTTTAAATCAAAATTCGCCACATTTGCAAAGAAATAAGGCCATTCTTTAAATGCAGTTTCAGCCAAACCATGAACCCAATAACCTTGGCCCAACTTTTATCTCCTGACCCGGCCCACTCCCTATTTTCTCATCAGCATATGTACACCTACCCTTATACTTACACCACATACATAATTCTCCATCATTTCCCATGTGTCCCCACACACAACTCACAGTACGTACGCGACCCCTTTACTCTTCTTCTTCATTCCCTTTCTCAAACCCAGAATAATAACGCTAGCCGCAACCAAACAATGCCTAAACGACAAGCTCAAATCCGTTAAAGCTCCATCTATTTCCTCTGTTTCCTCTTCAAGCTGTACGATTGTGATGCGCAGGCACATCCTCAAAGACCCTAGAAGGTTCTAGAATCTCTCACCAACGTTTCCTTTTCAAAGTTTTTTTCAAATCCATCCAAAAATTGTGCAAATCGTACGCATACGTGGCTACTCATACCTTCGCTCAACAAATTTCGAATTCTAGCAGCCCCACATCGAAAATCCTTCAAGAGTTTTGGGGATTTTGGGTCCTATATAAACCCTCCCCACTTCACTATTTTTGTCACAGCTTTTGCACCTAAATTACGGGTTCTTCCCACTCCTCCTTGGTTTTTGAGAGTTTTGGAGAGTCTTTTCTCTAACTCGAAAAGACCAGAGAATCAGTAAGATTTTTTCTAATTCTGGTGAAATCAAATCGGAAATTCGAAGTTGGAGGAATCATCTACCTCAACTCGTTCGTCCAAAGTTTGCTGCTCGACAAGAGGTAATCTTCTTCACTGTTTGATTTCTTATTTTGATGGTTCTTTATGTCTTAGAAGTGTAGATTAATAACTAGTTAGGCGTAGCTTAGTGATTCGCTTAGTCTCTGTTCTTAAGCTTTTAATTGAATCTTTTTCTTGTGTGTTGATTTCTTTTTAAATGTTAATATCTGCTTTAAGGGATCAATTTATGCTTATACATTTGATTTTTACTTATGTGTTTGGTTGCCGTTTTAAATTCTATTTAGTTTAGCCTTATGTGCTTGGTTTTGCCTTAAAAATGTTAAGTTTCTTTCTAAATCTGTAGCTTGAGTATTTTGACTCTGAATCTTTTAGTAAATAAAAGTATTCTCCGTTGTTTGAGATTTGAGTTTAGAATCTGCGTTTATATAGATAACATAGTTGTTTTAATCATAATTAATTGCTTTCTAGATTGACAAAGTGCTAAACTAGCCTGCCCGTATACCTCTCATGCTTCAATAAAAGAAGGTTTTTTCATTCTGTTTTGCTGTCAAAAACTCACTCTTTATGTTCTAATCTTATGGCATTTTATCTATTTTGGGGGCTTTTTGAATATGGGAATGATAGTTGCACTTGAACGAGGTTTTAAAAAATGAGCATGTTAGAAGATTGTTAGCTTAAAACTTTAAACCAAATCCTTTCTCCGCAATATGCTTTGTTCATGGTTTTATAGCTAATCCCATATTGATCTTCTTAAAAGAATTATATTTATGCTATTATCAATTATTTTTTAGCAACTGCTTCTCATTCAAGCTAAAAGACCATTTTGTGTCAAATCAACCAGCCTATCTAACAGTAGTTTTGAATAAGTTTATAGTTGTTTATGACATTGGGTTGCTTTGCTCGAGAATTCTATCTGCTCTCCAGATATAAGCGTGAAATCTAGCTTAGCATGATCTTAGAAATAGTGATCAAGCTTGGGTCGTTTATGGTTATCTGAAGTCATTTATAACGTTTAATAGGATGCTAAAACTTAACTATTATTGCCAAGTAGCAGTTAACTTTATGCTCCGTTCTTCTTATCCTATATACTTAATTTGTTTTAAATGTTACACACTGTCCGTATAAGTGGAGTAAAATAAGGTTACGATTAGTTTAGGCCATTAGAACATGAGCTTGACGTGTATCTTGTTGTTGTTGCAAGTCTCTGTTTGTCGCTATCTTTCTAGTTGCCTTCTTGCACCCTTTCGACAAGATTCAGATTTCTCTAATCCTTATTTTCTGTTTTCTTTGCATGAATTACTTGAACGAGTCCAAATGGACTCCCCATTCCCTTGCATTCGTTTCTTCTTCGAGTCAACCTTTATCGGGTTATTGAAAAAGAAATAAATAAGGCTAAAAGCAGCCTGAAGATCCAGCAGTGGCAGCAGTTCGCAACAAATAAAATGGGCTAAATAGCCTTGAGCAAAGTAGCAGCATCAATAGTCCAAGGGATGGACTACAGTCAGGCTAAAGCCTAGATGACTTTACCACTTCATCTGTCTTCTCCTTATACTATATTTATTGTGATTGTTATCACTATTTTATAAACTTAGATGAATCCTCTGGAGTTATACTAATTTATTTACATCAAGATTGGTTATCGTAAAGAATTATTTTATCTCGTAATAGTTTTATTTAAGTTTAAATCTTTTTAGGCAAACTTAAGGTCATAGAATGACTTGGGGAATTTCCTATGTTCCTTAATAGTCATTAAGTAGCTCGAAATTCACATTTACGAAGTTGGGTTAATTATTTAACTCAAAGTCTTAATTTGAATGAAATCGTTAAAGTTGAAAACATTTCATCTTTTTTTGGGACGAAATGAATGTTTGAATATCAAATAATGAATCAGATTTTCAATTAACTTTATGTTTTTCTCAAATAACTTAAAGAATTTTTTCAAAGTTAGCCAAATATTTTAAATCCTCCGGGAATCACACTTTGTGGATTTTCGAAAGTGCCTAACACCTTCTTTCGAATTTAACTTGACCCTTATCCAAACTCTGGTTTTTAATAAAAGGTTTTATAAAAATACCTTTTTGAAATGGTTTCTTAATTTTTCTAAAATTAAGTGGCGACTCTCTTTAAATTATTTTCTAAAATAAATCCAATACAAATGAGTTTTTCGCCACGAAAGTTACGAAGTAGTTTTTGAATTATTCGAAAATGAACGTAACACCATGATCTGACCTTATAGAGATCAGGGAGGAGCCTAGTTTCTTCTCCATTTTCTTAACAAATATGGTGAAAACTTCAAATGCATCCTCTTTAGAGGCTAAAAACAGTGTCCAAGTGTACCTAGAGTAGTCATCAACAAGGACATATACATACCTTTTGCCTCCTCTGCTTCTTACTCTCATGGGTCCACAAAAATCCATGTGAATTAGGTCAAGACACTTGGTGGTACTTACCATATTTTTTGCTTTGAAAGAAGACCTTACTTGCTTCCCCTTTACACAAGCACTGCAGACTTGTTCATTCTTGAACTTGGTTTTAGGCAAGCCTATAACTAAGTCCTTTGAAGCAAGTTTGTTCAACTGTTTCAAACTAGCATGCCTAAGTCTTTTGTGCCATAGTAGAGGGTCACAGTCAATTGCACTAAGACAAGTTAGGTTAGTACCAGGCATTTCCAAGATATCATCTTTATATACATTCTTGTACCTTTGTGCAGTCAGAACAACCTCCTTGGTATCCATCTTCTTGACTTTGCAACCTGTAGAAGTGAAGGTTACCTTATTGCCTTTGTCACACAGCTGAGAGATGCTGAGTATATTATGCTTCAGCCCATCAATATGGTACACTTCTTCTACTGCTTTTCCTGTGGATTTTCCAATTTTTCCAACTCCAGTAACTCTTCTCTTTTTTCCTCCTCCAAAAGAGACATTTCCTCTTTCAATTGAGGTGAGTGAAAGGAACTTTTCTTTGTCTCCTGTCATATGTCTTGAGCAAGCACTATCCATGTACCAATGCTTCTTGCTCCCTTTCACTTTTACCTGCAAAACAATTTAAGGGTTAGTTTTAGGAACCCAGGAAAGCTTGGGTCCTTTCTTATGCACAAAAGGATGTATTAAATTTCTTCTAGCCCATCGAGGCAACAGGTTGATGGACCTGTTCCTTGGTACATATTCAGAACTATTTCTTGTGTCCTGCTTAATGTTTTTATTTGTGTACCAGGCTGCAGTTGGACATTCAGTGGTGGGGTGCCCCAACTGTCCACAGATAAAACATAGGTCTTTGGTAGAATCTGTTTCTTTATGAAATCCTAGACCTGCCCTTTCATTTTGAGTCCTTTCTCCTAGTTTATTTACTATTCTAGATGAGTTAGTCCACCTATTTGCCTTTTCAAGATCAAACTTTATCCTGGAGTTTTCTAGACTCAATTTTCTCACCTTTTCTTTTCCATAGAACAGATTTTCTATACAACTTTTCAGTTCAGACTCACCAGTCTTTTGACTGTCACTCATTTTCTCTTTGCAGTTTTCAGAGATTGCACATTTTAAGATTTTTTATTTTAGCCCTAAGTTGGTTGAATCAAGTTGTCTGACCTGTTCCTTTAGGATGTCATTTTCTTTGTCAGTTGCAATCTTACAAGTCTCAAGATCTATGTATTCAAACTTCAGACTTGCAAGAGCACTGAACAACTGGTTCTTATCAGAGGTATGTTCAACAAAGTCTTTAATCAAGGCATTCATCAGAGCAAGAAGTTTACTTTTAGAAAAAAGGTGCAGTTTGTCTTTAAGTTCAAGAATGCTTACCTCAGTGTCAGCTTCTTCTTCTTCTTCTAGATTTGAGTCTCCAATTGCCATGAAGGCAGTTTCATCTACCTCTTCATCATCATATTCTTCAGTTCCTGATCCCTAGGAAGCTACCATGGCATAGTCTTCTTTTTCTTTCTTTTTGGAGTTCATCTTAGCTTCATTTTTGGCCTTCTCTTTCTTCCACTCAATTTCCCACTGTGGAAATTCCTTAACCATATGATCAGTCTTTCCACATTTACAGCATCCTCCTTGAGTCTTGTCATTGGACCGTTTCTTGCTACTTGTTCCCTTCTTGTCATAGCCACTTCCTTTCTTGAAGAATTTCTTGAAGTTCTTTTCCAGAAATGCAACTTGTTCCTCATCAAGATCTGAATCATCACTTTCAGATGCTTTGAGTGCTACGGACTTTTCTTTGGATCATTCCCCCTTCTTTGGATTTTTCGTGTTCATTTCATATGTCTTCAAGTTTCCAACCAGTTCGTCTAGGGACATATCAGTGAGATCCTTTGCTTCTCTGATGGCTGTGACTTTCACATCCCATTTTTACTTGGGCAGGACCCTTAGAACCTTGTCAACTTGTTCTTCAGTGGTCAGAACCTTTTCTAAGGATGATAGTTCATTAACAAGTGTGGTGAGTCGAGTGATCATGTCGAGCAGTGACTCATTTTCCTTCATCTTGAAGGTTTCATACTCGGTGAACAGCAAGGAAACTCTGAATTTTCTCACTTGACTTGTTCCTTCATGAGCATTCACCAGAGCATCCCAGATCTGTTTGGCAGTAGTACAACTAGACACTCGGTTGTACTCATCAGGACCTAATCCACAGACTAGGATATTTTTTTCCTTAGCATTTTTCTTGAGAGAAATGAGGTCATCAAGAGTGTATTCACTTCTTACTTTCTTCACAGGAACTCCTTCAACCGTCTTCCTAGGAATGGTTGGACCATCAGTGATCCTGTCCCATAGTTCAAAGTCTTCAGCTTGAATGAAATCCTCCATTCTAGCTTTCCACCAAATGAAGTGCGATCCATTGAAGAGGGGAGGCCTAGTAGTGGATTGTCCTTCAGAGTGTCCAATTGGTGGTGCAGAATTCATTTTCAGGATCTTGTTCTTAAGGTGTTAACCTTTAATTAAGAAACTCGTTCTGATACAAATTGTTAGTCTGCACGACCTACCGATTTAGTTGTTTAACTCTATTAGTTACCTATCGATGAAACAGGTTGCCTAATGTGTTTCAACAGTGAGAAAGCAGTAACTAAACAAGACAGTAATTTTTACGTGAAAAATCACCCGGCTCACAAAGGTGTAAAATCCACGACCTGTACCACTACAGGATTTCAACCCAACTTCACTAAACAATGAGCCTCAACAAGTTAGGTTACAACTCGATGCAAACTATGAATTATAAACTCTAACTCCTAACAACCCCAACCCCCAAGGTTTGAATTTCCCAAATCTTCGAGTTAATCCAACTTGAAGGCAACAATCATATTTCAGTTTATAACACACTGAACTATGATTACAACTCGAGGAATAACTCTTAATACATCACTACTAAAATACTTTAGATAGACTCAGTACTTAGGACCAAGTTCTTCAATGTGTTTCTTCAGTCACCTTCGTTGCACTTTGCTAAAGTCAATCTCCCAATTGCCTTTTATATTCTATATAAGTGCGTGAGTACTTTTGATAGACACTTTGCTATTTAAGCATACTCCTCAAGGAGTTCTTGTCTCACTTCAAACTCCTTCTTGCAATCAAACTCTATTTTCTTAGAGTTCTACTTCAAGTGAAACTCCTATTTCTTCTTTTAGAATTTATGGTGTTATATGTCCGTTTCATATTTCTTCTTTTAGAATTTATTTATCTTCTGATTTCAGCCTTATCTTTGAGATCAAATTTTAGCAAGATTTTTTATTTTTATTTCATAATGACATCCATCTGGTTTTTATACGTTGATAACCTTCAATTGTATCCTTTGCCTTATAGTTACTGTATTTGATTAGGAAAGTGTAAATGGATTGGGTTGGTTCGGATTTTTTAAATACTAAATCAAATTATTAGTATTGAGTTTTCAAATTTATAAATCAAACCAAATCAATAAAAGTCAAATTTTTCAACCTCAGATTTTTTCGATTTCCTGGGGTTTTTTGGATTTTTTTGGGTTCTTCCAGGTAAAGTCTTTATATATATAAACATATAATTAACTTGTACTTCAAATATTTCTTTAGTCATATCAGGATACAACTATCTAAGGTATTTCTTAAAAAAAAAAACACAAAAAAAAGAGTGATGACAGTAAAATATTCAACCAAAAAAATAATGAAATTGCATAGAATAAATATTGCATATTTATAAGTCATAATAAAAATAATCATAATTTAAAAGTATTAAGTCATGCTAAAATAAGTCTAATAAGTATTAACTACATGACTAAATATTAAATAAAAAAATTAAATTAGCTTATGTATTTATGTAAAATTAAAGAATAGATATGTAACGTGATTGTCATTCCTAGTGTTGAATTGAATAATTTTTTCTTAGCAGTAGTATTGATTTGTGCGACTTACTAATATCTATGGCCTATGCGCTATAAAATTTATTGGATCATTTAAAATTCTAAGTTTAAACTTGAAATAATATGTTGAAAGATAAAAACTATGAAAAAGTTTTAAAAATATTTATAAATTATATCACAATAAATATTTTTATATATTAAATATTTAAAAAAATAATATGCATGCAATATTGGATTGGTTCGGTTTGATTTGACTTTTTTTAGTTAAAATCAAATCAAACCAAACCAAACCAATTATAGTATGATTTTTTTTTTTCAATAACGAACCAAGTCAAACCAAATCATTATACATCGTGAATGCCTCTTGAAAAGACCTAACACAATTTTGGCAAAGGGTCTCCTTGGTACAGCAAGGTCTAGTCTATTTCTCTCTGTGTATTGTTCATCTGCGTGGTTATGGACATGTTTTCTCTTCAGGCTGTTCAAGAGGTGTAAGTGTAACATCCCCATGGTGGCACTGGGAACGTTCCCTACTGGTCTGGCCCTGGCAATTGAGAAGAAGAGCAGAAGGATAGAGATTTCCCACTACTGCCTCGCTCGGGCACTTGACAGTTTCGTCACATGCATCTCTGATGTTGGTTATTTGCCTCGGTCTGAAAAATTAAAGAAAGCTGATGTCGTGATCTTTAGCATTGCAACAGCAGTTATCATGCATTGTTATGCTATGGAGAGGGATGTCTTCAAATCCAAGTACTTGAATGTTCTTGATTGGGTGTTCGGTCTGCCTCTTCCCCCCTATGAAACCACTCCGATCCTCGCAAGAAAAGCTGAAGAGCTTGCTTACATGTTTTTCATAATTGTACACAGTAAAAAAAAACAACTTTGTACACCACAATTGTCACACAACAAATCTACTCTGATGCAATTGTAGGATGAATCTATATGATTGAAACTTTGTTACAACCAGTATATTGAATTATCATAGATCAGTATGATGAGAGATTGTCCTGTAAAAAAAAAAAAAAAAAAAAAATAACCAAATCATTAATAGGGTTACTAAAAAGGAAAAGGGTCATTCTTTTTTAAACAGAGGGAGTATTAGCAATACAATTGGCCCATGCAGGTCTCGAACCTGCGACCTTCGCGTTATTAGCACGACGCTCTAACCAACTGAGCTAATGGGCCTTGTTGGTTTAAAAGCTCTTGTATTTTCAATTAGAACACTTCGACAACTTGTATTTCATGATCAAATTCTAAACTTGTTTAATTTAAAATGGACAAAACATTATCAGTTGACAACTTCAGTTCGTTATGAGTCTTATGATCTTGTGTTTTTTCATCTAGTGGATGTCCTGTTTTTTTAAAAAAAAAAAGTTTGATCTCAACTCATTAAGTGTATTTTTTTTAATTTTATTTTGTGATGAGTATATAGATTTACTTTTTGTGATAGATTTACTCATTAAGTGATACCCAATGAATAAATTATACTTGATACATTAATTGGAAATTTATGTATAAACCAAGCCTACTATATGAACCAGATAATACGAAGAAGAATGACAGACCAAATTATAAGATATTTCTTGAAGTATATATGCATGTTTTTCTCCATAACCTATTTACTGATTACTTTGTAATTTTCCCTTAAAACCATTTTTTCTTTAGTTATATACCAGGCAACAAGCAACTGTTAGAAAATTATTATTACAGAAAAAAAAAATATCCAGAAGAAAAAATTATTGGAACATGCTTGAGGTTTTATGATTTACTGAGGCTAAGTTATATAATTAAATCACGTGACTTATTTTAAATACTTAACTTATCTACATAATGGGTATTGAAGAACACACACAAAAAATTATTTTAAAATTTGAATCGAAAGTTTCTAATAGGAACGTAACTCATGTGTCCAGTTGCTCAATTGGAACAAGCCGTAGTTTGAGTATCTTATGAAATTTACCGATATGTTTGAGAGGTTATCGATGTATTAAGTCAATTCTCAAACATTAAGGTCACATTTTCTCGCCCTTCAATTTTGAGTCGATTTTCAAATCTATCCTCTAACAAGTCCAGCAAACATAGTAGTTCTTAGCTCAACTTTTAGATCTCTCCACTCACAAGAATGGTGAGTTCAATTTGCATACACTAGAGATGAAGTTTAAATTAAACTAAACTAATGTTAAAAGTTTTTTTTCCTGTTGTGTACGTTAGAGATAACTTATGCAACTAAATAACTTTGTAATCTATTTATCAAAGAACACGGAATTATCTATTTACTTATTAAAAACGAAAAAGGTGATTCATTCATTGGAAAGAATATCTTGATTCACTCACCGAAGGAAAACAACAAGATCCAATTTCTTGGAAAATAAATTACCAAACAATAAACTTAACAAAGGTTCTAAATGAACAAAAATCACAATTACAGTTGAAAAATAATCAAATTCTTGAAATACTTAAATTTCATCATCAAATGCTTAGTTCACCTTCCTGCAATCGACACGAATCTGGCCTTGATTCCCCGTCAATGGCTTGATATTACCCATCTTAATCATAGACTCTGCAAAATCTTTCGAAAAAGTCCTTAGGTTCGTACTATAGGTTTTAACAAGCTCATCAGTCTCTCCTCCACTATACAGTGCTTGATCAGAAAGCAAAAGCCCTTTCTTGGACACCAAGTTACAAAAATATTTCGAGTCGAAAAGAGCTGGTGTAGGATCAAGGGAAGCAAGATTGGAATCACCTCCACTACGTGGACAATTTGCTTGGCGTTGGCTTGCAAAGGTAGAGTCTATGTTAGTTTCGTTGTAGATGCGATTCCTGAAGGTGAAACACTGAGCAAACCCTAGTGTATGGCCACCAGAGAGAGCGACAAGGTCTTCCTCATCCAAACCTTGCTTCTTGAAGTTGTCTATAAGTGCAGGTAAGTCCATGAATGGAGTTGGAATGTCATTGTTGGCTGTGGTTCTACTTGCTGTTGTGGAATCCCTTCTTCCTAGTTGCACTTCCCATGTTGGTCCATGTAACTGTTCAAGTGAATATGTTTCAGTTTAATTATACAAATTTAGTTGGAGGAAATCTACAATTTGGGAAATAATTGACGAGAAAAATAAAGTTTACTATAGGCTATGTTAAGACAGAAGGGAGTAATACGCACAGCAACTACAGAGTCACGAGCTGCAACTGCCAAGATGTCCGCACAAGACACAACTGGACGTCCACAAACTCTATCAACCTCCAACTTAATTTTATCGATCACCTCAAATCCTCTAGCAGAATTGTTATTAGCACGAGAAGTCTTTTCACTATCAATAGTAGACGTTTGATCAAGAAGAATCGAAGCGTCACAACCCTTCATTTACAAGAAATACAATAGTAGTTAGTAACGACATCTCAAGCAACCAAAGGCAATGACTCCATTATCAAATGAATGAAAAACATTAAGTGGGAGAAAAAGAATTTTACGTTAACAAAACAATCATGAAAATGTAATCGTAGCAAAGAGGCGCCCATTCGCCTCTCTTGCCGGACTGCATCCTCAACAACCCGTTTAATGGTTGGTAAAGCTTCGGGACAAATATCATCATAGAAATCATCTGACAAATCCGAAAAAGCGATGCCTGCTAGAGAAAACATGACTAACACATGAAGAAAGAGGAAGCTACTTGAAGCCATATTTGTTTGGTAATTACTATAGTCTATGAAGTTCTACACTTCTATGTGTTGTTTCTGATTTTGTGTGATGATGAGAGTAAAATGAGGCTGTATTTATAGGTAAGAAAAATGTTGAATATAGTAACACTAACATTGGTTCTAGGTTTAGCAACTTTCATAAGAATGAGCCACACTTTTGACAATTTCTAAGAAGATATCAATCCATGCACGAAATGTAAAGACTTGGTATTATCAATTGTTGCAAATTTGAGTGAGTCTCGTTTTATGATAATTAATACCAAACCTATTATATAGGTAACGTCTAGACTAACACCATATCAATTTTGACTTAGTAATTAATAAATTGTAATACTGTCTTAGTCTTGGCACCGTTCGACTTGACACAATATTTAAGAAAAAAAAGAATACTTTTGAAATTTATTGTCTAAAACAAACCTTAGATATTTGTATAACTATAAATTATTTCATTAAGGGTAAAAAAAAAATTAAAAATATTTAAGTTACTTCCAATTATGAAAAGATGACATTCTTTTTTGACATACTAAAGAGAAAAAAGTGTCACATAAATTGAGAGGAAGTGCGTGCTAAGCCTTTGAATAATTTTTGGTTTTTCTAGCTTAAGAAAAATATATTCACTGTTATTAAAAAAAAAAAAAAAAAAAGTAGAACCAGTGACAAAGACTCAAAAGAAAACGTTATATTTCGACATATTATATGAGGGAGTAATTAAGGAGGTTTTCACATTAATAATATCTTACAAAATTACTACCAACTCCAAATTTTGGAAATATTAGTCAAATTGTCTTTAAACAAGGAAAAAGACGTATTAGTTAGCTTGCAACCGAGGCAGCCATTATGTACTAACTGTCAACGTTAACAACATGAAAATAAATTATTTATAACGAAGCAGCCATATTTGGTTAACATTGATGCTAAAGGTCTTCGTTAATATGGCTGCCTTCCTTACAACTAATTTATTTGCGTGTTGTTTGTTAGGATATACTATTAACCATGCGGTTTTAATATAATATTATTTATTGAACGATTATTTATTTAATTCAATAAAGTGTTACATTAAATAGATCATTTTGTCATATATGTGTCCTCAACTTATATAGTAGATGATTTGGTGTATAGAGTTTGAGCTTATACACAGAAGATTAAATCATCAGTTCTTACAAGTTAAATTATAGTTCACAATCGTAGATGGGAATTTGGACAAACCATCAGAATGATTGTAGCACGAGACTAAAAGTAATTTATCTTGATTGCGAGAACGGTATAGTTCTAACTTCTCGTGCTAGTGCATTTTGTATGTATTGAACAGGACCGAGTAGAGATAGATGTTTTAGACTGATTGATAAAAACATATTCTCTAAACTATTAAATGTACTTATATTCTCAATCTTGATATAACTATTATGAGCTGTATATATTAATTATCGTTTTGATTTATTAAAAGGCGAGATCCTGAGATGGGTCAATATGCTTGGTAGATTGGATGATAATAATATATATTGGTGAAATAATAAGTTAATTGATGGAATCCATGCCTCGGTATAGAGATTGATGATACGACTTTTATGAGAAGCTTATAAGTTTTCATGTGTAAACCCGGCCGGTGGATTTATGGATCCGACATATGAAATAAGTTAAGTATTGCTCTAAAGGAAATTAATCATTAATTAAATTCGTCAGTAATTTAATTTATTGATTAGTATCTGTAATCTTACCATGGAGAATTACATAAGTGTTTAATAGAGAATTATGAAATATAAATAGAGGAGTGCAATTACGAATTTCTAGTGGAATTATTTGTAATTTATTATGGTAAGAATAATTTAAATTAATATTTTAAATTATTTCATAATAGGGAGTCTCAGTAATTAATTATGTGGTTCCTATAATGCTCATATTTAACTAGAACTCAAAATTCTATTTTCTAGGGGAAAGGAAAAAAGGAAAAAGAAAAAAGAAAAAAAAGGAAGTACACGTTTTTGTTTCTTGATTTTGAAACAAAAAGTACATGTTTTGTTTTCTTGTTTTTGAAACAAACATATGTTTCTTATTCTCCTTTTGAATTGAAAGAGCTCCTCTATAAATAGAGGTTCTTCCAACCTAGAAAAGAAGAAATTTAGTTTTCTGCACAATACTTGCCCACCCAAGTATTGAGAGAGTTCAGCTGTGAATTTGGGATCACTGGAGAAGACCGTAGAACTAAAGTCGAGCTTGCTTCAAGATATCTGCTCATGCTTCAAGAGGTAATTCTTGGTTAATTTTCAGCACGCTTTATGTGTACTACGTGTTGATATTTGTTGTCTATTATTCATGTAAGCAGTAAGTTCTTGGAATGCTTCCGCTGCGTGTACTACTTTCTAAAAATTGACATCATGAGTCACGCTTACATCTAAATAGATAATAAGTAATAAACGTATGTTCAATTATGCGTGAGAATAGATGGCAACAGTGAATAATTTTTTCCTAGTAATTGTTGTAATATTCTAATTTTAATTGGGAGTTCTTTAATTTTGTATTATTGAACCCAAAGAAATTTTAATTTAGAAAACAAGAGAAAAAAATCAACTGTTGGGTGTATTTTTCTGTTTTACATGAATGTCAACGGTGTCCCATGATTCTTGAAGAAATTAATTTTGAAAAGTTTTGAATTAATAAAAGCATGTTTTAGTACAATATAATATTCAATGGATTATTGCAATATTGTTCTCAAGATGTCACCGTCTTCATTATGTGTATGATGCATGAGATGGTATGGAGACATTGATGTGATTTTTTTTCTGGAAAATTTTTTGTATGAAAAATTTGAAGAAAGAAAAATTCAATTGGTCATAAAAGTTCGTTCTCATGATCACCTAGATTAAATAGTATTGAAGTATTAAGTTTATGTGTTGGCTTAGACCTTCCTCTATATCGGATGAATTTAATACAAGTCAATACGTATTTAATTGCTAGTTTGATAATCTGTATTAACTCTCCTAACTGAGTGATACATGATTGGATCAATGTAACTAGGGTTTTGATTTTCACTTGACTTAAACTAACAGTATACTCTCCATCTTATACCTGTCAAACGGGCCGGGCCGGGTCAGACCGGCCCACATAAGTTGCAGCCCGCCGGGTTCATGGACTGGGCCGGTCCGGGTCCAGAATAAATGGGCCGGTCCGGTCCGGGCTGTTTTGAGCAAAATGCTCAGCCAGCCCAGCCCAGGTCCGTCACCCATTTTTTGACCGGGTTTCACGGGCCGGTCCGGTCTAATTATGTGGGTCTTCATGGGCCGGGTTTGGGGGCCGGTCCATGGGTTTCACCTTCTTTTTTTTAATTTTAAATTTAAAAATTGAGTTCTAATCATGTAATGTAGTGTTATCAATTTTAAAGTGTGATATAATTTTAATCGTTTTAAATTTAAAATTTCAAATTTGAATTATATATTTATATTTTATAATAATGTAGTGTACTAGTGTAGTAATATTTTATATTTTATAATCATGTAATTTGAAAATATGAAATTTGAAATTCAAAAATTTAAAATTTAAATTTCTAAATCCAAACACTCCAAACTTCAAATTTCAAAGTTAAAGTTCAAATTTTAATGCATTGAAAGTTGAAATTTCAATTTTCAAAGTTGAAATTTAAAATTTGAATTTTGAAATTCAAATTTCAAAACTTCCTATCTTCTCAAAATATTCTCCATCTATAAATAATACTACATTCCAAACACTCCACCTTTTTATTTATTTTAAATTTAAAAATTGAGTTCTAATCATATAATATAGTGTTATCAATTTTAAAGTGCGATATAATTATAATCGTTTTAAATTTTAAATTTTAAATTTGAATTATATATTTATATTTTATAATCATATAGTGTACTAGTGTAGTAGTATTTTATATTTTATAATCATGTAATTTGAAAATATGAAATATGAAATTCAAAATTTTAAAATTTAAATTTCTAAGTCCAAACACTTCAAACTTCAAATTTCAAAGTTAAAGTTCAAACTTCAATGCATTGAAAGTTGAATTTAAAATTTAAATTTGATAATAGTATAATATTCACAATATGATATACATATGATGTATATAGAATATTCACAATATGATATACTTGTGATGTATATAGAATATTCACAATATGATATACTTGTGATGTATATAGAATATTCACAATATGATATACTTGTGATGTATATAGAATATTCACAATATGATATACTTGTGATGTATATAGAATATTCACAATATGATATACTTGTGATGTATATAGAATATTCACAATATGATATACATATGATGTATATAGAATATTCACAATATGATATACTTGTGATGTATATAGAATATTCACAATATGATATACTTGTGATGTATATAGAATATTCACAATATGATATACATATGATGTATATAGAATATTCACAATATGATATACATATGATGTATATAGAATATATATAGAAATTAAGGCGCTTAAGCAAAATCAGATTATATGTGATCATCGCCTTTCTCAAATTGAAAAAGCAGATAGCAAAGGTAAAGGTATTATCGAAGATAATACTTTGACCAGACCTATTACTACTGATAATAGGCAAAACATGTTTTTAGGGATGATGCAAATTGTTACTGCCCATAAATGGTTTGTTAAATGCACCATTGTGATTGATAATACTTTTTCGATAACTGAGATAGCTATAATTGATAGTGGAGCCGACGAAAGTTGTATTCAAGAAGGCCTTATACCAACCAAATATTTTGAAAAAACAACTCATATGGTCAGATCTGCTTCAGGCCATGCTCTTGATATAGAATACAAATTACCTAATCACGTATTTGTCAAAATAAAGTGTGTATTCCTCACTTTTTCTTTCTAGTGAAAAATCAGTTATACCCCCTTATTATACTTGAAACCCCTTTCATAAATGCTATTTATCCTTTCACAAGCATAACGGCTGAGGGCTTTTCAGCTACTTACAAAGGACAAAACATCAGTTATACTTTTGTCACAAATCCGATTTCTCGTGATATAAACGCCTTGATTAATATGAAACAAAGGCATATTGATTCCTTGCAATTTGAATTATTCAGTTTAAATATATTCGATACTTTAAAGTCTGCCAAAATACAAGAAAAAATAAAACTAATTTCTGAGCAGATGGCCATTGATATTTGTGCCGATCATCCTAGTGCCTTTTGGAATAGAAAAAAACATATTGTGACTCTTCCATATGAAGAAGGCTTCTCTGAGGATAACATTCCTACTAAATCTCGTCCCTGCCAGATGAACGCCGAATTGGTTGAATTCTGCAAAAAGGAAATAGATATGCTATTACAAAAGGGTTTGATAAAACCTTCCAAATCCCCTTGGTCTTGCACTGCCTTTTATGTTAATAATGCAGCTGAAAAAGAACGTGGTGTACCCAGGTTAGTAATAAATTACAAACCTTTAAACAAGTATCTTAAATGGATTCGATACCCTATTCCTAATAAAAGGGATTTACTTTCAAGATTATATGATGCTAACATCTTTTCAAAATTTGATTTAAAATCAGGTTATTGGCAGATTCAAATCTTCAAAGAGCATTCTTATAGAACAGCTTTCAACGTCCCATTTGGACAGTATGAGTGGAACGTTATGCCTTTCGGTTTGAAAAACGCTCCCTCAAAATTCTAGAAAATTAACCTCTTCGAGAGTTAGAAGAACTTCTTGATAAAAAATTTTCTGAATTAGGGGCTAATCCTATCGATTTGTCAGAAGGTTTTGCAACTGATATAGAAAACACTTTTGATTTAAAAGATCAAATTGATCTTGAAGTTAATAAACTTCGCGGCTATCCTAAGAAAAATAGTGGTAATACCAACTTTGCTCATAAACCTAGTATGCAAACGTATTATTATTCTAGACCAACCCCTTAAGATGTTCTAATTGAAGAACGGGATTGGAACCAGACTAATACCTCTTATAGTGGTACTGAAATCTATGAATGGAACCTGGATGGCTTGACTGATAGACAGCTTACTATTCTCGTCCATAGAATGCTTATGTATTCAACTATCTGTAAAAGTACTAATAATTCTGATAGAAATATTTGCAAAATGATCATTGCTGGTTTTACTGGTCAATTAAGAGGCTGGTGGGACAATTATATGAGTATTGCAAGTCAAGCATCCTTAAATTTATTTGTAAGAATCAAGATATATGCAAATTGATCTATGATTTGATGACTGTATGGAAGCTATTGAAGCTTTTTACCCAGGCAAGGGGCCTGTCGAGATCCAGTACATACTGTTATTAAACCCATGTGTCTAGCAATTCTAACCGGGTAAAGACGCCCTTTTTCTCTTTTTAACGAGCTTGAGACCGCGGCTGGCTAGACGGAGTCACTAAGACAAAGCTAATAACAGTAGTAACGGATCTGACTGTGCCACCATCTCGGAACCAAGTCAAGAAACCATATAGCAATTTGTTTATATCTTGATAAAGTCTAGATCTTTCATGGTAAATATAAAAGCGAGGTTAGTTATTTGACATAGACACAACTGAGTTTAGCCGGACATAGTCACGGCGTTGCTCGGAAATAGAAAGTAATAAAGACAAAGTAATTACCTTGAAACACTTTCTTCTATTTATTCCGGTTGGTCTCCGGCAAACTTTACAATACTAGAGAGAGGGGAGAGTAGAAAGAGAAAACTAGAGATGGTTCTGAAAACCCTGTTTCTACTACAAACGAAGGACTCCCTTATTTATAGGAAAATATAAAACATAAGGAATCTTTCTACAGTACCAAATAGGACCCATTCATCCCTTACACAGTTTATCTACTGTAGTTTGAACATATCATGTATCTTTTCCTATAACCAATCAACGTTTCACAAATCATTATATCTTATCTTTTTCCTTTAGCCTTCGCAAGAAATCCTCTGCTTTTTCCAGCATATCTTCTGGAGTGGATTCGCTCAGTTGAGCTTCCTGCATATCTGCTGTATCATGCATATCTGTTGTATCATCACTGGCCTCACTCCTCATTGAAGTGTCAGATTTTTCATATTGTGTTATGTTGAGGAGCAGATTTTTTCTGATTTCATCAAGATATTTCTTGATCATTTCTTCCTTGTCTCCATTTTGAACGGAGATTCTTCTGGCCATGTTTCGAACCGAGTTGTCTTGTACAAAAATATCCAGTTTTGTATGACTCACCCGGAAAATATAATCCATTAATTAAATACCTTTGGAATATTTTCCAAGGTTCTTCCTTCCTCTGAATATCAGAGTTTTCTAGGAGAAATATCATTTCCCGGTTTGAAAAACGCTCCTTCAGAATTTCAGAAAATTATGAATGATATTTTCAATCCCTATTTAGACTTTATTATAGTCTATATTGATGATATTTTAATCTATTCTAAGACGTTAGAAACTCATATTAAACACCTAGACGTGTTTAAAAAAATTGTGATTCAAAATGGGTTGGTAATTTCTAAACCAAAAATGAGTCTTTTCCAAACTTAGGTCAGGTTTCTTGGACATTTAATTTGTCAAGGAAAAGTAACCCCTATTCAAAGATCTATTGAATTCGCTTCAAAATTTTCTGATGTTATCACAGATAGAACTCAGCTTCAGAGGTTCTTGGGAAGTTTGAATTATATTTCTCCTTTCTACAAAAATCTTTCTAGAGATTTAGCTCCGTTATATGATAGGCTTAAAAAGGATCAGAAAAAGCCTTGGACTACTAGTCTCACCGACTTAGTCAAGAATATCAAAATCAGGGTTTAAACCTTGCCTTGTCTAACTCTGGCTAATCCTAGCTGGAAAAAGATTATAGAAACCGATGCCTCTAACATCCGCTATGGAGGAATTTTGAAGCAGATCAATCCGAAGGACAAGACTGAATATTTGATACGTTTTCATTCAGGAAAATGGAGCGATGCTCAGAAAAAATATGCCACGGTGGCACATGAAATGTTAACCATTGTTAAATGTGTGTTAAAATTCCAAGATGATTTATACAATCAAAAGTTTTAAATAAAAACAGATGCTCAATCTGTAAAGTATATGTTTGATAAAGATTTCAAACATGATGCATCCAAGCTAATGTTCGCTAGATGGCAAGCTCAATTAGCTCCTTTTGATTTCAATATTCAGTATAAAAAGGGAAGTGATAATTCTATCCCAGATTTTTTATCTCGTGAATATATTTCGCAATGAGCTTCTTAGTCTCGTACTTTACTGAAGAAACTCTTTTAACCATTTTAAAGGTTGTTCCTCTAAACAGAGGTTCCTGCCCAAGGAGGGTCCATCCTGTGAAGAAATATGTTAGTTATATTCACAAATATCAACATTATTATAGAAGCATCTTTCTTCTTCTAAAACGATAATATCTTCATATAACGAAGTGTCTGTTATCGTGCTATCTATAATTTTCCATATAATAAGCTTTAATAAGATCTATTAACTCTTGTCCATATAAGGTTTTTGTCGTGGGATCGTGTTTCATTAGCTTATCCCAAAAGTTATTATAAAAATTCTGATATAAACAGGGAATTTGTTCTTCTGTATAGTCCACTTCTGGGGTCCATTTATGAATCCATGGGATGGAAAATTCAATAAAGAAATATATCTGATCAATTTTTTCCATATAACAAATATGATCCATGAGATATATCTCATTAAGTTTGGGTGATACTTTCGCCCATTCTTTGTATAACTTAAAAAATGGTTCTGGCAATATTTTTGTTATTGGACCGTGGTATGACCACTAATTTAGAAACCAATTAGGAATTCGTTCTGCGAATATCTTCGCACAAATCTTTAAGAACCAAGTGTGTTTGCGTTTCTCGTTATTATAAATGAGAGCTTTATCAAAGGCATGGACGTAGTCCCAGTATGTGAAATTCATGGGTACGCCTTTTAGACTTATCTTTCTTTCTTTCATTGTGGATATACCCCAATCTTCAACAGATATGATCTGCTTAATTATCATCTTTGAGAAGTTATAAACGTTCTCATCTGCGTTATATCCGCTGAAATGCTGAAATTCAGCACTTCCTGTACTTATGTGATATATATAGAATATTCATATAGAATATTCAAAATATGATATTCATATGATATATAAAAAATATATACATATAACAAATATATATAAAATATATATAAAATAGATGATAGACAAGAATTAAAATTAAAATTTTATGAGAGAAAAAAATTAAAAATGCAAAGACTCAATGAGCCTTTGACTTTATTAAAAATATATTGATTGAAAAATAAAGTTGAAATTCAAAGGTTACAAATACTTTTCTCCAACTTCATAAACTAAAACAGTAAAACTAGAAAATGAAAATTTAATAGATAAATTGAGAAATCTACATATTTCGAATCATTTTCTCTAATTCTTCCGTATTAACATGGGCAGGAATGGGATCATAATTTTCAAAATCAACAACTCCATACGCTGGACTTGATTGTGTTGAAGGATCTCCAATTGACATTATTTCTTCAAGTGGTTCTTCTTCATCCGGTTCAATTGTCATTCCTTGATTTCTTCGCTCCGCTCTAATCCAATCTCTGAGGCAAACTAAAACATTCATGGCATTGCTTCCTAATGAGTGTCGATTGTCTCCGAGCTGCTGCCTTCCTTGACTAAATGCGCTCTCTGATGCAACGGTTGACATTGGAACATTTAACACATCTCTAGCCAATGTTGAAAGTACGGGATATTGTCTTTGATTGTTCTTCCACCACTCCAGTGTTGGAGTTTGATTTTTATAGTCCTCCACGGGTGATCTCAAATATAAATTAAGCTCATCGCGATTTATGCTTCCTTGCGCTGTAGGCTGTAATCTTGACCAAACAGATAAATTAGTTACACCATAAGCAGGCACACCTTGTGCCTGTTTTTCGAAGATGATGGTTCGTCCGAAAGATGAGATAAATAAGCATTATGAGTCGGTGTAGCATTATTAACTAAGGTAACATAATGATTAAATAAATTTTCCATGTAAATATTCGCATTAATAGTAACATCAGATATAATAGGTACTTCATCATTCTTAATTTCTAAACTTTTATAAATCATAACAACAAATTCACACATATTAACAAATTTCATACATGGATTTAAAATAGCACCAACTAAGTAAATAGGTGGAATCGGAAAAAAATATTTTTTGAATTTTTCGATCATTTTAGTGATAGCTTCCGAGTAACCTCTTTTAAGCTTATATTCACTAAGCAATATAGAGAGATCGGCTATATAAGCTAAAATATTAGAAGCAGTAGGATAATAAGCACCGGAAAATTCAACAGTAGCTAAATAAAATGAGTTTAAAAAATCAACAACATCTTTAATTTTTCTCCAATCGGCTTCTTGTAACATAAGTTCAGGAAATTCGCTAGCATATTGGTTAAAAGTCGTAGTAATAGGAACTTTATAAATATAGCAAGTATTTAAAAAATTAAAAGTAGAATTCCACCTAGTGTCTATTTCTTCAGGCATTAATCTTGGTCTAAGATTATTGTCCTTACATTTTCTTTTAAATTCAGTAAGTCTAAGCTTTCTATTATTTCCTTGAATAAAGCCAACTGCATGCCTAATTTTTTCAATCACAGGTTCAAAAAAATCAAGACCATCTTTTACAATTAGATTGTATATATGACAAGCACACCTAACATGAAAAATTTCTACACACGGAGGAGTAAGCATAATTTTTAAATCATCAATAGCAGCGGTGTTGTTAGATGCATTATCAAAAGCCATACATAAAACTTTTTCATTAAGACCATAATAATCTGTAACCACTGAGATAGATTTAGAAATAAAATCCGCAGTATGCCTACGATCTTCATCATATCGAAATGCCAAAATACGTTTTTGCATGAAAAAATTACTATCTATCCAATGACAAGTAATTGTTAAATAATCATTTTTATTAACCGCACGACCAAGATCAGAAGTAAGAGAAACTTTACATGGAAGATTTGTTAATAACCAACGTAAATAAAATGCATATTGTCCATGTAGTCTAAAATATCTGATCGACAAGTACTTCTAGGAATACCGGTAAACATTGGGTTATAAATAGATTGTATGTAATGAACAAAAGCATCAGAAGAAGCAAACATGAAAGGCAAACAACCCAATGCTATCATTTTCGCTAACTCTTCACGGTCTTTCTTTTTATTATACGTCCCAACTAATTTACCGGTATGTGGGTTCATTTTAGTTTGTCTATGTGTTCCACCAGCCCCACCTTGTTCTAAAAGTTCTTCCCAACCTACATGATCGGTTCTCAAATGTCTCATCAATTGACCCGTCCCTCCTGAATTACCCCCGGTCTTATGCTGATATTGTTTATGACAAAGATTGCATTCAACAAGAGTTGTTCCTTCTAATTTAGTATAAAATTTACATGCAACACTAGTTAATTTACGGGGCTTTCTAGGACGTGGAGGAAGATTAGGAGTACGAGATTGAGCATTATCAATAACGGGACTAGTGGGTTCATCATCATCACCATCATCATCATCATTATTATTATTATTATGTACACTTACGTCAACTTCATTTTCTTCTTCAATTCCATAATTTTCTTGTGCCTCAAAATAATTCATATCATGTGCACCCACAGGAATATCTCGTTCTCCTATCTCACTAGGTGATGGTGGAGGCACACGAGAATAATTATTTCTACCGCTTGTACTACCTCTACCAGAAGTGATTTTTTTCTTACTATCACTACTACTTCCGGGACATAAATTTTTAACACTTTTACCAAGTCGTCTTACTTTATCCATTTTATAAATTAAATTAATAAATATTAAATACGCAAAAATTAATACAAAAAGATATTCAACAAATAATATACTAATTAAAAGTAAGAGATAGAACGATTATACCAAATTATCGGAGACAAACAAGTAATTAAGCAACCGTAAATTGATGAATTGAACGCTTGAACTTTCTCTAACTTGATGTTGTTAATAGCAAAATAATATAAAGTAGATATTGCTAGAAATCAAGAGAGAAAATTGAGAGAGAATGAGAAGTTTTTTGTAGTAAAAATGAAAAAATTTAGTAGGTATTTATAATTAAAATGGAGTAAAATAAAAAAATTTAAAGTGAGAGAGAAAATGAACGTTGGCCAAACGGCATTTTAGCCGTTGGCCCAACGTTCATTGCTGCTTACTCAATCCAACATTTCAACTTAAATGTTGATTGTTGAAGTTGAATGACTAAACACTAAAAAGAGGAGAGGTATAGCCTTTTCAGGCTAGTCCAATAGGTTGTTAGGCCTGGGGTGACAGGCAGCCCATGTGCCTTGTCAGCCCAACAGGTCAGCCCAAGCCCCAATGCCATATATATATAAAAAAAAAAAAAAAAAATCGGTCCGGTCCGGGCCGGTGGACGAACTGTCTCATACCTGGGCCGGTCTGCCGGGTTACCAGGCCTGGACGGCCCAGTCCGCAACACGGCCCACCAACCCGTGAACATTAACGGGCCACTCCCAACAAATGTCCGATTTGCTTATTGGGCCGGTTTAACCGGTCCGATCCGGGTCAGACCGGCCAGTTGACAGATTTAATGTTAATGGATGGAATTCGATATTCCCTTGTCATAAAAACATATGAGTGGAGAAAAGCAAACAATTTACAGAAGTTAAGTTATTTCAGCCATGAGCTATACTGATTTGCATATGATTTTTACAAAGCAAACCAGTGAATTGATAATACCAACACTAGAAACTCCAATTGACTGACGACGACAACAACATACCCAATTATGTAACTCATAAATGGGGTCTGAAAAGGGTAAAGTGTACACAAACCTTATACTCCTAAACCCTCAGCTCAAATTGACTGACGACAACAACGAGATATCCAGTATAATCCCACAAGTGGACCGAATCGACTAAAACACTGACTGAACATTGACTTTCTTGATCTACAATTCACTTAAACCCTAAGCTTAAATATATTTGTTTTTTCAAAAAAAATATGCGCATACAATAGATTTCCACCCAATAAAAATCAATAAATCAAAAGTTTTGCAGACGAATTTCTATCTCGAACCCATAAAAGTAAAGATTATTTTCAAACATCAAGAACATTATATGTAATTAAGAATTAGAACTACTACTAATTCTTTACTAAAACATAATTAGAAGGTACATAAATAAATAATTAAATATTGGAATTGAGAGCATACAATTTTAACTTGGCCTTTGGAGACTTAGAGCAATTTGATTCTGTAGAGAAGAGAGTGCGACGGAGAATGGGGATTTTATGAGTCTATTTATAATAATTTGTTTATGCGCCTATGCTTTTATTTTCCCATTAAGTTTCGGAAAAAAAAAAAAAACTAGGTATACCCTAAAACCTATTTTGATTTGGACTGGTTTTACAGAGTTGAGAGTTCTACTAGGACAAGTTTTCTGGAAAAAAAATAAAATAAAATAGTGTATTACTTAGTGGGTGTTTACTATGAAAAATTAAAAAAGAAATTTCACGTATTTGAAATTTTCAAAGTTGGAGTTGAAATTGTGTTTCGTCATACTGTTTATAATAAGGATTTAGAATTTTAATGTATTTATAAAGAAAATATGAAATATAATTTTAATGCAGTTATTTTATGAATTTTTTTTTAAAGATTTTCTTGAAAATAAAAATTAAAAAAGTGAAAATAAGCTTTTGCCTGTTTTTTGAAATTCCAAATACAACTTGAAGTTGTATTTGGAATTTTCATGGTCAAACGCTGATTTAAATAAAGTGAACAAATTTTTTAGAAACAGTAAAAAATTTTCATGGCCAAACGGGCCCTTCATCCATTTCAATTAGTTTATCTAATTTCTTTTTTAGTATGCTTTGAAACATATCTATTTTCTTTTTTGATAATTTTTTAATTTTAATTTTTCACATTACATGTTTAAGATTACAAGATTGAAAATATTTTGACACATTGTACATATTTTTAAGATTACGAGATTCAAAAATATTCTTTATTTTTTAAAATTTTGTGTCATATCAAAATCAAAAAAATAAATTAAAATGAAGTTATGAATAATATTATAAATTATTATGTCCATTTTTTTTATGGTTAGGTCTAATAATAAAAAAAATCTACAACGAAAAATTATAGGACAACTTAAATCCTTTAGTATTCTTTTCTTGAAAAATAAAGATTTTCTTCCCTATAAATAGACCTTGCCCATGGACGAAGATAGAAGCCTATGTACGGGTTTGATCGAATTCAGTATCTTTTGTTCAAATATTATATTTAATAATTATGTGATATTATGGCTCGTTATTTGAGTAATTCTCAATATCAAACCGGAAAAAAACATTTCATTGGTCTATTTTCAGAAGAAGTATTCAAATGATATTCATTCTTGTGATGTTCTCAATTAATAATTATACAATATTATGATTCGTTATTTGAGAAATTCTCGATCTTCATATTTTTAAATGAATAGAACTCTCATTTTTTTGTTAAATAATTTTGAGGGTAACAATGTTAATTAGAGAATTCAACTTGTAAGAACAGTTGGATGAACTCCCAGCATTAAGCGCTAGGCATTTCTTTGGTTCCGAATGTATTTAGGACGCACAATCAGGGGTTTAGGACATAAGCCTTTCAAAATAAAGTTCATACAAGTGAGTCATAAGACATTTTGCTTAAGAATGAATCCCAAAAAAGCCTTCTAAAATATTGAGCATAACTTGACTAGTAAGATCGAGAGACGGCTCGAGAATATTATAGATCTAAAGAAAATTTTATTAAGAGAGTTGAATGTAGAGAGATTTTTGTGTTTTTTTGTGCGAGTGTTATTAGGATGAAGTGGTGGTGGAGTGACAATCGTCTTCAAATAGTGTTTTAAGATTGGAGAAAATTGGCGATTGATTTAAAGCGATGATGCATGATTATGATGATCGAGAAAAATGAAATCTATATAATTTCAAAAAGTTAATAGGCACATTTCACATAGCTCAAGAACAAATAAGACCCTTTTCCTTATTAAAAAAGATATTCACGTGCGGAAAGCTTCTGTTGTTAGTAAATAATGGAATATTAATTTGGATCAATATCGTCACGATTTGGCATATTCTAGGAGAAAAGACATAAATACTCCCCTGAGTTGTACCTGAAGTTGTAGAATACACCTTATCTTTACAGAAGTTCTATTACCCCTTAAATTTTTTTAAAATGGAATGGAAAAGGGTTTGATATACCCCTCGATTTTGGGATTTAGAGATGATATACCTCGCGTTAAAAAAGTGTCTCACATATACCTCGATCATTACACAAAAATGACTCAGATATACCTTTTTCAACTGATGAAAGTGAAAAAATTAATCTTAAATTTTATTTTTTTGATCTTTTATTGAAATAAAACTCATATATGGGTATATTTGATCCTTCTCGCAAAGTTCAGGGGTATATTTGATTCTCCTTACGCACGAATGTTTTTAACTTCTTTGGTTCAACGACTAATTTGAATTTTAAATATCTCTCTATGAATCGATTTTCTTATCATTATCTGAATTTCTTGTTCTTATTTTATTTTTTTGCTTTCATTCTTTAGTGTGAAAATATGAGAAATAAAAAGAAAGAAGCGCGCATGAAAAAAAAAGAGAAAAAATTGGGGCATTATGGTAGATTTTACAAGAAAATGAGTGAAAAAATAAATGTGATCTTCAAGATAATAAATGCAAATTAGTTGTTAAATTAAAGAAGATAAAAAAAATTCATATGTTGAAAAGGATCAAATTTCCCCCAAACTTTGCGAGAAGGGTCAAGTATACCACTATATGAATTTTATTTTATTGAAAAATAAAAAATAAAAAAAATCAATTTTTTCACTTATGTCTGCCGAAAGGGTATACTTTGGGTCATTTGTGTAACGTTAGTGATATACGTGAGATAATTTTTTAACAAGGGATATATCAACTTTAAATCGCAAAGTTAAGGAATATATCAAACCCTTTCAAATACCACCCTAAATATTGTCATGACATATAGAGTCAAATTCTCCAACTAAGTGAAAGTGAGGCCACTGATAGGAATAATATTCCGAATGAGATTAATAAAATCTCAGAAAAACATGCTAGAAAATCAGTCCAAAGGATGTATTACTATCCTAGGCCGACTCCTCAAGAAATCCTTCTTGAAGAGCAAGAATATTACGTCTCTAATAGTTTTAGTGGGACAGAAATTTATGAATGAAATATTGATGGTTTTACTGATAGACAAATTTATACTCTGGCTCATAGAATTCTAATGTATAGTACGATTTGCAAGGCCAACAAGAATTCTGAAAAGGATACAGCCAACATGATTATTGCTGGATTTACAGGCCAATTAAAGGGGTGGTGGGATAATTATCTCTCAGAATCCCAACGTATAGCCATTTTAAATGCCGTTAAGGATGAAAATGGAATGATTCGAAATGTAGTCTACACCTTGGTCCTAACCATTATAGAATATTTTTCTGGTAGATGGTCGGATAATAGTGAAACCATTAGGACTATGCTCCAAAACCTTAGATGTAAAACCCTTACGTCATTTAGATGGTACAACGATGTTTTCCTATCAAGAGTTATGAAATTACCCGAGTGTAATAGCTCTCATTGAAAATCCAAGTTTATAGACAGACTCCCTGCTTTATTTTCAGAAAGAGTTAGGAAGGCCCTTAGAGGAGATGGGGTGAGTATTAGTTACGATGACTATACTTATGGAAAACTTATAAGTGTTTGCACCCAAGAAGGTCTCTCTTTGTGCAATGAGATCAAATTGAATCAACAAATTAAAAGATATCATTTGAATGAGAAACAACAATTAGGAGAATTTTGTGAATAATTCGCAATCGATATGCCTGAATTCACTAAAAAGACTAATAGACATAGAGGAAAAAGAGATTATAAGGAAAAGCCTCATAGGCAGTACAGAAAAAAGAAATGCTTAGACAAGCGTGAAAAGAGAAAAATGGATTATAAAGGAAAAAAGGAGTTTTATAAGAGTAATAAATCAAATGCATGCCACAAATGTGGTAGAATAGGCCATTATGCAAGAGATTGCAAGGTTAAGGATAAGATTAAAAACCTTGACCTAGAGGAAAATATTAAGGATTCTTTATATAAAATCCTCCTTAATTCTTCTTCAGAAAATTCTAGCCGAAACAATAGTGTCGGAGAGGAATCCTCTACAAGTGAAGACCTAAAAGTTCTTCATGAAGAAGACTACATGTCCTCATCTGAGGAAGAATGTACGTCTTGCCAGATTGGTCAACCTTGTGATAATAAAGACAAGGATGAATTCTATCAGTTGTATTCTCAGTTCAAAGACTTAAATATCAATGTCATCAGTAATGATAATTGGATAAAAATTCTCAAGATGATTGATGATTGATACGCCCAAATTACAACTCCAATTACGAAGCGTAAGCGGTCGTCGTCAAATATAGAACCCAATAGAGGTTGGGGTCGATCCCACAGGGAATAAAGTGCAAATTAAATCATTAGTGAGTTAGTTGACTAGTAGTCAATAGTTTCCGGTAAATTGGGGGGGTTTTCTGTGATCAATATTTGAACAATGCAAGTAACTAATTGCGAGTTTCAACGAGTATTAATCAATATGAGAATGAACTAGGGAAGTGTTCACCATGGCGTCGTAACAATTTCGATTCAAAGCTTAACTGAGTTCTTTCTATATGCATATCACGATGTGATTGACTTAATGGTATCATCTAAACGTTTCTCAACCAAATAGACGAATTTCCTTTTCAATTTTCTCGAACTTGAAAAGGTGAACTTTCTTATTTCAATCCTAAACATCGAGTAGATTAATCTAGTTACAGCATTAATCATAAGACGAGAGTTGGTAGTCTCAGATCCTCGTAGTTAATCAAATTTCCCGGTTTTAATCTCTTTGTTCAAGCAAATCAAACCTAGGTATGTTCTAATGTTTGCAACCATTAGAAAACGTAAATAATGAATGATTAACCACGTGACAACATATAAATTTAACCCAGCGCTACCCGGAATCTACATTGTGACTCTTGCCATGGATCCCACAACCCTAGTTGTGGGGAGTTTAGCCACTCATGCTAGCAAAGCGAAGTAAAGAAATACTAGTATTCATATGAGAAGAAGGAATTCTTACAATAGAAAATTAATACTTTACTTTGAACTTCGTAGAATCCCAACACCAATGGTGAAAATCCCAAGAACAATGGAAGAAAAGGAAGAAAACGAGTTTGTATCGTGTTTTCTCCTCCCAAAACTCGTTCAAAACGTCCAACAAATATTAGTTAATGAATAATATAAAATAACCGTAACACTGGGTATTTATAGTAGTCCAGGAAATAAAGTCCAAAAATAGAATTTTCGGAGTGCCTCTTCGCGTTGACGGGTCACTTGACGGAGCGTCACCCATGCGACTGGCCGTCACTCCAAGCCGTCACCACTATCCAGTGCATGCTATCCTTTAGCTCTAACTTGACGGCTTGACTGACGGGCAGTCATGGGTGTGACGGGCCGTCACGCCAACCGTCGCCACTATTCAGTGCATGCTCTCTGTGAGCTCCATCTTGACGGCTTGGCTGACGGGCAGTCATGGGTGTGACGGGCTATCACGGCAACCGTCGCCACTATTCAGTGCCTCCTTTAGCTGCTGCCAGGTTTGGTGGCTCCCCTGACGGTCAGTCACCTGTCTGACGAGCCGTCAGGCCCTCCGTCAAGCCTAACCCGTGTAACTTAGCTTGAGTATTTTTCACTTCCTTTTTATCCTTGTCTCCATTTCCTGCAAATACAACATAAAAACATCAAAAACCACAAAAGTTGCTTGAAAATTTGCGTGTATTCTTAGTTAAAGGCGTCAAATGCGCCGTAGAATCCCGGCACATCAACACCCTCAACTTAAAACGTTCGCTTGTCGTCAAGCAACATGACAACAAAAATAAAATGACGACTCAACTAAGAATACAAAGACACATCTTTAGCAAATCATGGCCACTCAACAGTCTATTAAATTTAAATCAAGCCCCCCCGGTAGTACACAAATGTATGAAACGCTAACTTGCAAGGATCCAAACATGTCATTTCGATATGATAGAATATTCTACATACACACGCAACAGCTATCCTAACAGTCAATAGATAATACAGAAATCTCGGTGCCCTCACCACAAAGAAGTCCCCCACACAAGATTTGAGGCTAGGTAAGGCGCTCACACTCACAAACGATTTCAAACAATGCACATGCCATGCCATAAGCTTGCCCTTGCTATTCTATTTCAGTTTTTCAGAAAGCCGCTCAGGATCACTACAGGACTTGTCTTGGCTTGTAATGAGGCTTCGGGTGCAGGTAGGATACGTTTGGGGAATAGTGACTAAACCCTCCTTGGAATCACCGACCTACTATTTCCACTTAACTTTACTTCGTCCATCCTTATTCACCTTTTTATTCCCTTCTTTCTAGCTACAGGTGCGGCCTCTTTCTTTTGACAATTATTATTATTATTTTTTTTTTCATCTCTTTTTCGTTTCTTTTTCTTTCTTTTCTTAGGCACACACCCGAAATTTTCATTCTATCCACAACCAATCTTATCCATCTTATTTTTCTTATCATTTACCTCTATAGTAGCCACCCTCAACTTAGGCTGATTGCCTGAGTTGAGGTGCACGATGTCCAAGGAAGGACCAGGGCCAACATAAGGATTCAAAGTTAAAAGGAAACGGTGACAGGTAATTGAAAGAATAGGGTCAATATGGCTCAAACAGGGATCAAAGAGATTATTTGCATTTGGACGGTCTTATAGGTTAAGTGGACTGCACACAAAAAGGGCCTGTGATCCTTTCCTAAGCAACCAACTTCAAGCTTAACAAAATAGACCGGGCAAGTTCTAGATGCATGCACAGAGTAAGAGTTTATAACAACAAGCTCACACACACTTGGCACCAAGAAACCATACCACTACCAACTATCAAAACATCAGCTCGGCTTAAGCATAATTATTACAATCACAATCACACAATGACATTCAAGGATCCAGAACAGTCAATCATTTCAAACATAAGTACAAAATTAACTTTTTCAGAGGGGGCTCCTTTTAGTTCAACTTTCAAAAAGCCATGCTTGCTATAGACATCACAACACAACCAAAATTTAAACGACAACCTAAACATGCCGGTTCTACTAGATAGCACACCGAAGGAAAAGAAACACGACAACAAAAACCTCCGGTGGTAGTACTCCTACCCCTAACAAAAGAATTTAGCATTGTAAGGAAACAAATATTCAGAACAAAGGCATAGGGGTACCTGGGAAACCTAGGTTTCCGTACGCGGCTCATCAACATCTGGAGTCTCTCCAGACTCCGGTACTGCACTGGATGATGCCCCACCTGCTTGGGCACGCACTCTTTCCTATCGCAGCTGCTCATCTACTACCGACCGCTGCTTCGCAACCTCTAACTCGTCTTCCTCAGCTGATATCTTTTTGTGCTTCCTCTTCTTTGACTTCTTTACCCCACTTTCACCTGCTTGGGGTTCATTAATTTTCAGTGGCCGACCCATCAAATCCACTATCGTAATTTCTTCGTCCAAGTCCACGAACTCCGAAGTCTCATCATAAAGCGCTTTTTCTTGCTTGAGGACGGTGATGTCATTTTTCACCTTCTTCAGTTCCACATCAAATCTTGCCAGGTCTGGGATGCTCATTTCGTTTAGCCTTGCCTCCATTCGGGTTTCCATCGCATCGACCCTTACACGCAGCCCCTCAAATGGCTTTAGAGCCTTCCGTATTGCTTCATCAATGGTGGGTTTGAACAAGTCCATCCAAGCGGCAATTTGTTTATCCAACTGTTTCTGCTTCTGCACCATTTTAGCAAAATTTCGGGGATTCATGTGATATTCCGGTGGTAGAGGAGGCCTTGCCGCAGTGCCAGAGCTTTCGACAGTAGCTCTCATTGTTTGTGAAGTCTTCAGATCAAACACCACAAGTGGCATCTCTGTGCCTGATGGAGTGTCGGTTGCCTCGGAGGTGGTTGTGGTTGGTTCCTCGAAGATCTGAGGCTTATGAATCCTCATGTCAAACTTAGTGTCATCCTTTGATTTGTCAATATTTTGCGTGGATGACGCTGTCACTTGCTCATCAATACCATCCAATATCGGCACCTCTGCACTCCTGCATAACTCAGTAACCATAGACGGGAACGACAAAGAAGAAGTAGTTTTTATGGCCCTGGTCCGCATCTCGTCTGCAATTATCATTCCGAAGTTGATGACGTACCCGGCTATCAAACTCGCTACAAGTATGGCTCTTCCCTCATCCAAATTAGCGTCTCCACCTGTTGGAAATAGCCTGTACCGCACAACAGCCCACCAAAACTTTGCTACGAAGCTTAGTGATTACTTCGATATCCGTCCCCTCTGAGTTAGCCAAGATGGTGAGCCATCAGTCAATGTCCGTGCTAACCATGGTCTCTGCGAGTATGTGTTGGCAATTTTGTCATGAAACTCTGGCATATCAGGTGGAGGAATGTATTCAGGACCAAAGAGGACTCTGTTAATCGTCTCTCGGGAGATGTCTACTTGTTTACCCCGAACCGGTACCAGGTCCTGCCTTGGTGCTGATTTAACCCCTTTTCCTTTCTCACATTTGCTCTCCAACAGTGCCAAATAGTTGGCATAGAATTCCTGGACCAGTTCTGGATAATAGAATCCCGGAGGTGTGCTCATCCACTCAAGCTGGTACCTCTGAAACTGTGTCTGAAGAACTGGGTATTCTGGTAGATCCGTGGTAATGATTTGCACTTCTTTAGCTATCGGTCTTTTGTGGCTTCTCGACATTGTTTTGGTAAAACCGTCAAGATAGTGCTTTCGAGCACCCTCAAATGCCCACCGGATCGATTCTCTATCCATGGGTGACTTCCCTGCATTTTTGGTGGTTTCAGTACCACTTAAATCCTCCGGATTGGGGCTGGAGCTACCACTTTCTTCAGATCCACTATCACTCCCCGACCTACTGCTAGATGACCCACTCTCCTCTTCAGACTGGGAGACTTGGGTGTTTCTTTGTTTGGATAGCCTAGTCTGGTAAGTCGGGGCTTCAACTGCTTCTTCTTCGCTACTCAATTCATCTATTAGGGTCCGAGTGGTAGCGGTCCTTTCTTTCCTCTTTTGAGCTTGACCGCGAGGTGGTTGTTGTTTGGGGGCCATGTACCTGCACGTGAACAAGTTCAAACACATGAGAACAGGAAAACACTCAACTATCGCCACTGTCTCGGAGTGACGGTTTGGGTGACGGTCAGTCACATGGGTGACGGACCATCACATCGGCCGTCACTTTAAGACAGTGAACTGTTTATTGTTGACGGTTTGGATGACGGGCAGTCACGTGTGTGATGGGCCGTCACGCCAACCGTCACTTTAAGACAGCGTGTTTTACTTTCTTTGAGGCATTTCCTCGAACACCTTGTGCTCTATTCGGGGTTTTCCCATTTTTTGTGGGATTTGGTTTCACAAAGTCACCACCCATCATGTATTTAATCTCATGGGTTACTCAAGACTTCACCCATGTTAAGTTTTACGATTTCAAACAACAACACCATTCATACCCAACAACATTTACATTATCACCCTTTCACACATATACAAAACCAACAATTTCCTCCGGTATTTCTTCATAATGCTACTCAAATAATCTCAACGAGGAAGAGTTTAGAATCATACCTTGATTTTGTTAGTGAGAAGAAAACTTCTATTCCTTTATAATTTACAAGAACCGATGGACAACCCTATTCTTCGACGGGGAATTGTTGGTTCTTGCATTTTGGAAGAATGGTGAAAGACGATGGGGATGTGGGATTTGCTTGGGGAAGAGAGGATTTTTGTTTTAATGAAGGGTTGGAGCTTGAGAGTAGAATATGGGTGGGATGATGATGAAGATGATTTAATATATTCGGGCGGGTCGGGTTGGTTTTGGGTCGGGGCACACAAAAATTAAAACTTACCTGATGTGGTGGCCGAAGTGACGGTCCGTCAACAACTTGGCGGTCCGTCACTTGGTGCGTCTCACATAGACAGTGAGCCCTTGTGAGTTCCTTGGTGACGGCCTGGAATGACGGTCCACCAAGTCTGTGACGGTCCGTCACTTTTACCGTCACTACCAAACAGTGGGGATAAATATTTGTCAACATGTGACGGTTTATGTGACGGTCCATCGTATAGTTGACGGCCCACCAACAGGAACCGTCACTCGTAGACAGAACATGCTGTTACTTCCACCTTTTTGTACCTGCACACTCAATGCACAAATTAACCAATTCTAACAAATCAAATTTTTCTAAGACCATAATACAACAACAATTCATGGGTTGCCTCTCATACAACGCCTGATTTAACGTCGCGGCACGACGCGAGTGTCTTGATTACTTAGACTTCATCAAGATACACTAGAGACAGAACATGTACCTCCTCCGGGATGCCCAGATATTGCTTTACCCTCTGCCCATTGGCTTTGAACAACTCACCATCTTTATTTTCGAGTTCGACCACACCGGATGGAAACACTTGGTGTATGTTGAATGGTCCGTACCATTTGAATTTGAGTTTCCCGGGAAATAATTTGAACCTGGAGTTGAACAACAATACCAAGTCCCCAACCTTGAACTCCCTTTTCTCAATTTTTCTGTCATGGTATAGCTTCATTCGTTCCTTGTAGAGAGCGGATCTCTCATATGCTCGCAATCGAAACTCGTCCATCTCATTCAATTGTTCCAACCTTAGTTCCGATGCCTCTCTCCAACTGAGATTTAACTTTTTGAGCGCCCAAAGGGCTTTGTGCTCAAGTTCCACGGGCAAGTGACAAGCTTTACCAAAAATAAATTGGTAAGGAGACATACCTATTGGCGTCTTAAACGCTGTTCGGTACGCCCAGAGTGCGTCATCCAGCTTTCTTGCCCAATCTCGCTGGTTCACATTCACAGACTTTGCCAATATCTCTTTAATTTCACGGTTTGACACTTCGACTTGCCCACTGGTTTGGGGGTGATAAGGTGTGGCTACCTTGTGTTGCTTCACCCCATATTTTGCTAGAGCAGCCCGGAATACCTTATTGCAAAAATGTGAACCTCCATCACTTATGATTGTGTGAGGGGTGCCAAACCGAGCAAAGATGTTTCTTTTTAGAAACGCCACCACACTTCTCCCTTCGTTATCAGCCAAAGCAACCGCCTCTACCCACTTTGAAACATAATCCACCGCTACCAAGATGTAACGGTTCCCATAAGAGTTGTCAAAAGGGCCCATGAAATCTATTCCCCATACGTCGAATAACTCAACCTCCAGAATAGTGGACATGGGCAACTCTTGTCGGCGAGAGATTGCTCCTCTTCGTTGGCATTGATCACAGAACTTGGCAAATTCATATGAATCTTTCTGGATTGTCGGCCAATAATAACCACACTGTAAGATTTTTCGGGCGGTTCGATTACCCGCATGATGTCCTCCAACTGGGGACGAATGACAAGCTTGCAAGATGCTTGTCATTTCTACTTTCGGTACACATCTCCTCACTATGTTGTCAGGACACAACCGGAATAAATATGGCTCATCCCAGAAAAACTTACTTGCATCATGGAGAAATTTCTTTTTCTAGTGGAAGTTCAAATCTTCCGGGATCATGTCACTCACCACATAATTTGCGAAGTCAGCGTACCAAGGCACCATATCAAGTGACGCAGCCATCACCTGCTCATCCGGGAATGCATCATCAATCTCCGGTTCATCTATTATGTTCTCTTCCCTCTCAAGCCTGGACAGATGATCCGCTACCTGGTTTTTACACCCTTTCCGATCTTTGACTTCAAAGTCAAATTCCTGCAACAATAGCACCCATCGGATTAGTCGAGGTTTTGCATCCTTTTTGGTCATTAAATACCTCAAGGCTGCATGATCTGTGTGCACCACCACTTTTGTACCAAGTAAGTACGCTCTGAATTTCTCAAAAGCGTATACAACAGCCAGCAGCTCCTGTTCTATCACTGTGTAGTTCTTTTGCGCCCCATTCAATGCTTTACTAGCATAATAAATGGGGTGAAAAAGTTTGTCTCGCTTCTATCCCAGAACAGCTCCAAGTGCAACACCACTCGCATCGCACATTACTTCGAACGGTTTGGACCAATCCGGGGCAATTATAATAGGAGCATCCACTAACTTTTCTTTCAGGCACTCAAACGCCCTCAAACACTCAGCATCAAATACAAACTTAGTCTCCTTTTCAAGCAACCTGCACAATGGGGTAGCAACCTTAGAGAAATCTTTAATGAATCTTCGGTAGAAACCGGCATGACCAAGAAAGCTCCTCACACCCTTTACTGAAATGGGTGGAGGTAGTTTCTCGATGACTTCTATCTTGGCTCTATCCACCTCTAGAACTCTCATAGATATTTTGTGCCCTAATACAATGCCTTCTTTCACCATGAAATGGTATTTCTCCCAATTCAGCACGAGGTTTGACTCTTCACACCTTTGCAATGCTTGACCCAGATTAGTCAAGCAATCATCAAATGCATCACCCACTACCGAAAAGTCATCCATGAAGACTTCCAATGTGTTCTCCACCATATCAAAAAAGATAGACATCATGCATCTTTGGAATGTTGCAGGAGCATTGCAAAGACCAAAGGGCATGCGTCTAAAAGCAAACGTACCGTAGGGGCAGGTGAAAGTGGTCTTCTCCTGATCTTCCGGGGCGATAAATATTTGGTTGTACCCCGAATATCCATCTAAAAAGCAATACCAACCTCTGCCAGCTAATCTATCCAGCATCTGATCCATAAAGGGCATGGAGAAATGATCACGGAGAGTCCAGGAGTTTAGCTTCCGATAATCCATACAGACTCGCCACCCCGTGACAGGTCTTAATGGAATCAGCTCATTTTTGTCATTTGCTACCACAGTCATTCCTCCCTTCTTAGGAACACATTGCACTGGGCTTACCCATTTGCTATCATAAATTGGGTAAACCACTCTAGCATCGAGCCATTTGATGATCTCTTTCTTCACCACCTCTTGCATTGGTGGATTCAGTCTCCGCTGGTGCTCGGTGGTGGGAGTGCAATTTTCTTCTAACAGTTTCTTATGAGTACAAATACCTGGTGGGATGCCAATAATATCTGCAATGGTCCAGCCGATTGCTCTCTTGTGTCTCCTCAGTGTGGATAGTAAAGCTTCAACTTGAGATTGCACAAGGTCTGTCGCAATGATTACAGGTAAGGTATCTTTGTCACCTAAAAATGCATACTTCAGATGGCCTGGCAACTCTTTCAACTCTAATACCGGCGCTTCCTCAATAGAAGGCTTTGCAGGAGGTGTCGGTCTGTTCTTTAAATCGAGATCTAATTTCTTTGGGGCGTAACAATATGACCCCATTCCAACCACAACATTTACCATTTCTTCATAATCTTCGATGTCATCATCATCGAAGTTCATCATGACTGCTGCTAACGTCTCTACAACAAGTCTCTCTTCAACAGAAACAATCACATCAGATTCGGCAACAACATCAATAACCGAGACGACATTCATGTCCCTCGGTTGCCTCATTGACTTGCACACATTAAACTTCACTACTTCATCGTTCAATCTGAAGGTCAACTCGTTGCTCTCCATATCTACTAATACTCTTCCGGTTTCCAAGAAGGGTCGTCCCAAAATAATAGGGACTTCAAAGTCCACTTCGCAGTCCAAAATCACGAAGTCTGCCAGAAATATGAACTTTCCCACCTTCACAAGCACATCATTCAAAATACCCACCGGGCGTTTAACCTATCTATCAGCTATCAACAGTCTCATAGTCGTCGGTTTGGGAGCTCCTAAGCCCAACTGCCGGTAGATGGCTAACGGCATCAAGTTTATGCTAGCTCCCAAGTCACAGAGAGCTTTTGCAAAGTTAAACTCCCCTATGGTGCAAGGAATAGTGAACGCACCCGGGTCTTCTTTCTTTTGGACTAGCGACCTTGATGAAATGGCACTACAATGGTGGAGGTTGTCTTCCGGTTCAAAACTTACCAACCTCTTCTTTGTGATCAAGTCCTTCATGAACTTGGCATAACCGGGCATTTGTTCAAGCGCATCCACCAGAGGGATGTTCACTGATATCTGCTTGAGCATGGTCATGAAATTTAGGAACTTGCTATCTTCCACTTTCTTCTTCAACCGTTGTGGGAAAGGAGGCGGTGGCGGAGGCATCATAGTTGGAAGTTTTTCAACTTTCTTGCTTTTATCCGTGAGCACTTGAGTAGCATCCTCTACCTCAATGGGTTTTTCAACAGATACTCTCATACCCTCATTGACCATATTTTCAGCATCTACTAACTCATCTTCCTTAGCAACATTACCTTTCTGAGTCTGAATTACCGGATGTGATTCCGATAATGTCTTACTGCTTCTGGTGGTGATTGCCATACAATTTTTGTTGTTTCTCGGGTTTTGAATGGTGTCACTCGGCAATGTCCCAACTTTCCTTTGATTTAGGGACGCCGAGACTTGACTCATTTGTTGCTCTAGCTGCTTGATTGAGGTGGAATAAGAATTCACTAACTGACTCATTGATGATAATTCAGATTTCATTTCCTTGACTCCGGAGTCAGTAGATTCCACCTTCAACAACATCTTTGCCATCATATTCTCTAACTTGGACGTCCCTGTCTCGTTGCTAGCTCTTTCTCTATTACCAGGTGGTACATACAACCCACCTCCATCAGTTTTATTCTTCCAGTTCCTCTGATCACGGTCTCTGTAGCCAGCTTTTTCATAGTAGTTGTCCTTCTGATAGTTTCGACCTTGGTTTCCCTGACCATTGGCCTGGAAACCACCCAAATAATTTGCCTCCTCATCAGATTCAAACTCTGCTGCTCTACCTTGGGAACCCACAACTTTCACTTTCTCTTTACCTCCTAACAACAAATGTTTTGTTAGTAGGTCCATTTGCATTTTCAGATGGGCCATATCTTGGTCCCGCTCTTCCTCTTTCCTACGCTGTTCTGCTGACATACCGACTGCATAAGTGCTAGCAGCCACCTCCGTATCCCGTGTATGCCAGGCCCTGTTGGTTTTAGTGAGCCGGTCCAAAATAGTTGTGGCATTGATAAAGGTAAGACCCATAAACGCTTCACCTGCTGCATTATCCTGTGTCGTCTTCGTAGACAAATTCAGTGCCCTATAGAATGTTTGCATTAGGAAATTTTCGGTCAACTGATGGTTCGGGCATTGTGTCAGCTTCTTCTTGAACCGCAACCACGTCTCATGTAAAGCCTCATGAGGTTGTTGTCTGAAATTGCTAATTTCATCCCTCAACTGTATCATCCTAGAGGGAGGAAAGAACCTTTCTAGGAAAGCTCCTTTCAACTCTCCCCAGGTTGTGATAGAGTCGGGGGTTAGCTCTGTCAACCATAACGCTGCCTCATAAGACAGAGACAATGGAAACAACCTGAGTCTGATCGCGGTCTGACTTACTCCAGGTAATTCGAACGATTTGCAGATACCCACAAAATTCATCAGGTGTCGGTTTGGATCATCACCAGCCATACCACGGAACAATCCCTTTAAGTTCAACAGCTGGAGCATTGTGCTAGTAATGTTGAACTTGGCCCCAGGCGCTAGTGGAGGAAGAACAATGGCGCCCGTAGCACCAACTCCATCTAATGCAATATCATCCTCTATATCCTCAACATTCAAGTGATGCTGATCCTGTTGAGCCTGTTGTTCTGCAGCGAGCCTTGCTGCCTCCTGCTGTTGTACATTCATGGTTTGCCTTAGCGTTCTTGCGAGCTCGGGGTCGTAGGTAGGGGTGTGCATCGGTCGGTTTGGTTCGGTTTTGTATATTATCGATTTGGTTTATCGGTTATCGGTTTGTAAACATGCAAAACCGATAACCAAACCAATATGATATTCGTTATCGATTTTCGGTTAATCGGTTTTTGGTCCTTAACGGTTCGATTATCGGTTTAACCGATAAGAAAATGCTCCTATAATATTTTTGATTTCTCTTATTTTCTTCTTCATATATAGACTACTTTCATGCATAAACATCTATACAAATTACAAGCATAAGCAAATTCAAATACGTTATTACTAAAATAAACTTATTTTCTTTCTTATTAAGTAGAAAACTTGAATACAGTAGCAACGGTAGCAATTTCTCAAAAAGAAAAGCAACACTGATAGGTAGAATGCTATCAAACCAATGACTTTAGAAAGAAAACAACAACACTAAGACAACAACTATAAAATACAAAAAATAATAGGGTATATATTTAAAATCTAAAGCCACTATTATACAATTATGAATAAAAATATAATCTAAATATAATCTTATTGGGTTATCGATTTAACCATTAACTAAAACCTTAAAACCGATACCGAATCGATAGCCCAATAAAAAAATTTACAAAACCGTTTAAAAACCGTTAACCCAATAACCCAATACCAATAAACCAATAATATTTTTATCGGTTCGATTTATCGGTTAAACCGATTTTTGCACACCCCTAGTCGTAGGGTAATATTGGTTCACCCGAGCGTCGGGTACTTGGCATGCACAACTCAGTACCATGTAACAAACAAAAACAACAAATAAAAGTAAAATCAGGAAATATGACTAAGAGTCAAATAAACACCAGACTTAATAAACAACCGTATTCCCCGGTAATGTCGCCAAAATTTGATACGCCCAAATTACAACTTCAATTACGAAGCGTAAGCGGTCGTCGTCAAATATAGAACCCAACAGAGGTTGGGGTCGATCCCACATGGAATAAAGTGCAAATTAAATCATTAGTGAGTTAGTCGACTAGTAGTCAATAGTTTCCGGTAAATTGGGGGGATTTTCTGTGATCAATATTTGAACAATGCAAGTAACTAATTGCGAGTTTCAACGAGTATTAATCAATATGATAATGAACTAGGGAAGTGTTCACCATTGCGTCATAACAATTTCGATTCAAAGCTTAACTGGGTTCTTTCTATATGCATATCATGATGTGATTGACTTAATGGTATCATCTAAACGTTTCTCAACCAAATAGACGAATTTCCTTTTCAATTCTCTCGAACTTGAAAAGGTGAACTTTCTTATTTCAATCCTAAACATCGAGTAGATTAATCTAGTTACAACATTAATCATAAGACGAGAGTTGGTAGTCTCGAATCCTCGTAGTTAATCAAATTTCCCAGTTTTAATCTCTTTGTTCAAGCAAATCAAACCTAGGTATGTTCTAATGTTTGCAGCCATTAGAAAACGTAAATAATGAATGATTAACCACGTGAAAACATATAAATTTAACCCAACGCTACCCGAAATCTACATTGTGACTCTTGCCATGGATCCCACAACCCTAGTTGTGGGGAGTTTATCCACTCATGCTAGCAAAGCGAAGTAAAGAAATACTAGTATTCATATGAGAAGAAGGAATTCTTACAATAGAAAATTAATACTTTACTTTGAACTTCGTAGAATCCCAGCACCAATGGTGAAAATCCCAAGAACAATGAAAGAAAAGGAAGAAACCGAGTTTGTATCGTGTTTTCTCCTCCCAAAACTCGTTCAAAACGTCCAACAAATATTAGTTAATGAATAATATAAAATAACCCTAACACTGGGTATTTATAGTAGTCCAGGAAATAAAGTCCAAAAATAGAATTTTCGGAGTCCCTCTTCGTGTTGACGGGTCGCTTGACGGACCGTCACCCATGCGACTGGCCGTCACTCCAAGCCATCACCACTATCCAGTGCATGCTGTCCTTTAGCTCTAACTTGACGGCTTGGCTGACGGGCAGTCATGGGTGTAACGGGCCGTCACGCCAACAGTCGCCACTATCCAGTGCATGCTCTCTGTGAGCTCCATCTTGACGGCTTGGCTGACGGGCAGTCATGGGTGTGACGGGCCGTCACGCCAACCGTCGCCACTATCCAGTGCCTCCTTTAGCTGCTGCCAGGTTTGGTGGCTCCCCTGACGGTCAGTCACCTGTCTGACGAGCCGTCAGGCCCTCCGTCAAGCCTAACCTGTGTAACTTAGCTTGAGTATTTTTCACTTCCTTTTTATCCTTGTCTCCATTTCCTGCAAATACAACATAAAAACATCAAAAACCACAAAAGTTGCTTGAAAACTTGCGTGTATTCTTAGTTAAAGGCGTCAAATGTGCCGTAGAATCCCGACACATCAATGATCCAACGTTAAGGTCCCAAATTATTGACAAAATTGGTAATACCAGCACCTCCACTAGTAATACTAGAATTCCTAAAGAAAATCCCGCTCATCATAATGCTTATACCATGGCAGAAGTAAGGAGACAGCTAAAACTTAGGTCTCAAAGGGGTCATATTCCCACTACAATTCAAGACTTGAATGAGGAGATTAATAATCTCAAAAAAGAAATATCTTCTCTGAAAAATTATAATATGATTCTTGATGAAAGAATTAGTTATATAGAAAATAAAGACAATGGGAAACAGGTTATGGTTGAAGATAATCTCCCTGATATTCCTGAAGGTAATCTCCCTGATATCCCTAATGAATTTACAAATAATAAGAATTTATTTTTAGAAACTATCGAGCTAATTACGGCTCATAAACCTTTGGAAAAAATAACTCTTTTTATTGATTATAACTTAAAAAAAGATTTTATTGCTCTTATTGATAGTGGAGCTGATTTAAATTGCATTCAAGAAGGATTAATTCCATCAAGATATTTTAAGAAAACTACTCATCGTCTTCGAAATGCTAGTGGTCATAAAATGGATATTGAATATAAAATTCCTAAAGCATATATATGTACAAATAATTTGTATGCCTGAAAGTTTTGTTTTAATAAAAAACATTTCTAATGAAATTATTTTAGGAATGCCTTTTTTCTGGCATATTTATCCCATAACTCTCTGGGATGACACTGGAATAACGGGTACTTTTGAAGGAAGAAAAATAAGAATAGATTTTATATCTCAACCATTCTCAAAATTCGTTAATGAAGTTAAAGATATGATTTCTTTAAAAAATAAACAAATTGATTTTCTTAAAAGTGAATTTTGTAGTCTTACCATAGAAGAGACTTTACAAAATCCTAAAATCCAAGGAAAGATTGAGATTTTAAAGAATCAATTCTCCCTACAGATATGTGGAGATCACCCAAATGTATTTTGGGAAAGAAAAAATATGTGGTAAGTCTTCCTTATGAGGAAAAATTTTCTGAAGATAATATTGTCCCTAAGGCAAGACCTTGCCAAATGATTTCAGAATATTTAGATTTATGTAAAAGAGAGATTGATACTCTTCTTCAAAAGGGATTAATAAGGCCCTCAAAATCTCAATGGTCTTGCACTGCTTTCTATTTTAATAAGCAAGCAGAGCAGGAAAGAGGAGTACCCAGACTTGTCATAATTATAAACCCTTAAATAAAGTTTTAAAATGGATTAGATATCCTATTCCCAATAAAAAAGATTTATTAGATAGACTTCATGAAGCTATAATATTTTCAAAATTTGATTTAAAATCAGGTTATTGGTAAATTTAAATTTTTGAAGAAGATAAATATAAAACTGCCTTTAACGTCCCAATGAGACAATATGAGTGGAATGTTATGCCTTTTGGGTTAAAAAATGTCCCTTCTGAATTTCAAAAAATTATGAATGATATTTTTAACCCTTTTAGCAATTTTATCATTGTATATATAGATGATGTTTTAGTATTCTCAAAAACCTTAGAAATGCATTTTAAACATCTTGGCCTATTTAAAAAAATTATTATTCAAAATGGTTTGGTTATATCTAGACCAAAAATGCATATTTTTCAAACCAATGTTAGATTCTTAGGTCATAATATTGAAAAAGGAAAAATTATTCTCATCCAGAGAAGTATTGAGTTTGCCTCTAAATTTCCTGACGTTATTACTGATAAAACCCAACTTTAACGTTTCTTGGGAAGTTTAAATTACATTTCTCCTTTTATAAAGGATCTAGCTAAAGACACGGCTATATTATATGATAGACTAAGAAAAAGTCCTAAAGCTTGGACTGATAATCATACAAAAGCAGTCAAGCACATTAAGACAAAGATTAATAACCTACCATGTCTCACTCTGGCTAATTCGAATTGGCAAAAGATAGTGAAGACAGATGCCTCTGATATTGGCTATGGGGGAATTTTAAAACAAATCTCTCCTGCTGAAAGACAAGAATAACTCATATAATTCTATTCTGGGAAATGGAATAATAGTAAGAAAAATTGTGCTACTGTAGCTAAAGAAATTTTAGCCATAGTCAAAAGTGTTTTAAAATTCCAGGGGGACTTATATAATCAAAAGTTCATCATAAAAACTGATTGTCAAGCAGCTAAATTCATCTTTAATAAAGATGTAAAACATGATGTTTCTAAACAAATGTTTGCAAGATGGCAAGCTTTATTGGCACCATTCGATTTTGAAATACATTATAAAAAGGGAACAGATAATAGTCTTCCCGATTTTCTTACTAGGGAATATTTGAGTTAATAATTCTTTATTTCCTGAATACAGGATAATGCTGCCATCTGGAAGTTCTTCCTCTAATAGAGGAAGAGGAAGAGGAAAAGTACCCATGAGTAGAAATAATATTTTGGCTCAGTTAGGAAATCAGAGACTAATAGCCTCAAACATTGCAGGAACTTCTACAGGTATCTCGGGAATTAATACCGAACATCCAATGTATAAAGAATTCATTCTTTTTATACAATCAAGGCAACCTCAGAACAATGCACCACCGTCATATTCTGCAGTCGTCAATGACGAAGTAGGTGAAAACATTGAGGTATATGATAAGAATGAGAAAGATGAAGTAATACTTCTTCTTGAGCCAAGGGATTTACAATGGAGAGAGGATCCTTGGCAAATCATGTCGAGATACTTTGATACGGCATCATATACTATTCCAACATACAAATACAGAATGCATTATGAAATTATACTCTCATCTATCGGGTCTGCTGAATTTCAGCATTTTTACCCAGCAAATACCAAGAAAGTTTATAACTTTTCAAAAATTATTATAAAAAAGATATTTACCCCAGAAGAAAGAGGAATCAGCACGATGAAGGAACGGGAATACACCCATCCGGAACAAAGAATAGTTGTGAAGTTTAATTACTGGGATTATATTGAGAGCTTTAATAAAGCTTTATTATATGAGAATGCTAATAAGAAGCATTCATGGTTTATCAAAATATGTTCAAATATTTTCAAACAATATATACCAAATTGGTTTTGCCAGTGGTGAACTTTATATGGTCCAACTCTGAATATCCTCCCAGAAGATTATAAAAAATTATATGCTCAATGGGTTGATGTTTCGCCCAAGATAATAAAATTACAACAGGAGGACGTATATTTTAAGGGAATATCCTTAATGTATTTTTTATACAATTTTCTATCCCATGGATAATGAAATGAACAATAGAAGTTCAAACAAATGAAGAAGGGTTTCAGAAAATTCCATACAAAATTTTGGAGTAAATTACTCCAAAGAGATCTGGAGGGAAAACTTCATGGACGCGAGATAATAGACTCGATCATTGTGGCTATTGAGACCAGCAAAAACCAAACAGAAGTTATACAGGATAAAGATAATATTAGTCCTTTTAAACATATAACCAGAAAATTACAGATGAAACAAGGGACTATTTCCAAATCTGAACTTCTTGCCTCATATATGGAAGAAGTTAAAAAAGATTTAGTAAAAAATATGAGTATAGAATTTTCAGACAGTATATCCATGGCCACTTCTAATGAAGAAGAAGACCACTGTTTAGTAGGAGAATCTCAAAGTATTCATAGCACGGAAGAAATGAACATTGAAACGTTTCTGCAACAGTTCAGAAATCAGATAGAAGAATCTTCTAGCTCAGACAAATCCAAAGGGAAAGAGATTGTGAAAGATTAGAGGACAAGACATTAACTTTTATAAAGTTAAAATTATTGTATGCTTTTTGAATTATTGTAAAACTTTTATAAAGTAGAGGACCCCAATATCGGTCCAATAATGTAACATGACGTAAGCACTTACGTCATGAACTTTAGATTTTCCTCTCGATCCTTTCTATAAAAGGGTCACTTCTTGTAATTAGAAGGCAAGCTTTGGCCAACCCTTCTGGTATTACTTTCTTTGTATTCCACTAGTATTGAAATAAAAATATTGTTGTTGCTTTGTACTTTGGAGAGTTACTGAGGAAGGATCCCCAATTAAGGTATTTTTCTTTCATCTTTTATTATTTAAAACGTTTTAAAGGATTTTATAGCCTAAATTATAGGCTAAGCAACTCGTGTTGGACTAACAACAACTTCAACTATTAAGACATGGTGAGAAAAAGACTGTTCCGATGTCTCTAAGGTCGAGGTAGTATAGTCCAGGGGTAGAAAGAACTTGACTTAGTCTGGTGTTCCTGGTAAGGCCCATGTTAGTCATATGGAGGTTATTATTTGGGCTAGATTGGAACCGTAAAAGTTCTTTCCATCCTTAGATTATATGAGTCGTAAACGAACCTGTAGTTACATCGAAGCGATCCTGCCAAACTGTTGGTATATGTAAACCAACATGAGAGATTGTTGGTATCAGGAGAGATTGTTGGTATCAAAGCCATGTTGATAGTAGTAGTAGGTGTTATTAGTCCGACACATCTTAATTTTATGAACATCATTAAGAAATATACTACTGTTAAAAATAGTAGAAAAGAGGAATATGATATGCCTCAACAACTAGATCTTCTTAATAAATGGACTATCCCTAAAATTCAACCCAAGGTTATATACCAAATGGGTACTTTTGAAAAAATGAGATTTAAACAAATTGTCAAAACCACAGAGGAAACTATTACTGTGGACTCTGATCATGGTACTTTTAGATTACTGTCTGAAAGTGATTTTGCCCCTTATAGAGAAACTCATAGATTTATGCATATTGGTTTGGTACAAGTTGCTTTTAAGCCACTCACTTTAAGAGGTTTTCCTGAGAGCTTCATAGCATCTCTAAGGGATGGCAGAAATCAGAATTGAAAAAAATCCCTGATAGAGACGGTTCAAACCAGTTTGGCCTATGACCCTGTATATTTTAACGCCTATTCTAATTTACAAATTTCTTTGAATGATGAAAATTCGCTAAACACTTTAATATTAAGTATAAAATTACATGGTTATGATTATTTGCCTGGTACTGAAGTTATATGTATTTGTTATAGAATTTACTATAAACCATTATACACTTTGAACCCTATGTGTAAAATTATGGATTTTAAAAATGAAATGATTCTTATAGAAACAAATTTTAGTAAGTCTAAAGTTATAACTAGAAGGCCTATTAAATGAGATGAAATTAATTTTTCTAAAGAGTCGGTGATCGAAGAGGCAGTCCCACCCAAAAATAATATAAATCCTGATATTTCTGACATTGAGCAAACTCCTGATGGGACAGTGAGAATCAAATTCACTGACCAAAATTTATTAATGAGTTATGATGATAATATAGGTTTTTCTTCTAGAATGTTTAGATCTAACTCATCTTATATATCTCCTGTTGATTATATTGTTGATATGCCTTCTAGAGCGTCTACTTCTCAGATTAGAGAAGAAGATAATTCTAGAGTATCCACCTCTTATATGAGAGAAGGAAAAAGAGTTGATAATATCAAAATTGAAAATCATATAGTTACCCCTGATATGGACCCTACTTTGTCTGAAATGGACTTTCCAAATGGTTTACATGGATAGATCAGAACTTATTGATTTTAGACCGGGGTCGCTGGTAAGAAAGAAAATTTCAAATGAATTTTTTCAGCCCAAATGGAAATCATTTAGAAAATGGTTTTTCAAAAATTTTAATAATAATCAACAAACATTTTTTCAAGAAGATTTTTATAATGATCTTTCTAAAGCAAATAAAGCTATAGCTTTTGTACCATGGTTTATGACGAAATATGTTTATAACTATATTTCTATGTTAGAACAAGATTATAAATTATATGATGATACAATTACCAAATCTCTCCTACCTCCTCAACAATCTTTTCAAATTGAAAAAGATAATAAAACTGTATATTTTAGTGCATTTGCAGAGTTGTTTGATGATAATGACACTGCTCTTATTACTTCTAAGCATGTTAAAATTTTAATAAGACAAAACAATTACACGAATGTATATGTGAGTATTTGAGGAGAACATATTCTTTCTTTACATGATACAATTAGTCATTTATGTTCTGAATTAGGGAAGTCCAAAATCCATGATAAAAGAAAAGAGAAGGCTACTCCTACTATCCAACCCCCTCCAGAAATTAAGGACTTTAAATTATCAAAGCTTGATAATATTGAAAGATTGCTTCAAGAAAGGTTCCAGGGGTTAAATATTAATCCCCTCCAACTAAGTGAAAGTGAGACCACTGATAGGAATAATATTCCGAATGAGATTAATAAAATCTCAGAAAAACATGCTAGAAAATCAGTCCAAAGGATATATTACTATCCTAGGCCGACTCCTCAAGATATCCTTCTTGAAGAGCAAGAATATTACGTCTCTAATAATTTTAGTGGGACAGAAATTTATGAATGGAATATTGATGGTTTTACTGATAGACAAATTTATACTCTGGCTCATAGAATTCTTATGTATAGTACGATTTACAAGGCCAACAAGAATTCTGAAAAGGATACAGCCAACATGATTATTGTTGGATTTACAGGCCAATTAAAGGGGTGGTGGGATAATTATCTCTCAGAATTCCAACGTATAGCCATTTTAAATGCCGTTAAGGATGAAAATGAAATTATTCCAAATGTAGTCTACACCTTGGTCCTAACCATTATAGAACATTTTTCTGGTAGATGGTCGGATAATAGTGAAACGATTAGGACTATGCTTCAAAACCTTAGATGTAAAACCCTTATGTCATTTAGATGGTACAGGGATGTTTTCCTATCCAGAGTTATGAAATTACCCGAGTGTAATAGCTCTCATTGGAAACCCAAATTTATAGACGGACTCCCTGCTTTATTTGCAGAAAGAGTTAGGAAGGCCCTTAGAGGAGATGGAGTGAGTATTAATTACGATGACTATACTTATGAAAAACTTATAAGTGTTTGCACCCAAGAAAGTCTCTCTTTGTGCAATGAGATCAAATTGAATCAACAAATTAAAAGATATCATTTGAATGAGAAACAACAATTAGGAGAATTTTTTGAACAATTCGCAATCGATATGCCTGAATCCTCTAAAAAGACTAATAGACATAGAGGAAAAAGAGATTATAAGGAAAAGCCTCATAGGCAGTACAAAAAAAAGAAACGCTTAGACAAGCGTGAAAAGAGAAAAATGGATTATAAAGGAAAAAAGGAGTTTTATAAGAGTAATAAATCAAATGCATGCCACAAATGTGGTAGAATAGGCCATTATGCAAGAGATTGCAAGGTTAATGATAAGATTAAAAACCTTGACCTAGAGGAAAATATTAAGGATTCTTTATATAAAATCCTCCTTAATTCTTCTTCAGAAAATTCTAGCCAAAACAATAGTGACGGAGAGGAATCCTCTACAAGTGAAGACCTAAAAGTTCTTTAGGAAGAAGACTACATGTCCTCATCTGAGGAAGAATGTACGTCTTGCCAGATTGGTCAACCTTGTGATAATAAAGACAAGGATGAATTCTATCAGTTGTATTCTCAGTTCAAAGACTTAAATATCAATGTCATCAGTAATGATAATTGGATGAAAATTATCAAGATGATTGATGATCCAACGTTAAGGTCCCAAATTATTGACAAAATTGGTAATACCAGCACCTCCACTAGTAATACTAGAATTCCTAAAGAAAATCTCGCTCATCATAATGCTTATACCATGACAGAAGTAAGGAGACAGCTAAAACTTAGGTCTCAAAGGGATCATATTTCCACTACAATTCAAGACTTGATTGAGGAGATTAATAATCTCAAAAAAGAAATATCTTCTCTGAAAAATCATAATATGATTCTTGATGAAAGAATTAGTTATATAGAAAATAAAGACAATGGGAAACAGGTTATGGTTGAAGATAATCTCCCTGATATTCCTGAAGGTAATCTCCCTGATATCCCTAATGAATTTACAAATAATAAGAATTTATTTTTAGAAACTATCGAGCTAATTACGGCTCATAAACCTTTGGCAAAAATAACTCTTTTTATTGATTATAACTTAAAAAAAGATTTTATTGCTCTTATTGATAGCGGAGCTGATTTAAATTGCATTCAAGAAGGATTAACTCCGTCAAGATATTTTAAGAAAACTAATCATAGTCTTCGAAATGCTAGCGGTCATAAAATGGATATTGAATATAAAATTCCTAAAGCATATATATGTACAAATAATTTGTATGCCTGAAAGTTTTGTTTTAATAAAAAACATTTCTAACGAAATTATTTTAGGAATGCCTTTTTTCTGGCATATTTATCCCATAACTCTCTGGGATGACACTGGAATAACAGGTACTTTTGAAGGAAGAAAAATAATAATAGATTTTATATCTCAACCATTCTCAAAATTCGTTAATAAAGTTAAAGATATGATTTCTTTAAAAATTAAACAAATTGATTTTCTTAAAAGTGAGATTTGTAGTCTTATCATAGAAGAGACTTTACAAAATTCTAAAATCCAAGGAAAGATTGAGATTTTAAAGAATCAATTCTCCCTACAGATATGTGGAGATCACCCAAATGTATTTTGAGAAAGAAAAAAACATGTGGTAAGTCTTCCTTATGAGGAAGAATTTTCTGAAGATAATATTGCCACTAAGGCAAGACCTTGCCAAATGATTTCAGAATATTTAGATTTATGTAAAAGAGAGATTGATACTCTTCTTCAAAAAACAAATTTATTTAATTTTCTCCCTTTTATTTTCTTTTCAATTTCAAAATATAACACATTTAACCAAATCCAAATAAAAAGGACAATTGTTATTATTACTGTTCTAGTATGAACTTGAAAAAGAATTTGAGGTACTGTGAAGATTAGACGGTTGTTTAAGTTTTGAAATTGAGAATCAAATGCTAAACTCATCTAAATCCCCTTAGTAGGGGTTGAGATTCGAAAATGGAGAAAGAATTTCGAATTCACCATTATTGGACCTTGAAAGATTTCGAAGAAGAAAAAATGAGTTTATCGAAATTCTTGATTGTTGGACGAATTGATTATTGGGTTTTGGTAATGATATTGTAGTGAACTTATAGTTGAAATTTGAGCTTGATTGATGCGAATTTGATCAAGCTTTTCTTGAATTTTGAGACCCAAAAATAAAGAAAATGAAACATTGCCCTTTTTATATCACATGCCTCTATCATTGTCTTTATATTCACGCATAAATATAGACAAGAAAAACTCACTATTTACTCTTAGACATGAAACATGCTCAACTGTTTTCAGAGAAGATGTAACAGCAAGAATCAAAGAAGTAACTCAAATGTAATAGATGCATAAATGTAGATAAGAAAAAGTCACTATGTTAGTACCAACTACTAACATAAAAATGGGGTAACAACAACGCCAATTTAAGTTATAAACAGCTGGAGAGGAGATCCTCTTCATAGAAAAGAGGCTGTTCTTGTGCGGTACAAAAGGTTCTAATTTCTTACTGCTGAAAGTCTCCATCACCCTACTCTTCGTATCGTATATGTATATGCTAGAGTTCTTCTTATGCTCTAGAAACAATACTTCACCATTCCTCGCTCCAGCTACAGCAACAACTTTCTCAAGTTTTGGTACTATCTTCTACTTGCATTGAAATGAAATAATCACTTGAATCAACATACCAATGCAGAAGCCTTCCATTTATCGACACTAATTTGAGTGGGTTAAATGGCCGATCATTTAAATCTTCCCACGGACCAGAAACTCGTTCCCAGTCTTCATCACCACTGCTCAGATTAAATATTTTGAAACCATAAGAATCAGTAAGAACATGCACTACCTTATACTGTTTTGTCGAGGAGTCAAATGCAAGTGCTGCACTACAAGATATATGTTGGCAATGTGAAGGGCATCTCGGGATAGTGAGGCAGAACTTTGTTGCTGGATTTATCACTTGTAGCTTCCCACAGTCACTTGGTTCACCCATCAATAGAAATCCATCACAGCTAGAGTGAATCTTGCGTAATTTATTTAGTCCAAGTTATCGCCATTCACATTCAAGTTCTTTTCCAATCTCTATCAACTTTGTTTTCTTACGCCTTACAAATCCTGACTGTATCACTAATTCTGATTTCGATTCCATGAAATTTTGCTCGATGAAAAAACTTCCAGAGAAAATTTCTTTCCATGCTTTACAGACAGGCATGACATTCTTATGAATGTAGCTTGGCGGCATCTTCACTAGGATATTAAATAAGACACTTTCCGGAAGATTAGTAAGACGAGTAATGTTATGACTCTTCTCTACTTTTCTTTTGACAAGAGTAATCTTGTGACTCTTCTCTACTTGTTTCATTCCTCTGCTCTTATCTTCTTCATACTTGATTTCTTTTAAGCTCAGCATCTGTTGAGCGAATTCAATGTCATCAATTTCGTCCCCCATTCTTGTAGTGCACGTACACCAGAAAAATAGCGAGCTCTATATAGGTTTCTGAAGGAAATCAAACTTAAAAAAGTTTAGAGAAACAATGGATCAGAAAACTAAGTTTCATGACTTGAACAATTAAAACTCAAACAGACTATCAGCTTTTGGACAAATTAAGGATGGAATTCGATGATCCCTTCTCATAAAAATATATGAGTAGAGAAATAAGGGAGCGAAAAGCAAACAATATTGTAACAACCTCAAATTTGTCAACACAACACTAACGTATATTATACTTACTGCTATCTGCTTCTATAACTTCAATTTCAGCCATGAGCTATAATGATTTGCATATAGATCTTACATTCTGAATGAATATTTATTATCTAAGATCGAAACGGAGAGAAGTGCAACATGCTTTTAGATATTTCTCATACTTGCTATATTAAAACCCTAAAGCTTTTCTGGTTTGAGTATCAGTTTCTGCTACTTCAAGTTCTATTGTTTTTATCTGAGCAAGTAAATGATTTCACACCAAGATAGAATATGCTACTTGCAGGGCTCCTCGAAGGATAGTGCTGAAAGACAACTCAATGATCTGCTGTATCCAAGGGTCCACCCTAAGTTACATCAAAAGAAAGAAACTCACCAAACTCATGAATCGCGAAACAATCTATAGATTTTGTTGTACTTCTGGCTCAAAATCAAGATTATAATATATATACATTAGAGTTATTTCTTAGGTGGAGGTCATAACTACACAGAGTCCTCCATTTACTATTGTTGTGAACTCAATTTGTACTGCTTAAGTCAAATTCTAATGCATTATATGTTGTGCTATACTCTTGCAAAACATTTGCCATAAACAACAGTTGGGCTAAATAGTGATCCTCTTAGTGCAATTAGCTACACCTGCTCCACATTACTTCAACTTTATCGAGAACACATAGCCCACAATAGTTGAAGTGAAGAATTGGATCAATACTATTTTGGTTGTATGTAATGGTAACAAAATGTATAAAAGAACCGCGGTATCCAGGTAAAAAACTGTCAAAAAATTACATCTTATTGAGGCATAGAACAAGCCCTTCCAGAGAATATAAAAGTTTCATCCTCTTATTATTATTTGTATACCCACACAGAGTATATCAGAACAGAATTAATTAACTAGTGAATGAACATCTTACACTCTTAGGGGTCGTTTGGTTGGAAACAAGTTATCCCGAGATTAATTATCCCGGGATAACTTATTCCACCGTGTATATGGGATAACTTATCCCTACACTATGGTATAAATGGTGGGATAAGTTATCCAAACTTGGCAACCAAACAAGACACCAAAATTTATCCCTGGACTATTTATTTTATCCCAGGACAATTTGTTTTTATCCCTCACACCAAACGACCCCAGCAGGTATATCACACATCATAGAGAAAACAGCAACCGGGACTGAATCGTCGATCTCCATGAAACATGAATCAACTATCACATAGAAATACTAACTGAACATCAATTCCGAACAATACATGCATCAACAACATACCCTATAATCCCACGAGTGGGGTCTGGGGAGGGTGGAGTGTACGTAGACCTTACCCTACTTTGTGAGAAACATAAAGAAGTACTTTGGCCTATATTTTCACTTTACCTTAGTTTAGCAACAAGTAAAAGAAAACAAAACAAAAATTGGATCATAAGTTAGTAAAGTAATTCTTTTGAAAAAGAAAAATTAGAGAAAAAGGTGCATGTCATTGAAGCCTAAAGAATTGAATGATCATAAAGGTAAATAACACTTAAATAAACTTAAGGAACCACAAACTTCAAGCTATTACTCATACTTCAGAATTCTGTCAATTCAACCAAAATTACCTCCTAATTCCTAATCCTAGTGATTATTTTCAAATATCAACAACATTCAAATTAAATTAGAACGTAATCGTACTCATTGTCAGAATTACCAACAGTTACTAAAACATAAATTAGAAGTACCATAAATAAATTTGTAAAAACTACAGTGATGATATTAGAATTGAGAACATACAAATTGATTTGGTGTGGCCTGTGGGGAATTGGAGCAATTTGAATTCGTCGAGAAAACAATGGAGATTTTTGGTCCGTAGCAGTGTATTTGTTATCAATAATAATTAGAGAAAATGACAAAAATGATCTCTTATCTTTGAGTGTAGGTTCAAAATAGTCCTTTAAATATGTACTTATCAGTTTTGATCCTTTAAGTTTATCATAAGTTAACAAGAATGGTCCCTTAAATATTCACTTATCAATTTTGATCCTTCAAATTTCCCAAAAGTGAACAATTTTTGTCTCAGCCAAAATATTCATCGGACTATATCTATTAAATTTGACAAGATCTATGAAAAAATAATTTAATTATAAGACTAAGATAGTCACATCAAATCCTAAAATATGCAACACAAAAAATTAGAAGAGACACTAATAAAATATTTAAAAAATAAGCAAAAATTACACCTCAAAAATTATACCAGACTTTAAAAATAATTTAGAAATAGCATAAACAATTTAAAAATTCACTGCTAAAACAAGAGAAAAATCGAAGGGCACTATTGGAAAGCCAATGATTTTTCTACATTTATTTCACAAAAATTGATGGACGGATCTATCGACTTTTCTACGCAAAAGTGCATGTAAACTATAAGTTTTGTAAGGAAAAACCTAAAAACGTTTGTCAGTTAATTTAACACAATAACTATGATTATTTTTTATTTTTGAAAACAAATAACGGAGTCCATCAGTTTATTTTATGAAATTCGATGTACGGATGTTTAGCGCTAAATTATAGTTGAAGAGTATAAATAAAGATAATAAAAATATTTATTTTATATTGATATTTAAATAAAAATGGAGATTAGTATATTACCTAGATAATAGACTCCATGGTTTTGTGTTTCGAGGTACTATTTTTGACATTATTAAATCTGTCAATTTTTTTTTTTTGATTTTGTCCTATAATTGAAAGACGTCCGTCGATTTTTTCTCTTAGTATTTTTCCTTTCTTAGGAGGGTGTATCTCTAAATGTGATTTCTTGCTAATCTTTTTTCATAATTTTGGTCAAATTTAATAGATAGAGTTCGATGAGTATTTTGCTAGAGAGTAAAAGTGTTAACTTTTGACAAACTTAAAAGACCAAAACTGTTAAGTGCATATTTAAAGGACCATTCTCATCATTTTGTGGTAAACTTAAAGGACCAAAACTGATAAATACATACTTAAGGGACTATTTTGAACCTACCCTCAAACATAAGGGACCATTTTTGTCATTTTCTCATAATAATTACTCCCTAGAAAATAAAGAGTTGGCTAAAAGGAAAAACCTCCCAACCCCTAAAAAGTCACTCCCTCCGTTCCTAAATAATAGATCATTTTGTTTTTTTATTTTATTTTTAAATAAGCGATTATTTAGGCTTTCAAGAATAAATTGATCATGTACTTTCAAATTTGTCCTTGTTTATATAATCAAAAATTATTAATTAGAAAAAATCATATTAAATGTACAGTAAATTTAATTAGGGGTAAGATAATAAAAACACATTTTATTTTTTAGGAGTAAGTAATTTCTTGAGGGGTGTGCTCAACATATCACTTATTTAAGAATGGAGGGAGTAGTAGCTTTTCTCGGTTTACGTTTGGATATGTAATATGAAGTTATAATTTCAAATTAATATTTGGACATATAATTTAGCAAGTGCTTGATCATAAATTTTCAAATATTTTTAGTAAGTCAGTTTTGAATGAAGTTTCAACATGTGCTTGGCCATAGTTTTTGAAAAACACATTTCACTTTTTTCCAAAAAAAACATGAAATATGATTGAAAAAAGTAAGTGGTATAGAAATATTGAGGCCATAATTACAAGGCATAGCTAGTGTTTAAATTAATTACCATCTACAACTATGATTTAGATTAGATAGCTATTTTTTTGTGGATTCAGCATATACAAATACAAATATATCATTTGTATATGTTGTAATATACAATTTTAAATTGTACATCAATGAATTTATATATTTGTATTTGTGCATTTGTACAATTCAAATGTATTTGTGAATTGAAATATTTATGTATTATTGTATCAGTAAATTTGTATACGTTTCAAATCATATAATCTTAATTATACATTTGTATCGCAAATCGTGATCCCTGAAAATTTGATTTTATAATAAAAATTTTACATTTTTTTTGGTGTCATATACAATTATATGTAGATGACAATTTGAGCTATTAGAGGCAAGTTTGAAGAGAGAATATACGGTAAATGAAGATGCTCATGATTTATGTTGTTTTCCATTTTAAAAAAAAGATTTTATAACAAATATTTAGGATTTATGTTGTTTTTCATTTTTAAAAAGTTTTTGTAACAGATATTTAGGATTTTTAGTTAAATTTGTATTTCGTTGTTAATGTCACATATGTATATATGTATATTTGCTGACTTGGCTACTTAAACGTAGCTATGAATTGTAATTAACAAACTTTAGCTATAGGCTGTCCAATTAAGTCTAAACCTTGGCTATTTATGAAATTTTGTCAATATGATTTATACCCATAAATTCTAAAAACTATTAAAAATACCCATAAATTTGACACAAATTAAAATTATCATTTTATAAAATTAGATACTACATTATATAAAAATTATAACACAATATTTAATAAAAACTACTAATAAAATTCACTATGATATTTTATAAGACCAATTTTCACTAGGATTACTTCTTCTATTTTTTGGGCATAATTTGCTCTGTATATTGGGCGTAAATTGATCATTTGTTCTTTATAGATAGGAATGGTTTAATGGGGGGATGGTTGGGCAGATAGATTATAGTTGGAGTAATATTATTGGTTCTTTTTATAAAATATAAAAGTCTGAGGCAAGTTTTAAATTTTTAAAAGAATTCAAACACTAAATTTTGGCCCCAAAATCACTTTTTTCTAATTTTTGGGATCTTGGACTTTTTGTCATAAATTGAAAAATTTGTCAAATTTTTTACCAAAAACTATTTGGGATATCTATGACCAAACGGATCCTTAGGATTATGATTTTAAGTTTTAAATTTTCAAAAAATAAATAAATATGATTTGGGATTCCAAATCATGATTTTAATTTTTTTTCTTAAATGTAAAACTTGATCTACAAGTTTATATTTTGTAAAAAAAATAGATCAGTCATTTTAAATTTTATAAAAAAGACTCATACTCGACGTGAAGAGATTCTTCGCACCATATGAAAGGATTATATTAAAGAATAATTAGTTACTACTATTGTAAAAAAAAAAATTCTTTATAAGATTATGTGTATTTGAAAATTTATAACCGTGAATATTTATTTATAAAAAATATGAATATACGTGATTTATCAATGCGGCGCTTTAAGATATTTCAATATTTTGTTTGTGAACTATGATTTGCTCATTTGGTAAGATTGCAGAAGAATTGAGAAAATTGTGATAGTTTTCATAACTTGTGGGTTTTTTATGTTTATGAGTACAAATACAACTTACAAAAATTTAAATTGCATGTATAAACGGATCCTTAGAAAATAAAAGTTTCTTAGGTTCCGAATAGTGTTACTTTTTCTCGAGAGAATCGGTTTTGTAGACTACTTATTTTTTATTTTTGTGTTATTTTTACGAGAGATCTTCATGTTTACACATAAAAAATCTTTATTTTTACACAAGAGATTTGAAAACGTCATTTTTTTCTATTCAATTTATAAGTAGCCAAAAGATCTTATTATATTTCCTCCTTTTTCTTTTAGTAATTTTTCTCCTCTTTTTTATTATATACCACGCTACTGTTGGATATTTTTTATGGGCACAATCGATTTCTCACAACTTAAATTTTATTATTACAAAGTAAAGACCCGCTTCGGTCTTGCAATTCTTACACTCAATATTTCTTGCACTCACACTCTAGCAACTCTATTTGTTGCCCACTTGTTGCTTGCTTCAGGAACACTCTTTACTTGATCACTCACTCTTGTTTTGTTACTTGCTTTGAGCACACATTCAACTCAAATGAACCACCTCTATTTATAGGTGGTGATGGAAGAATCTAGCTAAGGATATAACTACTCTATTCTAGAATCTTCCGCCAACTACTAAATTTTAGAACTACTTTTTCTAGAATATTTCTAGACCTCTCTTTCTAGAACACTATTCTAGAGTTCTTTCTTTAATTCTCTACAACTCTAGAATATTCTAGATTCTTCTATGATGTGTCTTAGATATTAATTAAGTTGGTAATGAATTCTTAACACTCCCCCTCAACACCAACTTAATTTGTTCTTCGCGTCTGTTGTGAGCAATTCCTGAAACTCTGCAAGCATCATGATGTCCAAACCCTTTGTGAATCTCTTTCTCCCTCAAATTTCTTCGCTCCCTACTCTTTGAAGCTTCTTCAAGGATAGTAGCCTCTTTGATCTTGACCACCTCAATTGACGATGTATCAATATACTTAGAATTTGGGCGTCTCGATCGTATCGTCTTTCTTAGTTGAGGTTGCAAAGCCTTTTGGACTCCTTGCACCTCATCTGGGGCTTTATGTACTCCAGTTTGCCATGAGCTCTTATTTTCTCCTTTTGAAGATATTTCTTCTGTATGTGATTTATGTTTTTTACATACCTCTTGTCTTGATTTTGCCTTACTTCCTTGTCCTTCTTCTTTAAGTTTATGTTGTAGTTCTTGCTCCAATTCTCTTGAATCTGGTAGGGCGACTTCTCCATGTTGGTGCTTCATCAAATATCACATTAGTTGTTTCAGCTGGCATGGCATAGATTGACTCTAATCTTCTTCCTTTCATGATTGGCGATCTTGTAACTTTCAAGTTTTGATGTACTTTTACGTCATCTGGTCCGAATAGGACATAGTTTCCAGCAGTTGTTAATTGTGACACAGATAATGAGTTCTTCTTCATACCTGGAACGTGGTAGACATTCTGAAGTTCCACTTGTCTCGAGCTGTAATGAGGCACAAACATCGTCTTGTCAATATGAGTTATTGGCATTTTTGAATTATTTGCAGTCACCACTACTCGATCGTCTTTGTAGTCGCTCATGTTGATAAGCTTTTTTTCTCATCGCCATTCATGTGATTGGAGCATCCTGAATCAACGATCCAATCATGTTTATAATTGACTAGTTTCTCACTTACAGTGGCAAGTGCAAACTCCTGTTCTTCGTTAGAGTGAAAGGTCACAAGCTCTTCCTGTTGATTATTTTCTTCGACTGCATAAGAAGCCTCAAAATCCCAAGCTTCTTTTTCATCGTTCTTGTTTTGGGTAGAAGAAGCGACGTTACCTTCAACTTTCTTGTACCAGTAGTCTCTGGCATAGTGTCTTTTCTTTCCACAGTTATAGCATTTCTCCATTTTTCATTTGTGGAAACCTTGGCTTGCCTGCTTATTATATCTTTGACTTCTTTGAGGTTGAATATTTTGGTCTCCCCCTGGCCGTGAGCTTCTTTCTTTGTCCATTTCTCGATAGCCTTTGTAACACCCCAAACTTTTGACCTAGGATTCCAATCATTTTTCGAGTGTAATTAGACCTGAACCCGAAAAGATTCCCTTATGACTAGGTGTTATGGTCAAAAACTATGTGTGGGAAGAGTGTTGGGCGTGAATCAAGGTCTTAAGGAAGCTCTAGCACAAGTTAAGTTAAAAGATTCTCTACCGACTAAATTTTTGTATAACTTTCTAACTTGGTTCATCTTCAAACAATCATTACTCCTAGAATATAAAGAGTTAGGTGGCCCAAGGTCTTCGAGTATTCTTTCCAACGCCACCGACCATGCATTAATCCGAGTCCGAAGTAAAAAGTTATGATCTGCTTACCGAGAAGACGTTTTTCTGTCCAGAAGACCGTCGAATTTTGGGAGTTAAAACGGAAGAGAAAATGGTCCGTTTTCCCAAACGTTTCTGGAGACAGAAACTCAAAATTTCCGTAAGTAAAAACGCCTTCAAAAATGGTCCGTTTGTAGCCAAAACGGACCATTTTGGCGACCGTTTTTCTGACGCATTTTTCTTTCTAAATCAATCCAGATTTTAATTGAAATTGCCTATAAATAGGACCCCTAGGGTATTACTATGGGAATTGCCTCTTCTTAAGCTATTTGAGGGTATTTTGATCCTTTTCTCATCAAAGATTCATCCCTCACTCATTCTAAATATTCCTAAACCTCCTAAGGCACAAACAAAAATCAAGAAAGAGCGTTACTTCTCTCCTCAAAGTTCTTGAAGCAAAAGGTGCCTAGGGTTCAAGGTTTTAAAGCAAAACTCAAGCGTTTCGTAAGCTTTCTCCATCAAAAGGTATGTTGAACGATCCCCTTTCAACTATACTCATAAAGATTGTGTTTTCTACTACTCACTACGGCATCTATGTTAGTATTGTATAAAAATGGTTGAAGGGTTTCGAAAGGAAGAATTTGCTTGAAACTTCTAAATATTTTTCTATGAAATTATCCGTATCTAATTGTTATTTTGAATCTATGGTTTGATGCATAACCTTCTTTAAAGATTATTGAAATTGGGGCAGATTTGAAGCTCTTTGTATGTTTCCTTTGAAAGGTGATTGTAGTATCTAAATATGAGTTTTTGAAGGAAGGAAAAAGGATCTTCTTAAATCCCTCGGTCTTTGAAATGATTACTTGATAATTAGTAAGATTTTAACTTTGAGGGACCTATGTGTTAAACAAGTTTAAGATCTATAAATATGGGACTATTGAGGTGTAAATGATGAAGGCATAAGATGATAAGTGCGACTTGCAAGTCTTGGTATGACGATATCAACCCACGTGTGCCTTAAGAATGTTAAGAGTCCCGAAATGACTGATTTTGTTAAATGTTTGAAATGTTAAAATATGAACTTAAGAGGATTAGATGGTTAACTTAGAAGGTGTGAGTCGAACGGGGCTCAACACTTGAAACCGTGTTTTGCCGACATGGGTATGAGTCGAACATGGCTCTTCCCTCTGAGTTGAACGGGGCTCTTTACTGTATGCTTGACTTGGCATCTGTATGCAGTTATGAGGTGATTATATTATGACGCTCCAAATCCTTGCGGCAAACTTGGATTGGAGGCTCTGTCGGTCGAGTTGTGATCGGACCCATATAGCCCGTGGTAAAATAAATGTCGGTGATACCATCTAGTCCAAAAGTAATGTATTCATGTAAATGTCATGTTTGTGATTTGGAAACTGCCCCATCTTTTATGTTTATGATATGTATTATATTTTTATGACTTGCTTTATAAACTGTGTTATCTCTTTCCCTAGGTTGTATGCCAGTACTCGCCGTACTGACCATCCTCGGACGCTGCATCTTTTCATGATGCAGGTTCAGAGACCTTTCCTCGTGGTTCTGTGCAGCACTAGGATCTTCGGGATTTTGATAAGCAAGTGGTGAGCCCTCCATTCTTTCGGAAGGCGATTGCATCTTTATTTTACTCTGATTTTCAGTTATGGTATTGTCAGGGTCATGTCCTGGCATTGGTATTTCATTCTTATGTTGGAGGCTTCATGGACCTATGTAGATATTGTTTAAATAAATTATTCCAACACTTGGTTAATTCTTAACTATATTTCAAATGATGTTCTTAAATGGGTCTTTTTTCACAAATTCTTTATTTATTGAATGTGCTTGTTAGTGTATGCTAAGGGGTTAACTCAGGCCTCCTTGGTCTGGGTTGCCCGTTACGTCCGGGGTCTGGTCTCGGGTCGTGAAAAACTTGGTATCAGAGCACGGTTCATGGTCCAGGGTGTCTGTGAAGCCATGTCCAGTAGAGTCTTGCTTATGGGTGTGTTGTGCACCACACTTATAATCAGGAGGCTATAGGGCATTTAGTAAATGTTTCCCATTCTTTCATACTCCAGATCTTGCGAAAGTGTTGTCTATAAGAAACTTATCAATATTCCTACTCTGCTCTAACTCAGCTGGCTACCCCCTATTTTCGAGGTGAAAGAAGTACAAAGCTCAGACTCTTTATGATGTAATTCTATCTGGTTGAGTCATCCAAAAAGTTATGAAACTGCGTAAGGACTTGAGAGGAGTTCATTAGTGCGTCAACGTCTATTGATTCTAAGTATAAACCCCTATTTTCTTGAATCATTCTTTTGAGCCAAGGTGAAACGTGTTTTCAAAACCTTTCAAAAACTTTGTTGCAGCTGTCGCGCTCAAGGGGGAAAAGGTATGTATACGAGTGTTGAGATAGTATTTTCACCTGAAAGAAAGTATAAACTAGGGTGTGATGAGATGAGTAGTGAGATGATCCCAAGGCCAGAGAAATCTGTAGTCATGAGTTTAAGAGCCAGAGAATGCGGGTTGTAAGAGATCGAAAAATATAGCTAGAGTGTTGTACCCACTAATTAAGTGATAGAGGTGGTATGCCCGTATGGTGTGGGTTTCAGTTTAGCAAGATTAGTAGATTTTATGGAAATTGGTAGAAGTGGAGTGGTTAGTTAAGATGTTCTTTTTAATTATTTGAAATAGGGAGGGAGTCTATAGTGGCTTGTTATTGTAGTAGTATAGAACAATTATAGGTTGTGGGTGTAAGGATAGACTGGTTGTGAATTTCTGAATTTAGACTCCGTTTTGGGGTCTTGGGGGGACTTAGAGATATTTATAGAACTATGAAGGTAGTTTAAATGTATGAATGGGTAAGTAAATGTGATGTGAGAAAGAATAACGTGCTAATGGGATGTAATGAGTTATATTGTAAGATTAAGACCGACTATCCTTATCATGTGGTTTTAATAGATCTAGAGTTTCTTAAATTTTATCTAGTAGTTGTGAGCCAATATAGTAGGTGAGAAGATGTGTTATGGATATTAAGGTTTAATGGTAATGTTGTGAGGGAGATTGTGCTTGTAAGCCATAGTTATGTTGAAGAAGGAATTAAGATTGACCACTCTGTCATAATTTTGGTGGATTAGTGTTCCTTGATTTCTATTTGGTAGTTGTAAGCCTGAATAGCATGCTAAGTTTTGATGTTAACCTTACCTAGTGCTAGACACTAAGTTTGAGTTGTGGATGGTCGCCGAGGTAGAAAGAATGATAGTTGTAGATGAAAATATTACTTTTATGAAACTGATCTAGTAGGATTGACATGGTACGTGAGAGGTCTTAGGTTGATAACATAGGGTAGGTTTAAATGTGTAAGCATGATATATACATGAGAACTAGTTTTAAAGCAATAAATTGTGGCTAAGTCATTAGATGAATAAGATCTCTAAGTGTATAAGAATAAATTGTACCGGAGGTAATATGATGTTAGATGGGGTTTTATGTTGTTAAGAGTGCTAGGTGTTCTCGATTAGTGTTCTTGAGTTGCTTCATATGGAGAAGGCTTAGTAGTTAATATTGTTATTCATTGGAATTGAATTGAGGAAATTATAGATCTGAAGGGGCGTTGTTGAGCCTCTTGGCTTATCTTTTTAAAGTTCATTAGATTGGGTGGATATGAGATTGGATAAGTGCTAGTAGACTAAGGAGTGAAGGATAGATTCTTAAGTGTTAGATAACATGAATTATGCGCCCAAGAGAGCTAAGTTTAAATATTTCGACTATGAAGTTTAGAATAATTAAGAAAAGTGTCTCTGAAGAGAATGGCCTAGAAGGGAGTTGGTTTTTTTTTTCCAAATGTAATATCTGGATGAGATTGGAATTCATGTGTATAGTGATATCTTGGAGTGACAAGTGTTGTACTCATAGATCCTTTTACAGCATAGATCCGGAGGCCTAAGATAGTGACCTTTATGCTATAGGGGAGATAATGAGGTGTTGAACCAAGGGAAGTATTGAGTTTATAGTGGTGATGAGTTGCAAAAAGGGAGTCATGATGCGTGCCAAAGTGACCTATTCATATCCTGGCATATTCCTTATACTTCAGCTTAAGAGGACACTCTACCCATGTCTTATGCCTTTGAATCATGCCTATGTCTGAGGGACGAATTTTCTATGTGAGTCTCTTGTCAATGCTCTGCCCTTTGAAATGGAAGCGATAACGTCTCTCAGCGGTATAAATCTTTATCTAAGGTTCTAGATACCCAAGGTCTATGATAAGATGCTCATGATCCATGAACCCATATCTCACGTTATACTCAGTCCTATGAACTCAAGCTTCATGATATGTCCAAAATGGCTACTGAATTCATGCTACATCATGTACACACTAAGATCAGACTTCTTAAAAGATTCGTGCTTTTGATTTCCTTCTCTAAGCCTTGTGTACATCCACCCTTGATGGTTATGGACGGTGATAGCATGTCTATGCTCAGAACAACCCTCAGTCCATTTCTTGGGTGTTCAAAATATGAAGTAACCATGATCGACGCACCAGATTCCCTAGACCTCAACTTGTGTGGCAAGGTTATGTAAATATAAGTCTAGATTGAACAACATTCAGGTATCCCCAATGCTCATGCTCTTATTAAATATGTTCAGTTCATACTGCATGTTTGTGGTCAAGAGTCGGGCCGCTATTTGCATGTCATGCAGTTCATGCTCTCAATCTATTCACTTGGTAATGTTTAGCTTATGTGGGGTCAAGTGTCAGTAGAGGAAGCTAAGTAGTGGCCTAGATGGAAATTAGTAGGTGTTCCCTTTTTCGTGGTGGTTGCAGTGTGATTATGTCACCTAAGTTGTTAATTGTGAATGAGATGTGAGATGAGGATTTGTTATGTGTAATAGTAAGATGAGACTATATAAGGTGTCTCCTTGTAGAAGATGGAGAATTGTTGATTGTGGGCTGCTTGAGGGAATTATTTGATGGTTTTAACTACAAAGGAGTCAGAAAAGGAATATAGTAATAGGCTTGGATGTGATGATAAACACTTGAGGGCGAGTGCATTGTGTGACAAGTGACTCCTTGTTAAAAGCTTGAGCTTGATTGATTTAGGTGATAGGGAGAAGTAGTATTTTAGAGGGTGAATCTAGAGGTAAAATTTGACGAGTTTAGGAAAAACCTAAGAGCGGATCACATTAGATGTAGCACTTTGTGCCTTCAAGTTAGGCTTGAACAGGGGAAAAGCAAGATGTTAGATGTAGACTTTAGTAGCTATATGCACCAATATGAAAATTTCAATTCGTAAGTGGTGATGTGTAATATTAAGAGGAGGTTACATAGTTGAAAGGTGTTGCTAAATCTAAGGGTTATTAGCCATATCATTTAAGGTAGGGATACTTCTATTCGTACGTCTAGCAAGACCTTATTTTATGCCATGTGTCAATCTCAGTTCATGCTTATGGTTTTCAAAATTTCATGTCGTACACTAGTATGATCATGTTCCATAAAACTTATGTCCCAGAATATGCCTATGCCAAGTCTCATATGTCTCACGATTCCTACTCTCACGTTTTGCTTGATATTGTCATAGAGTGCCTCTTGAGGTCTTTCCATATTAGTTTAAAAGAGAATTCTTGATGTGAGTTCATAGCCTTTACTTTATGGCTTCAATAAGTCCCTACCCATCATTCGGGGATGAATGATCCCAAGGGGGAGATAATGTAACACCCCAAACTTTCAAGCTAGGATTCCAATCATTTTTCGATTGTAATTAGACCTGAACCCGAAAAGATTTCCTTATAACTAGGTGTTATGGTCAAAAAATATATGTGGGAAGAGTGTTAGGCTTGAATCAAGGTCTTAAGGAACCTCTAGCACAAGTTAAGTTAAACGCTTCTCTACCGACTAAGTTTTTGTATAACTTTCTAACTTGGATCATCTTCAAACAATCATTACTCCTATAGTATAAAGATTTAGATGGCTCATGACCCACCAAATTAAATGTCTTCGAGTCTTCTTTCCAACGCCGCCGACCAAGCATTAATTCGAGTCCGGAGTAAAAAGTTATGATCAGTTTACCGAGAAGACATATGTCTGTCTAGAAGACCGTCAAATTTTGGGAGTTAAAACGGAAGAGAAAATGGTCTATTTTTCCAACCGTTTCTGGAGACAGAAACTCAAAATTTCTGTAAGCTAAAACGCCTTCGAAAACGGTCCATTTGTAGCCAAAACGGACCATTTTGGCGACCGTTTTTCTGACGTATTTTCCTTCCTAAATCAATCCAGATTTTAATTGAAATTGCCTATAAATAGGACTCCTAGGGTATTACTACGGGAATTGCCTCTTCTTAAGCTATTTGAGGGTATTTTGATCCTTTTCTCATCAAAGATTCATCCCCCACTCATTCTAAATATTCCTAAACCTCCTAAGGCACGAACAAAAATCAAGAAAGAGCGTTACTTCTCTCCTCAAAGTTCTTGAAGCAAAAGGTGCCTAGGGTTCAAGGTTCTAAAGAAAAACTCAAGCGTTTTGTGAGCTTTCTCCATCAAAAGGTATGTTGAACGATCCTCTTTCAACTATACTCATAAAGATTATGTTTTCTACTACTCACTACGACATCTATGTTAGTATTATATAAAAATGGTTGAAGGGTTTCGAAAGGAAGAGTTTGCTTGAAACTTCTAAATGTTTTTCTATGAAATTATCCGTATCTAATTGTTATTTTAAAGCTATGGTTTTGAAGCATAACCTTCTTTACGGATTATTGAAATTAGGGCAAATTTGAAGCTCTTTGTATGTTTCCTTCGAAAAGGTGATTGTTGTATCTAAATATGGGTTTTTGAAGGAAGGAAAAATGATCTTCTTAAATCTCTCGGTCTTTGAAATGATTACTTGATAATTAGTAAGATTTTAACTTTGAGGGACCTATGTGTTAAGCGAGTTTAAGATCCTTAAATACGGGACTATTGATGTGTAAATGATGAAGGCATAAGATGATAAGTGCGACTTGCAAGTCTTGGTATGACGATAGCAACCCACGTGTGCCTTAAGAATGTTAAGAGTCCCAAAATGGATGATTTTGTTAAATGTTTGAAATGTTAAAATATGGGCTTAAGAGGATTAGATGGTTAACCGAGAAGGTGTGCGTCGAACGGGGCTCAACACATGAAATCGTGTTTTGTCGACACGGGTATGAGTCGAATGGGGCTCTTCCCTCTGAGTCGAACGGGGTTCTTTACTGTATGCTTGACTTGTCAGCTGTATGCAGTTATGAGGTGATTATATTATGACGCTCCGAATCCTTGCGACAAACTTGGATTGGAAGCTCTGCCGGTCGAGTTGTGATCGGACCCACACAGCCCGTGGTAAAATAAATATCGGTGATACCATCTAGTCCAGAAGTAATGTATTCATGTAAATGTCATGTTGGTGATTTGGAAACTGCCCCATCTTTTATATTTATGATATGTATTATATTTTTATGACTTGCTTTATAAACTGTGATATCCCTTCCCCTGAGTTGCATGCTAGTACTCGCCGTACTGACCGTCCTCGGACGCTGCATCTTTTCATTATGCAGGTTCAGAGACCTTTCCTCGTGGTTCTGTGCAGCACTAGGATCTTCGAGATTTTGATAAGCAAGTGGTGAGCTCTCCATTCTTTCGGAAGGCGATTGCATCTTTATTTTACTCTGATTTTCAGTTATGGTATTGTCAGGGTCATGTCCTGGCATTGGTATTTCATTCTTATGTTGGAGGCTTCATGGACCTATGTAGATATTGTTTAAATATTTTATTCCCAACATTTGGTTAATTCTTAACTATATTTCAAATGATGTTCTTAAATGGGTCCTTTTTCCGTAAATTCTTTATTTATTGAATGTGCTTGTTAATGTATGCTAAGAGGTTAACTCAGGCCTCCTTGGTCTGGGTTGCCCGTTACGTCCGGGGCCTGGTCTCAGGTCGTGACAACCTTGCATTTTGTTGAAGAGCGCCTTATCTTCATCTTTTATAGAGAGACTTGATAATGGCTTCTCTAAGTCTTCTTCATTCGCCAGCAGATTCTCCAACTCAGATAAAGTTGGTTTTGTGGCCCTCCCTCGTGTTGCTGTAATTATGCCTTTATACTCCGATCTTAGACCATGAATAATGATTCTCCTCATCCTTGTCTCTGTGATAACATTCTCTGGATCTAATTTGATATTTTATCAGATACAAATTTTACCTTTGAGAAGTATTAACTGATCGTCATATTCCGCTGTGAGATCGATAAAATCTCATTTTCAAGCCTTTGTAATCTCGCATCATTCTTCTTCGTGAAGATTGTCGCCAGCGCGTCCCAAGATTCTTTGGGTGTCTTGGTGTTTTTAATTCATTGCAGGAACTCATCTTCGACTGCTATAGTGAGAAGATACATGATCTTTCCTGCTTTAACCTTCCACCTTTTTGCTACTTCAGCATTAGTTGGTGGTGTAGCATCTGAGCTACCAATAATGTCCCATAATTCCTGGCTGAGAAAATAATATTGCATCCTCGTGCTCCAAGATCCATAGTTGCTTGCGTTGAGCTTCTCAACGCTGTTGAGAGTGTTTGCAAAATCCGCCATTGATTAGTGCCTCGTGACTTGTAGTCTTCGACAGTAGCTTGGATGATCTCCTTTGAGTTGCTACCTCGCTTTTTATCCACTAGACTCTGATATCACTTGTTGGATATTTTTGATGGGCACAATCAATTTCTCACAACTTAAATTTTATTATTACAAAGTAAAGACCCGCTTCGGTCTTGCAATTCTTACACTCAATATTTCTTGCACTCACACTCTAGCAACTCTATTTGTCGTCTACTTGTTGCTTGCTTCAGCAACACTCTTTACTTGATCACTCACTCTTGTTTTGTTACTTGCTTTGAGCACACATTCAACTCAAATGAACCACCTCTATTTATAGGTGGTGATGGAAGAATCTAGCTAAGGATATAACTACTTTATTCTAGAATCTTCCGCCACCTACTAAATTCTAGAACTACCATTTCTAGAATATTTCTAGACCTCTCTTTCTAGAACACCTATTCTAGAGTTCTTTCTTTAATTCTTTACAACTCTAGAATATTCTAGATTCTTCTATGATGTGTCTTAGATATTAATTAAGTTGGTGATGAATTCTTAACAGCTACAACACAAAAGTTTGGCTTTCGCTCACGAACTCACAATACTATCGGGAATCTCAAAATTTCGAAACCTTGAGCAAGGTTCATTATTGATTTTGCTTATGCGGGCGACTATCTTATGGTAAAAACTCAAATCGGATCAATAATTATATATTATCAAATATGATTAATTAATGTATATTTTCAGTTTATTAAATTATTTAACCTTGACAAATTTGATTGGTTTAGTGTAACTAAACATCCGGCGAGTAAGTATTATGTTTTGAGTTTAACTAATATACATCGTCAGTGAAAATATTTTTTTATACAAGCAGGTAATTTTAATAGGTAAAAGCTGGTTTCCACATTATTTTCTTAAAATCATTTCCTTAATTACTTACTGTTTTTTCTCTCCACTCCTTAATCTTTGGATTTGAGATTTCCCTGTCATTCCCATTTTCTCTCCCTTGAGCTTTTCATCTCATCCCAACAATATAATTACTGTATTCATCTTTATCTCAAAAAATTCCTAACAGTTAAGTCTACTAAGAATTAATCATACTCAACAAATTAAAAGAAATTGTATTCATCTTTATCCCAAAAAAATCCTATCAGTTAATCTACCAAGAATTAATCATACTCAATAAATTAAAAGAAGTTAACTTTTTCTGTTTCAATTTATGTGATGATGTCAGATTTTGAGAGTCGAATGAATTAAACTTTTATTATATTTTTTATATGTCTATTAAATATTTTGAATTATTAATTATTATAACTTATATTGCAGTATCTTTTCATAATTTTCAAATATTCAAAATTTTATTTCGAAAATTAAAAGATTCAATGTCTAAATTAAAAATTTTAAATCTCAAAAAGTGAAAAGTATCATATAAATTAAGACAACGAGAGTGATATATTATAGAAAGGTGATGGTGATTGCTTAGGTATATTTTGCTAATTCCTTTAAAGGTTGGTGCTACTAATTGGTTCAAATTCAATGGTGTTAATGACACGGTTGAATCCTTCCTAATTTTAATAACAAAGTCACAATGTTAAAAAAATAAAAAATGGTAAAGTAAATATAGAGTTTAAAGTTACCTTCTATAACTATTTTCCTTATTTATAATTTAAATATTACAAAGTAGAAATAGTTGAAACTTACTTATAATAGAATTTAAAGTACTGCTTGTGTAGAAAAAAAGTTTACATTAGGTGAGAGCTGAAAGAGTATTTGTCATCTGTGTGATATTTCAATGACTGAATTGACGATGAATATTAGTTAAACTCTTATGTTTTTGTGTGAACAAGTACTAATTATTACATAAGCAGAACACCTAAAGACCCCTTTAAACTTGACATATTTCATCTGATACACCTCTAACTATGTGTTGGTTGCCCTCTAAACTCCATAATTTATTTTATTTTATTTAATTAATTGGAAATGAAAAATCTATTGTTATATAATAATGTAAAATAGAAAGATTTATTTATTATTATAATATAATATAATATAATATAATACTAATAATAATAATAATAATAATAATAATAATAATAATAATAATAGTAATAGTAATAGTAATATAGGTCAGCTCGACAAGCAACCCTTCCTCTTGATCTGAGGTGATTTTCACTTATTAATTTTGATCTAACCCAGATTAGTGACTGATCAGGACATGATCATGAAGAAAAGGTTTATGAGCTTCGATAAACAACACATGAAGTGTTGTTTAAGAAAGGATTTAAACAATCTTGGAAAAAATCAAAGGAAAATATACTTAATAAAGACAATTTAAGATGTAGTAAAACGTCAAAGGACATCTACTTTCTTTTTGGTTCAGATTTTATGACATTTCTGCTTGAAAATGAGCCTCAAACATTTAAAGAAGTCATGTATTTTGCGGACTCATCATTTTGAAAAGAAGTAGTTAATAGTGAGATTAAATCAATCTTAAATAATCATACTTGTGAATTGGTTGATCTTCCTCCTGAAAATAAACCTTTAGATTCAAAATGAACTTTTAATAGAAAAATAAAAGTTCATGGAACTATTAAAAAAATATAAGACAAGACTTGTTGTCAAAGGTTATAGACGAAAGAAAGGCCTTGATATTTTGACATATACTTACTGATAACGAGAATAACATCTATTTGGATGTTAGCAGCATTAACAACGGTATATGATTTTGAAACTCAGCAAATGGATGTGAAAACAACTTTCTTAAATGAAGAGTTGGAGGAAGAAATTTACATGGAACAACCTGACTTGAGAGTTTTGTGGTTCCTGATAAAGAGAGAAAAGTGTGCAAACTTGTTAAGTCACTTTATGAACTAAAACAAGCACCAAAATAGTGGCATGCAAAATTTGTCCAAAAAATGTTGGCAAGTGAATTTAAGATTAATGAGTGTGACAAATGTGTTTACATTCAAGACACTCCGAATCATAAAATCATTATTTGCTTGTATGTTGATGACATGTTGATCATCAATAAAGACATTTCTGACATAAATGCTACTAAGCGTATGCTAGCTAGCAAATTTGATATGAAAAACTTAAGAGTTGCTGACGTAATCTTAGGGATTAGAATTCATAAACTCCTTAAGGCTTGGACAAACTTAATTGTTTAACAAACACATAAAGCACATCGAAGGAGTGCGTCCATTCGATTCACTGTTTTGGGAATGCAGAAGGATTGTACGACCGCACATGCTTCGCACAATTCCATGTCAAAAGTGGTCATCTTTCTGGTTCGATTGTGCAACTGATGTGCGGCCACACAAGGCTATGTGAGGACCGCACACATATCGTATAACACCCATCGTATCTAAATCAGTGTAAATTTTCAAGAATCATTGCTTCTTTTCTGAAGCAGTACCCGTTGACTATAAATATCTGATTTTTTCGCAAATATTAAGTACAAAATTTATAAATTTTTCCACTCTTCTTTTTCCAAAAACTCAAGTATGATTTGCTGCCACTGAGTGAGTTCATAGTTCACCGGAGTTTGAGGTACCGCTATTCTGGTGAGTAAATCGTTCTATGCTGGGAGGATATATTCCATTAACCTCGGGTATAGTGAGGAAAATAATTTCCTTAAGGACACACTGTAGTGAGATCGATTTTCATCCTTTCTTTTGTTTTACTATTTTCTGAAATAGTTTGAAGATTTATTTTACTGTTCATACTTATTTGAATACAGATTAAAAAATGCCATCTGGTTCACCGGTACTACCAAAAAGTCTCATGCTTACGTTACTGTTATTGATGGTTTGATTATCTTGGACCACGAGGACCCCAGTCGTGCTTCTGGTTTCCATTCAATACTTGCATAACTCACCTCCAAATTAGCTATTGTTCGAATGCGTAATAGGCTAGTCAAAAAGAAATTTAATCAATAAATTGAAGGATAAATTAATGATCAGAGGATGAGAGGGATAGATTTACCCAATATAAACCGATAATGAATGGTCCCTGCCAACTAGCTTATCTCTCTATGACTTCCGAATATAAACCGATAACGGATGGTCCCCGCCAATTGCTTATCTCTCTTTGACTTCAATAGAATTGTTTGAGTTGGAGTGGAAACGCCATTGACGCAGTCATTTGGACGGCCATATATCACATAAAATAAATTTCTTAAAAATAATAGTTTTTGTCATTTGTGACTCTCATTTTCTCTTATTCATTGCCGCAAATTTTGAAAAAAAGAAGTAAAAGCGTAGGCAAGGGCATGTTTACATTTGACTTAATAATGTATGCAACTTGTTATGATGAAAAGTAGTTAGAATATTTGATTTATAAATGATAAGAATGTCATATCATTCGTGGCGGATTTAGAATTTTCATTTAAGGAGTTTGAAAAATAAAAATATTATATCTAAGATTTGAATTTGAAATCCCAAAGTAAATTTTAAACTCCCTGAACCACTGAACCAATTTCTTGTTTTGGGTTTAAAGAATTCAAAATTTATGTATATATATAAAAAATAAAAAAAATTATCTTATATATACAATGTAATTTTTTATTGAGGGGGTTCGAATAAATACCCTTCCAGTTGCTTAGATCCGCCCCTGCATGTCATCGTGGAATTCAAATTGATTACGACCCAAGAACAACCCTTTCAATCTTCATTCTTTTCTCCTGATTTAATAAACAAAATATACTAACTTGATTAATTCGGATTTTTATGTATGAAAAAAGAAAATATTAATCTGGATTTCCATTGTTGGGATATGACACCCCTTTAAGAAAAATATTTAAGGACATAAATTAAATATTATTTTTCACTATTACCTTTTTAATTATTTCCAAATTATTCTGCTACAAAATGTAAAGTAATTAAGAACCTCATTGAAAAAAAGTAAATATGAAAAAAAAAAATCTAACAATTCTCTTAAATTTTAAAAAATTCACTTATTTTAAATTGTAAAAAAAGTCTCAACAATTCACTTCAGAGGAAGTAATTTCTACTAAAAACTTCTTCATTCTATGGGCTTTAATCTTTGATTAATAGGGAAGGAATCATGATCATTTTACTGTATCCCCAAAGGTCTAATCTATCAAAATTTATTTTCAGTACCTTGCAGATTCCTTACAAAAAGGATAGTCATCAATTTGTAGGTTAATATTTTGCACTATATTTGTTGAGTTAAATGATACAGGTTGCTGAGAAGAATGTGTTGGTATATAAAAAAACGACTAAAAATGAGAATATTCGGGACAAGGTGAGAGTGGCCTTCGTGGTGAACAAGATGGGGGAAGTGAGACTAAGATGATCTGGACATGTGAAGAGGAGATGCGCAAATACCCCAGTGAGGAGGTGCGAGAGATTGAATATAGTGGATACAAGGAGAGGTAGAGGTATGACGAGAAAGTATTAAGGAGGGATGATTAGACCGAACATGGCACAACTTCAACTTACCGAGGACATGACCTTAGATAGGAGGGTGTGGGGGCCGCGGATTGGGGTAGAAGGTAGTAGCTAGTGGAGTTCTGTCTTGATTTTCGACGGGTTTAGACTTTGGTGGTGTTTGTCGTAGTATTAGCTTTATTCTTGGAGTGTCTTGCTTTTGATTTCTATCATCTTTGTTGTTTATTGTGTTTCAGTTATCACGCTATTTTATTGTTGTAACTGTTTTCTTATTAGTTGCTATGTTTTTCTTCACTGTCGTTTTTCCTTTTCATACCTATGTTGATTTGTTGTACTCAAGCCGAGGGGTCCTCCGAAAATAGCTTCTTTATCTCCACGAGGTAGGTAGGGGTAAGATATGTGTACACCTCTCTGGGCCCTACTCGTGGGATTTCACTCGGTATGTTATTGTTGTTGTTGTTGGTTGGCATCAAACACACAGGTCATCAATTTATAATATATTGAAATTCATTCAAACGCATTTATTATTTCAAATGAGGAAATTCAAAAGATATATTCTCCCTAATTTGAGTACTCAACATCTAATTGTTTAGATGGTTTTACTACATTTGCTAAAATGACATTTGAAGAAAAGGTCCTGCAGTTGAAAATATAGACCTTTCCTCTTATGTAAGTCCAAATTTTAGTACAACTATGATAAACCAACTTGGTAGATGACTTTTTTTTGGATATTACTAGAGACGACTTGGAATATAGCACTAACATTTTTGGATTATTATAGAAGAATTGGACATAGCATCCTACATTTTCACATTTTGTGGCTCTGAATGAATAAAGTCTAATTAATTACATTGCATAGATGTCATATCAAGAAATGTATAAACAATAGAACAAAGCTTCATTTAGTCACAATACTTTCACAATCAAGAACATTGCCAATGTTCTTTAATCTAGTCATACTAGTGGCTCTCTTCTTTGTTGGTTTTGCACCAGCTTCTTGTGAAGTTGATGCATTTACTTACAATGGATTCCAATCAGGGAATCTTAGCTTGGATGGCATTGCTAGTTTCAAATCCAATGGCCTTTTGCTGTTAACAGATTCTGAAACTCAAGGTCAGGGCCATGCTTTCTATCCAAATCCAATTCATTTCAAGAATTCAACTAATGGAACTATAGTTTCTTTCTCCACAACCTTTGTGTTTGCAATAAGGTCTGATTACGGAATTTTGAGTGGCCACGGCCTGGTTTTCATTATCGCGCCACAGAGAAGAATTCAGGGGGCTTTGGCATACCACTATCTTGGCCTTTTTAACTCAACCAATAATGGGGATAGATCAAACCATGTTTTGGGAGTTGAGCTCGATACAATCTATAGCGAGGAGTTTGGCGATATCAATAACAATCATGTTGGAATTGATATAAATGGATTGAGGTCTGTAGCAGTTGACACAGCAGGTTATTTTGATGATACTGGATTGTTTCATAACTTGACTCTGATTAGTGGCCAGCCAATGCAAGTTTGGGTGGATTATGATGGCAGCACTAAGCATATTAATGTGACAGTAGCTCCATTACATGTGGGAAAACCAGTTAGTCCACTTTTGTCTTTGAAAACTGATCTTTCAGCAATTCTTGATGAGACCATGTATGTTGGTTTTTCATCATCAACTGGTTCAGTCCCAACACATCATTATATCTTGGGATGGAGCTTCAAGACTAATGGGAAAGCTCAAGAACTCTCTCAACTTCCTAGTCTTCCTCGTCTTGGGCGCAAAGGGACATCAAGATTTGTAAAGATTGGTTTGCCATTAATCTCTTTGGTTTTACTTGTTGTAGCAACCTCGGTGGTGGTTGATTATGTAAGAAGGAAGAAGTACGAAGAACTTCTTGAAGATTGGGAACGCGAGTATAGACCGCAAAGGTTCAAGTATAAGGATTTGTACACGGCCACTAAGGGATTCAGAGAAAAGGGGCTATTGGGAGCTGGAGGATTTGGTAAAGTTTACAAAGGAGTGATGCCTATCACTAACCTTGAGATAGCTGTAAAGAAGATATCTCATGAATCAAGACAAGGGCTGAAGGAATTTGTCTCGGAGATTGTAATCATAGGTAGTATACAACACAGGAATGTAGTACCACTTTTGGGTTATTGCAGGCGGAAAGGAGAGTTGCTTTTGGTTTATGAATACATGTCTAGTGGAAGTCTAGACAAGTATTTATACGACCAACCAAGATTCACCCTGGATTGGAACCAAAGATTCAAAGTTATTAGAGGTGTAGCATCAGGGCTATTTTTCCTACACGAAGAATGTGACCACGTAGTGGTTCATAGGGATATTAAGGCCAGTAATGTCTTGTTGGATGGTGAACTAAATGGCAGGTTAGGAGACTTTGGACTCGCGAGGCTATATGGTCATGGGACCGATCCTCAGTCTACTCGTGTCGTTGGTACTCTTGGTTATCTTGCACCAGAGCATACTAGAACTGGCAGGGCAACACCTAGTAGCGATGTCTTTTCCTTTGGGGCTTTTCTGCTTGAAGTCGCCTGTGGTAGGAGGCCAATACAGCCAAGACAAGACGATGATGATCTGATTTTAGTCGATTGGGTGTACTCGTGCTGGAATAGAGGTAATATTCTTGAGGCTGTGGATCCAAATCTAGGCATTGATTTTGTTCCAGGGCAAGTGGAGTTGGTCTTAAGTCTAGGCTTGTTCTGCTCTCATTCAGAGCCCTCATTTAGGCCAACCATGCGTCAAAACTTGTTGTTCTTGGATGGTGTTGTGGCCTTACCAGAGTTATCAGCACTCAGTGTTTCATCATCTGGTCTAACGTTTGACCATCACGGAGGTTTTGATGATTTTGTCAACTCATATTCATCTTCTTTGGGTTATGCACATTCTCGCTCTCCATCTGTAACAGACTCCTTTCTCTCTGGTGGCCGATGATTCATGATGATTTGGATAGAATTTCTTTGGAGTATTATTGATGTATTGAACCTGGTAAATATAACCTAATTTTGTTGGATTATGTACTGATAAATTAGATAAGCTTATGAGAAATGTCCAAGATATCAGCCATTGTATCTGATTTTATAGTGTACTTCTAATGCAAAATTATCCTGTAGATTTAATCTACGTATGAAGCACGTAGTTAAACAGTTTCATGACAGTAAAATGATCCAGGCTTGATACAACAGTTTAGAATTGAACAATATACAGAGATAAGTACTTTCCTCCTCCAGAAAATACTTCTCTTGTGTTCATTGTTATGTTTCAGAATTATTACTTTCGACAATACTCCTAGTAAACTTTTCATACGAATCAAGTCATACATTGTTGGCCTCTTTCAGATACTTGTATTCCCAGTGAGCCAAAGTATGCCGATTCCTTTGTCATGAGGGATCTATAATTGCCTTATTCAGCTGTTAGATTTTTTGTGATTTCTAAGGCGTCTCCTTAGCTGCTGTGTAATTCTATTTATTCAGTTGTTGCTTTCAATAATATAATACAATCTTCCAGCACTTCTTCAAGTGTTCATATGGTATCACAGCCAACACAACTCTAACGAGTAAGATCCAAAACTTTTTTTTTTCAAAAATCAGAATATACCTTCTTTCAAATACACGATGGGCACCAACGGAAACAATTTCCGAGTTGTCAATGCTGACAACACAACTGGTACCAACATCATCATTCAGTTCAATCCTGCTTCACAATTACCCATCAAACTCAGTGGTGGTCATAACTTCGCCACCTGGAAAGCTCAATTTTCCATGCTCATGTATGGCTACAATCTCTTTGGCCATCTTGATGGGACCACTCTGGCTCCCAGTCGCACTGTCACCCTTGGCGCAAACATATCCCCTAATCCTGCTTTTTTACCCTGGTTCCGCCAGGACCAACTCATTCAGAATGCCCTTATGGCCTCTGTTGAACCCATCATTGCCTCCACTGTTGCTGCAGCCAACTCGTCTAAAGCGGCTTGGGACGCTCTGCATACCACTTATGCAAACAGATCCCAAACCCGAGTCTTCAGCCTGCGTGATCAACTTGGCCGCGTCACTAAGGACTCTCGCTCCATAACCGAATATCTTCAGACTATTCGGTCTCTTTCAGATGAGTTAGCCACTGCTGGTGCACCAATGTCTAACCCTGAACTCATCGTCAAAATACTCAGTGGTCTAGGCCCTGAGTTTCGTGAGATCTCTGCTGCCATTCGTGCACGTGACACGACTGTCACCTATGAAGAATTGTTTGAAAAGTTATTGGACCATGAACTCCTTCTTCGCCACGAGGATGCTAAGAAATTGCCCACTCCCATAACTGCTGCAGTTGCCACTCCCACCAAACCCAACTCAAATATTCGCAACAATCGTAGGCAAAACAATAATTCCCAGCAATGGCGCCAGAATACTCGCCCCAACACTCAACCTCAGTGGCAGTCAAACATGAACCCAACTACTGTAGTTCGCTGCCAACTTTGCAATAGGATTGGCCACACCGCAAATATTTGCCGCTCAAAGTCACATAATCACTTTGAAGCCAAATCCAACTATGCCGCTGGATTCAGTGCCACTACCAACCCTTGGATAGTCGATTCTGGAGCCACCCATCATATCACAACGGAGCCGCACAACCTACAACCATACCACGGTAACGAGGATGTCTCCATGGGTGATGGTAACAAAATTCCCATTTCTCACACTGGTTCTACTCAATTAAATGCATCAAATAATGTTTTTAAGCTAACCCACACTTTGTGTGCCCCATCCATTAAACGCAAGCTTCTCTCTGTTTCTAAATTTTGCCAAGATAATCTAAAGTCGATTGAATTTTTTCCTTTTGACTTTGTTGTGAAGGATCTGAAAACGCGGGAACCGTTGGTGCACGGCCGGACCAACAATGGACTGTATGAGTGGCCTGTCTCACATCCCCAAGCTCACATGACCGCCACATCCACTACTCTCACTACTTGGCATCAACGGCTTGGTCATCCTCACTCTAGAGTTCTTAGGTTTGTTTTAAATAAATTCTCGCTACCGTTTCATGAGCGAGACAAACTTTTTCATTGTAATTCTTGCTTATCTAATAAAGCCCATCGACATCCTTTGACCCAATTATCTTTGTGTAGCTCTAAACCGCTTCAAATTATTTTTAGTGATTTGTGGGGGCCCTCCCCAGTTCTATCTCTAGATAAAAAGTTATATTATTGCATCTTTGTTGATCAATATACACGATACACTTGGCTTTACACATTAAAACATAAAAGTGAAGTTAAGGAGTTATTTCAAAAATTTCACCCTCTAATGGAAAAACATTTTGGCACAAAAATCCTATCCCTATATACTGATGGTGGAGGAGAGTATAAAAGTCTTGACCCATATCTCTCCACCCACGACATTGAGCATCTTTCTACCCCTCCTTATACGCCCCAAAGAGTTGCTCTTGCTGAGCGTCGTCATCGCCATATCATTGAAACTGCAAGAACTCTCTTACATGAGGCATCCCTTCCACCACAATTTTGGTCTTTCGTCTGTCATCATGCCGTCTATCTCATTAACCGTCTACCCACACCACTTTTAACTAATCAATCCCCATTTCAAAAACTACTTGGAAAATCACTTGATTATCACTCCCTAAAGATTTTTGGGTGCCTTTGCTATCCTTGGCTTAAACCGTACTCCAAAAATAAACTTGAACCCAAATCTGCCCCGTGTGTCTATCTCGGATTTTCACTGTCACACCATTGTCACCTGTGTTTTGATCCAATGTCTTCAAAGATTTATTTATCTCGAGATGTGAATTTTGTTGAGAATAACTTTCCATACAAAAATTTATTTTCTCATATTTCCTGTAATTCCACCCCTCTGCAATGGACAAATACTCCCCTTACTGACTTACCCAATTCCACTCCTAACATTTCAGATTCTACAAATCAGCCCCCAACCTCAAATATACCGCTCCTTTTACCTGATGCAGTCCCCTCCCACACAGAAATTTCCCTCTCCCCCTCCCAGAGATGTACGACAACCAGCAGTCCTTGTTCGGGTGTGCTTCCATCGGCTCCTGCAGATATGATCTCTCCAACTACAGGTATGTCCCCTTCTCCTCCTACGCCAGCCCCCCAAATGCCCCATATATCTGCCATCTTCCTCCTCCTATACACCTAAAAATCCCAGACAACCTTTGCTAGTTTATCAACGTAGGTTGAACCGCCAAAACTCGCCCATGGCTCCCCTCCCTGCTGCCCCGGTACCTCCAGTAGATCATCCCCTTCCTGCTGCCCCTGCACCACCAGTAGCACTCCATGAACTAGCTCCATCACCGCCACACGCACCATCTCCTCTGAACCGTATAGTCACTCGCTCACAAAACAGCATCACTAAACCGAAACAAATATTTGATTACCTAGCTCACCTAGAACCGACACTCTTACCCAACACCTTCAAACAAGCCCAGAAACACCCAGAGTGGAGGAAAGCCATGAAATCAGAATTTGATGCTTTGATGAATAACCGTACTTGGGAACTTGTTCCTCATGATCCGGCTAAAAATATTGTATCATGTAAGTGGCTTTTCAGGATCAAAAGGAATGCAGATGGGTCTGTTGACAGATACAAAGCGCGCTTGGTTGCAAAAGGCTTCACTCAGGGGTCGGGCATTGATTTTCATGCGATATTTAACCCAGTCGTCAAGCCCACCACTATCCGTATTATCCTCTCTGTGGCACTTCGCTATAACTGGCCGCTCCGTCAACTTGACATCAACAATGCTTTCTTCCAGGGTGAATTGGATGAGGAGGTGTATATGGCACAACCTCCGGGGTTTGCCTGTGATGACAAGCCAACTCACATCTGTCGGTTGCACAAGGCAATTTATGGCTTGAAACAAGCCCCGCGAGCATGGTACAATGCCCTCACAGGACATCTTTCTTCCATGGGCTTTGTTAAGACTAAATCCGATAATTCGCTACTTATCCGGCAAGGTCTTGGTGACACATTGCTTGTCCTCGTCTATGTAGATGACATTATTGTCACTGGAAGCAACTCTATCATGGTTAATCAGGTTATCACTTCTCTTGCTTCTCAATTCTCAATTAAAGATTTAGGTGATCTTCACTATTTTCTTGGTGATGAGGTGATACGCAGATCTGAAGGAATAATTCTCACTCAAGCAAACTATGTGAATGAGATATTAAATGATGAGTTGATGACCGACTGTAAAAGTGCCCAAACGCCGATGAGTGCCTCTGAGTTGCTCAAACTCTCTGATGGAACTCACCTGACTGATGCCACTCGTTATCGTCGAGTCCTGGGTAGACTCCACTACTTGTCTTTTACTAGACCGGACATCTCCTATGCAGTCAACAAGTTGTGTCAATTCATGCAAGCACCATCGGACCTTCACTGGAAAGCTGTGAAGCGTGTTCTCCGATACCTTCGTGGTACGATCCAACTAGGCCTGCGTGTGAACCCCATTGATGACTACAATCTGCACGTATACTCTGATGCGGATTGGGGTGGGGACATTGCTGATAGAGTCTCCACATCCGGTTACATCCTTTTCCTTGGTTGCAACCCAATCAGTTGGTCCTCAAAGAAGCAAAATACTGTGTCTCGCTCCTCCACCGAATCTGAATACAGGGCAGTGGCTAATGCCCTTGCTGAAACCTTGTGGGTCACCAATCTCTTAAGCGAGCTGCACTTTCCAGTACATCAGTTGCCTACTATTTACTGCGACAATCTTGGAACCACATTCTTGAGCAAGAATCCTGTCCTCCATAGCCGTGTAAAGCATGCTGCAATAGACTTCCACTTTGTCCGCCACCATGTTGAAAACAAAAGGGTTCGTGTTGTACATGTTCATGGTGCCGACCAGATAGCTGACACTCTCACGAAAGCGCTAGCCAAGCCTGCATTTGCGAGAAATTTATTCAAGTTAGGCTTAGTGACCCATCGCCTAACTTGAGGGGGCGTATTGGAGTGTTACAATTTGTACGCAGCTTGCTCAGAACTGTCACGGTCTGTTTAGGACTGTTAGCTGTCCACTTTACATTTATTTTCCAGATTTATTATTTAGTTAGGATACCTTATTAGTCATTACTTAGGAGTCTCCTTAGCTGCTGTGTAATTCTATTTATTCAGTTGTTGCTTTCAATAATATAATACAATCTTCCAGCACTTCTTCAAGTGTTCATAGTTATGTGCACCCTTCTTTAGAAGTTTGTCAGTCTAGAAGCGTCCTTCTATCTCTTTGACCACCCTCCGTCATGGATGTCACACTAACCACAATGCTTTAATATTCACGCGCATAAACTGCACATCAATGGAAATTCCTACTGTTAATTAGGCTTTACACTTTGCAATATAATTTCTGTAATGTGTTACAGCTTTTGGGAGCTCGACACCCTATTCAACTACAAATATGAAGATATCACACGACAACTATGTTAACATTGCAAACAGAAATAGTAAATGCTAAACCAAACACTTGAGTAGATATATGCCTTCTACACGGGAATTCACAATCAAATGTGTGTTTGTCTAGTATGGCTGTTAATTCACTTCAAGAGAATCTTTTCTATGATCAGGTCCGATTCATGTTGTACATGAGCAGACGCTCCATAAGACAAACAGAATCAAAATTCCGTTTGATCAGAATCTGTTTGGCAAGCCAAGATAGGCACCCTATCTTGGAGCCAATAGTGCTTCATAGAAATGTACAAGCTAGTAATGTTGTCACACTGTGAAGTTGATGTGAATGGATTTGTTTGTAGGACAAATTCTGGTACAATCTATTAGGAGTAAGTCCAATAGTAAATTTTTGGTGACCAATGGTATTCTAAGCTCTTCAGTGAAGTATTTTGCATTGGAAGTAAACTATAAAATCATATGATAACATGGATGATATCTTGGACATTTCTCAATAAAATGTTTCAAGTATAGCAAAAAAAGGTTTATAGTATTCCATCATAAGCTACTCTAATTTATCTGTACATAATCCACCAAAATTAGGTTATATTTATCAGGCTCAATACATCAATAATCCTCCAAGAAATTGTATCCAAATCATCACGAATCATCGGTCACCAGAGAGAAAGGAGTCTGTTACTGATGGAGAGCGGTAATGTGCATTAACCGAAGAAGATGGATATGACATGACAAAATTATCAAAACCTCCATGAAAGTTTAGATATACTGCAAAAAAGTATGTCTTTATTCATAGAATTGTACAGTTTTTGTAAGAGATCAAAATAAACTGCTTTTATTGACAGTTTTATTTCTGCAACCACGATTGACGATAATGAATTAAATTAAGTAATTAATCCGGGATGAAACAGACTTACCTCAACAGTAGTATCTCTTTAGGTGGCTACCATTCCAATGACTCTATATGGTCCAGCCTTGTTCAGGCCCAATTTTTCTGGGATGCCCCTCAAAGGAAGTGACTTTGCATTTTTGCCCCCATAAGAAAGGTCTTACAAAAATAGTCTTCCTTCTTTTTATGTATAGAACAACTACCATTTTGCCCGTTTATACCTCAAATATTTTTAAACAACTCTCAATGCTCATTTGTCTCTCAACTTTTATATTTATTTCTTTTTCTCTTTTTTTTTTTTTTTTTTTTTTTTTTCTTTTTCTTTTTTTTTTCAACCTTTATTTTTCTTTTATTCTTTCTTCTACGTTTTCCTCAATCTTTTTTTTTTTCCTTTTCTCCTCTCAATTCTATTTTTTTTCTTGTTTTTATTTTTATTTTTCTTATATTTTTTTTTTCTCAACCTTTATTTTTTCGTTTATTTTTTGTTTTGTCTTTTTTCTTCGTTTTTTCCTTTTTTTCTCTCAACTTCTATTTTTTTATTTTTTTCTTTGATTTTTAAATTTTCTTTTCTCTTTTTTTTTAATCATTTTTTTTCGACCTTTATATTTTTATGAGATGTTCTATAATTCTTGCTTTAGAGGCAAGACTTAGCCCAAGGACTTCCAAACAATAAATTACGCCCCATTAGCAAGACTTGACACTAGTACATTGTATCTTGATTTATGAGATGTTTTATAACACTTGCCTCAGAGGCAAAACTTAGCCCAAGGACCTCTCAAAAAATACGAGTTACGCTTCATGGGCAAGAGTTCACACTACTTCATTGTGTCTTAATTTATGAGATACTCTATAACTCTTGCCTTAGAGGCAAGACTTAGCTCAAGGATTTTCAAACAAAAAGTTATGCCCCACGAGCAAGGCTTGACACTAGCTCATTGTATCTTGATTTATGAGACATTCTATAACTCTTGTCTTATAGACAAGACTTAGCCCAAGGACTTTCAAACAACAAGTTACGGCCCATGGGCAAGAGTTGACACTACCACATTGTGCTTGATTTGTGAGATACTCTATAACGCTTGCCTAAGAAGCAAGACTTAGCCCAGAGACTTCAAAATAACAAGTTACGCCTGATGGGCAAGAGTTGACACTACCACATTGTGTCTTGATTTATGCGATACTCTATAACTCTTGCCTTAGAGGCAAGACTTAACTCAAAGACTTTCAAACAACAAGTTATGCCTCATTGGCAAGAGTTGACACTAGCACATTGTGTCTTGATCATGAGATGCTCTATAACGTTTGCCTTAAAGGCAAGACTTAGCCCAAGGGCCTCCCAAAAAATAAGTTATATACCCCATGGGCAAGAGTTAACACTACTTCATTGTGTCTTAATATATGAGATGCTCTATAACTCTTGCCTTAGAGACAAGATTTAGCTCAAGAATTTTCAAACAACAAGTTATGCCCTACGAGCAAGACTTGACACTACCTCATTGTGTCTTGATTTATGAGATGTTCTATAAAATTTGCCTTAGAGGCAAGACTTGTTCCAAAGGACTTCCAAACAACAAAGCACGCCCTTAAGTTTACTTCGATTTCAAAGAAAAAATATTCTCTTTGCAAATTATCCAACTTTTTGTTTATTAGCAAAAAATAATAGAGGCTAAGAAAAAAGAAAAAAAAAAGAGAAGAAAAAAGAGAAAAGGAAAAAAAAAAGAAAAAAAAAAGAAAAAAAGAGAAAAAAAAAAAAAAGAGGAGAAAAAAAAAGAAAAAAGAGAAAACAAAAAAAGAAAAAAAAAAAGAAAATAAAGGTTGAAAAAAAAAAAAAAAAAAAAGTTGAGAGAAAAAGAAAAAAGAAAATAAAATAAAAATAAAGGTTGAGAAAAAAGAAAACGAGAATTAAAAAAATATTGAGAAAAAAGAAAAAAGAAAAAAATTAAAAAGATAAAAGAAAAAGGAAAAATAAAAATTAAAAGTTGAGAGACAAATGAACATGGAGAGTTGTGGTGTAGAGGGGCAAAAATATATTTGTTCTATACATAAAAAAGAAGGAAGAGTATTTTTTAAAGACTTTTCTTATGGGAGGCAAAAATTGAAAACCACTCACTTTTGGGGACACTCCATGTAATTTCCTGAATTTTTCTAGCATTGGTCTCCTTTATTACTTTTCGAAGGACATAGTCTTTGATCAAATATTATCTCTCCTGTTGAAGTATCTTTCGACTCTTTGCTTTTGTACCACTATCCAGGAGCAAAGCCAGGTCGCGTCGTTTCTCAATAGAATTCAAACCAACTGACATAGCTTCATTTTTAGCATATTCAGTAACTCGGGAAAACCTTAAACTTGGTTTGCCAATTTTGACCGATATCAATGTTGGGATCGAAATCGGTAGGGCGTCATACGAAAGCTAATATAGTTGCAAACCTTAAAGACGATATATCAGATGATGGAGAAAAATTATACTCCACTAAAAGTCAAAATAGCATAATGTTATTATGTTGTTTGGCCAATTCACCTACATATGAATATAAAAAACTAATAAGAAAGTATAAAAACTATCGAGAGAAAATCTCCCCCTAAACAAGACTCTTTTGATGACTACATTGTGGATGCTATTGTGTTATGTTTGAGAAGAACATGTCTTCTATTTATAGAATTACAAGACTTCTCTTCCAAGAAAACCTTTTTGAATTAGAACACAATTGTGTAGAATCCAAATAAGGTAGGAAATTCAAGGCAAACCATAACAAATCTCCCCTTGTCCTAAATTTTTTGATAAAATAATCTTGATCTTCATTCTTTATATAATCTTCATATATCACTGCTGCTTATCATGAAGACAACTTCCTTTAATGATCGATATCAACCGATTTACTTATGAATGCTATAAAATCATCCACCTTAGTACACCACCAACTATGTTTCCGTCAATCTGATCACATCCGTCATTTGAAATCTAAATCGTACTAGTTATCAAACTCAAAAGCACCATGGGACTTATCACAACACTAGACCCGAACGTCTATAGACTTTCTTCTCTAAGCATACTCAGTAGTTTATAACCCATCTAAAGACATGTGATAGTATCACCATAACCTGAACAAGACCCAAGTAATCACGTCATTCCAAACCTAAGTCTCACTTCCTGAAGATGAATCCTTATCCTTTCAGATCGAATCAGATACACTCATCTTATTTTCTAAATGTCATATTCCATTTCCAATCACTTTTACCAATATAAGTTGAAATCCCTTCAGGTCTATTCGAGGAGTGTTTGAAAACACCATAAGTCTTTCCATATAAATCAAGCCAATCACTAAAGTAGTAATAAACCACAAATCCTAGACACCTGAAAGTCTTTCCTACCTTATTAAAATATTTTAAGTGAAAAGTCTTCTAAATTAGTCACATCACAAGTACAACCCATCATAAAGTATTCTCATCAAATTTACTTAGTAGTCCTGGTCATTCCACAAAGTTGATTTTGTTGTCGATATGATACCTCAAATCACATATGCACTGATTCAATCTTGTAAAACAATCAATCGTTGCACATACTTTCCACTAACATTTTCAGATGATTCCAAACAAGCGTACCCGCTAAAAACTCTCTTTATCCACAAGCTCATCATTCCAATTTCGATTCAGTTTCCTTGGTGTCAATTGATATCACTAGTCCTTATTTAAATCTCATAAATACCCTTCACAACTTGAACATGTTAATACCTACCATCAATTCACCACTTTAATTTTTCGTATAAACCAATGCCTCACTCAAGTGTCTGTAGTAAAAACTAGTTGGTCCTTCAAATCTGAATGTAGTGTCAAACTCTATTATCCAAATAGGTGAAACAACTGATAGTTCCTTAAGTAATTGTCACGATCCGAGACTAGGCCCCGGACGTAACGGGCAACGCAGACCAAAGAAGCCTGAGTCAACCCCTTAGCATTCATCATTTGCAACAGTATAAAAAGATTTGCAGAAACAAGCCCATAATAAATAAATCCATGTGAATAAAAGATTTAATAACAGTCTTACCAATACCAGTCTCCGAAGCCTTTAGTACCATGAGTAAACTCCTAAGTCAGGACATGGCCCCGACAATACCATAATACTGAAAGAGTTCTCAAAACTATCAAATGAAAGGAAACACAGGCCTTCCGGAAGTATGGAGGGCTCACCACTTGCTAATTGAATCCCGAAAGTCCTAGTGCTGCACAGAACCACGAGGATAGGTCTCGGAACCTGCATCATGAAATGATGCAGCGCCCGAAGACGGTCAGTATGGCAAGTACTGGCATGCAACCCAGGGGAAGGGATATCACAATTTATAAAGCAAGTCATAAAACGAAATTAGAAACCATAATCATAACAATATGAAACTTTCACAATTTCAATTACTTCTGGACTAGACGGTGTTACCGACATTTATTTCACCACGGGCTATGTGGGTTCAACCCAGACTCGGTCGGATGAGCCTCCAATCCAAGTTGCCGCAAGGATCGGAGTATCATATAATAATCACCTCATAACTGCATAACTGAACAAATCAAGCGTATAGTAAAGAGCCTCGTTCGACTCATACCATTTCCGGCATAACACGGTTTTGGGTGTGGAGCCCCGTTCGACCCACACCTTCTCGGTTAACCATCTAATCCTCTTAAGCCCATATTTCTATCTCTTCGAACATTTAACAAACCAATCATTTCGGGGTTCTTTTACATTATTAAGGCATACATGAGTGGGTACTATTATACTTAAACTTGCAAGTCACACTATCATATTATGCCATTAGCATTTATATATCAATCGCCTTGCATTTAAGGATCTTTTATCTCTTTTAACAATTAATTCCATCAAGGTTACAATTCAATCAATTTAAAACCATCATTTTAAAACCAAGGGAAATTTGGAAGATCCTACTATTTGTATCAAACACAATTTCTTATATAGAGAAATAATTTCCGTGGTAATCGTATCTCAAGGATTTAACTCTAACCCAAATTCATAAATCCGTAATTTAAAGTCACACTTCAAACCATAACTTCAAAATAGAAATTGAATACGGATTGCTTTCATAAAATAGATATTCAAAAGTTCAAGCAACTCTTTCCTTTGAAAACCCTTCAACTATTTACATATAATACCAACATAGATTTCGTAGTAAAAAGGATGTAAACACAATCTTTATGAGTATAGTTGAAAGGGGATCGTTCAACATACCTTTAGACGAAGAACGCTTACGAATCGCTTGAGTTTTGCTTAGGAACTTAGAACCCTAGGCACCTTTGCTTCAAGAACTTAGAGAGGAGAAGTAACACTCTTTTCTTTTGATTTTAATCGTGCCTTAGGAGGTTTAGAATAAGTGGGGGATGAATCTTGGATGAAGAAAGGACCAAAACACCCTCAAATAGCTTTAAAAAGGCAATTCCCGCAACAATACCCTAGGGGTCCTATTTATAGGCAATTCCAATTAAAATCCGAATTAGATTGGGAAAGAAAACGCGTCAGAAAATAGTCGCCAAAATGGTCCATTTTGGCCACAAATGGACCATTTTCGAGGGCGTTTTAACTTTCAATTTTTTTGAGTTTCTGCCTCTGAAAAAGGTCTGAAAAACGGACCGTTGTCTCAGAAAATGGTCCGTTTTCCTTTCCGTTGTAACTCTCAACATTCGACGGTCTTCTGGACAGACAGATGTCTTCTTGGTAAACTGATCATAACTTTTTACTCCGGACTCAAATTAATGCGTGGTCAGTGGAGTTGGAAAGAAGACTCGAAGACCTTTAATTTGGTAGGTCATAGGCCACCTAACTCTTTATATTCTAGGAGAAATGATTGTTTGAAGATGAACTAAGTTAGAAAGTTATACGAAACTACCTGAGTTAGAGGTTTCTTAAGACCTTAATTCACGCCCAACACTCTTCCCACACATAGTGGTTGACCATAACACTTAGTTACAAGGAAATATTTCTGGGTTCAAGTCTAATTACACGCGAAAATGATTGAAATCCTAGCTCGAAAGTTTGGGGTGTTACAATATCCCCCCCTTGGGATCATTCATCCCCGAATGATGATCAAGGACACTTTTAGTATGACATAGGCATGCGGAAGAGACGGTACAGAATAACATACAAAGGAATTGGAAACAAGTTATGCATAAATACCTTAGTTAACTTCGTCCGGAGAAGTGAACAAAAAGGGATATCTAGACTTCATGCCTTCTTCCAATTCCCAAGTAGATTCTTCCACCTTTTGATTTTTCCATAGCACTTTTATCGAAGCTATCTCCTTTGTCCTTAACTTCCGCACTTGCCGGTCTATTATTTCTACGGGAACTTCTTCATAATACAAAGAGTCTTTCACTCCAACATCCTCAATAGGAACTACAAGCGAATGGTCACCCACACACTTCTTTAGCATAAACACGTGAAATACGGGATGAACGGACGCCAAACTCACAGGTAACTCCAACTCATAAGCGACATTTCCAATCTTCCTCAAAATCTGATAAGGGCCGATGTAACGAGGACTGAACTTTCCCTTTCGTCCAAACCTCATAACCCCCTTCATAGGAGAGACTTTCAGGAACACCCAATCACCAACGGCGAATTCCAACTCTCTCCTTCTAACATCCGCATAAGACTTTTGACGACTTTGGGCAGTCTTTAGTCTCTCTCGAATGGTCTTAACTTTCTCCATAGCCTGGTGTATGAGATCTGGCCCCAACAATCTAGCTTCACCCACCTCATACCAACCAATAGGAGACCTACATCTCCTACCATAAAGAGCCTCGAATGGAGCTATTTGGATACTCGAGTGATAACTATCGTTGTAGGCGAATTCAATAAGAGGAAAGTGATCCACCCAACTTCCTTTAAAGTCGATGACGCACGCTCTCAACATATCTTCCAAAGTCTGAGTAGTGCATTCCGCTTGTCCATCCATTTGGGGGTGGAAAGTGGTACTAAGGTTCACCTGCGTACCTAAACCTTTCTGAAAGGCTCTCTAAAACTGAGAAGCGAATTGCGTACCTCTGTCGAATATAATGGACACTGGCGCACCATGCAATCTAACAATCTCTTGGATGTACAACCTTGCATAATCCTCCCCCGAATACATCATCTTCACGGGCATAAAATGAGCAGACTTGGTCATTCTATCCACAATAACCCAAATGGAGTCATATTGATTTCGCGAACGCGGGAGACCGGTGACGAAGTCCATGTTTATCATCTCCCATTTCCACATCGGAATGGCTATATCTTAAGACATACCACCAGGCCTTAGGTGCTCAACCTTCACTTGTTGACAGGTGGTACAGTTAGCAACAAAATCAGCCACCTCTCTCTTCAAGTTATTCCACCAATATATTTCCTTCAAATCGTGATACATTTTTGTAGAGCCAGGGTGAACAATGTACCTGGAAGTATAAGCTTCGTCCAAGATTCTTTCACGCAGGTTATCCTTATCCGGTACACATATCCTCCCTCGATACCTCAAGATACCATCCCCTCCTATTTCGAAAGCCATGATCTTCTGCTTCCCCACATCCTCCTTGATTTGCATAATGATGGGATCATTAGTTTGATTTTCTTTCACCTCAGCACCCAAGGATGACTTAGCCACCTCATATACCAAAATACTACCATCCTCGGAGTCCAATAGCCGAACTCCTAAGTTAGCAAGTCGATGAATGTCTTTCACCATCCCTATCTTTTTCTCTTCCACATGAGAAAGGCTCCCATGGACAACCTGCTAAGAGCATCAGCAACTACGTTAGCTTTACCTTGATGATAATGCAAGCTCATGTCGTAGTCCTTCAACAATTCAAGCCACCTCCTCTGCCTAAGATTCAACTCTTTTTGGGTGAAAACATACTGCAAGCTCTTGTGATCGGTGAAGATGTCTACTTGCACCCCATACAAATAATAACGCCAGATCTTGAGTGCAAAGACCACCGCCGCCAATTTAAGGTCGTGGGTCGGGTAGTTCTTTTCGTGCACCTTCAATTGCCTGGAAGCATAAGCCACAACCTTCCCATGCTGCATAAGTACACACCCAAGTCCCATCCGAGACGCATCACAATAAACTATGAACCCCTCGATACCCTCAGGTAGGGTCAAGATAGGAGTAGAAGTCAAAAGGTCCTTCAATTTCTCAAAGCTTCCTTCACAACCATCAGACCATATGAACTTAGCCTTTTTTTGAGTGAGCTTCGTCAATGGAGCAGCTATAGAGGAAATATTCTCCACAAATCTCCTATAGTATCCCGCCAAACCCAAGAAACTCCTAATGTCAGTCGGAGTTGTGGGCCTGGGCCATTTCTTTACTGCCTCAATATTTTGAGGATCCACTTTTATTCCTTCGCTAGACACAATGTGACCGAGGAAAGCTACCGAGTCTAGCCAAAATTCACACTTGGAAAATTTAGCATATAATTCCCGCTCCTTAAGAGTCCGGAGCACAATACGGATGTGGTTGGCATGTTCTTTCTCACTCCGGGAGTAAACCAGGATGTCATCAATAAATACAATAACAAACATATCCAGAAATTCCTTAAACACCCTGTTCATAAGATCCATAAATGCTGCAGGGGCGTTAGTCAAACCAAAGGACATGACTAAGAATTCAAAATGGCTATACCGGGTACGAAAAGCGGTTTTGGGAATATTAGCTTCCTTAACCTTCAACTGATGGTAACCCGAACGAAGATCGATTTTGGAGAAACACTTAGCACCCTGAAGTTGGTCAAAAAGATCATCGATTCTAGGAAGGGGGTACTTGTTCTTCACAATGACTTTATTCAACTGACGATAATCAATACACATACGGAGGGACCCATCTTTCTTTCGCACGAATAGTACAGGAGCACCCCAAGGAGAGACACTAGGACGGATGAAACTTTTATCAAGGAGGTCTTTTAACTGCTCCTTCAACTCCTTCAATTCAGCGGGGGCCATCCTATACGGTGGAATGGAAATTGGCCTAGTGTCAGGTAGAAGGTCTATCCCAAAGTCAATTTCCCTATCAAGAGGGACTCCGAGGAGATCTTCGGGAAATACTTCGGGAAATTCATTAACCACAGACACGGACTGGAGTGGAGGACTTTCAACATTAGAATCCCTGACCCGAACCAGATGGTAGAAACACCCTTTGGATATCATCTTTCGAGCCCTAATATAGGAGATAAACTTTCCTTTGGGCCCTACGGGACTACCCTCCCATTAGAGGACTGGTTCGTTAGGAAAACAGAATTTGACTCTCCTAGTCCTACAGTCCATATTAGCATAGCAGGAGTGAGGCCAATCCATTCCCAAAATAACATCAAACTCTATCATATCAAGCTCTATCAAATCTACCACCGTAATTTTAAGCAAAACAGTTACAATACAATTTCTATAGACCCTCTCAGCAACAATGGAATCACCAACAGGGGTGGAGACTAAGAAGAGTTCAGGAAAGTTTTCAGGAGCAAAATCAAAATTCACCACCACATAGAGGGTCACATAAGATAAGGTGGAACCAGGATCAAGTAACACATAAACATCACGGGAGAAGATCTGTAACATACCCGTGACAACATCTGGCGAAGCCTCTGATTCCTGACGAGTGGACAGTCTATATAAATGATTACGACCTCCACCCGTGCCTGAAGTAGCACCCTTTGCAAGAGGGGCTGCAAAATTAGTAGCTTGGGTCTTGGCTACCCCAGAAGTACCCTTAGCCGAGGGACACTCACGCTGAATGTGTCCGGGTTGGCCGCACCCATAGCATGTACAACCACTGTGGTAGCATTTCCCACGGTGCATTTTCCCACAAATGTTGCAAGGAGAGTAGGACGGCGCGGACTGAACCATAGTGCCCTCAGACTGGTTGCTCGGTATTCTGGAGCCATGGTGATGCTGGGATCGTTGATCGCCCGCATGTTTAGGGGCTGGTGCACTAGCAGATAAGTGAGCATGACCTCAAGATCTCTTTTTGAACCGACGTCTGTCCCCTTTACTAGCATGCTGACTGATTGTCTCCTGATCCGCAGGCCTTGTCCTCTTATTTTGGAATTCTACTGCCTCGGCTTGCTTTTTATTCTCTTCCTCAACTTGCTGTATATACACCACTAATCTGGGCATATCCATATCCTTATTCAACATCGTTAATTTGCACGACAACACCAAATCACCGAAAATGCCATTAGTAAACTTTCTCATTCGAGCCCTCATATCAGATACCAACTCTGAAGCATAACGAGACAATTGGTTAAACTTCAAAGCATATTCCTTGACAGTCATATCATTCTGCCTCAGATTCACAAATTCTTCTGCCTTAGCCTCTCTCAATTCTTGCAGAAAGTAGTGGTCAAGGAATGCTTCAGAGAAATCTTCCCATACGGCAGGCTCGGCATTTTCACCCCTCATCTCCTCCTATTTATCGTACCACTGATAAGCCACCCCTTTCAGCTGATAGGATGCCAATTCCATTCCCTCAGTATCGCTAGTGTGCATGACCCTGGATATTTTCTCCATTTCGTCCACAAAGTCCTGAGGGTCTTCTTCAGCATTGGACCCCATGAAGACTGGTGGATTCAGCCGCATAAACTGACCCACTCTAGAAGCATCTGAAAACCCGGTGTTAGCACCAACACTTCCTGACCAGCGAGACTGAGAGGACACAAGGTGAGCAAGTATCTGCATAGTCTGCCTGAACTCATTATTCGTTATCTCTCCCTGTGGAGTCTGGACCCGGGTATTTCCGGTCCTGAGAGCTCGAGTGGGGACCGTAGTAGGATCAACAGTAGGGGTCATAACAGGGGCAGAGACAGTAGTAGGAAGAATTGGTGGGTTCCCTGTATGAGCAACTGAACCAGCAGTGCGGACCTCATAACGGGTCTGTATTACGTCAGTAGGGCAGACCTTTTCAGCAGCTGTCCCACCGAGGACGGAGGTTCCGGTCGTGGTTCCTGATCCGGGAGTCCTTCTTGGAGGCATGACCTGAAACACGGGAAATTTAAGAGTTAGAAGGGTTTTCCTAGATTCATGCTTATCTAGCATGAAATAAAGTATGCAGAAAGGGAAACATTCTTAAATGCCTTGTAGCCTCCGCGTTATAAGTGTGGCGCGCTTCATACCCATAAAATGAACTCTACTCGACACAGCTTTGTAGACACCCTAGGACCATGAACCATGCTCTGATACCAAGTTAGTCACAACCCGAGACTAGGCCCCGGACGTAACGGGCAATGCAGACCAAAGAGGCCTAAGTCAACCCCTTAGCATTCATCATTTGCAACAATATAAAAAGATTTGCGGAAACAAGCCCATAATAAATAAATCCATGTGAATAAAAGATTTAATAACAGTCTTTCCAATACCAGTCTACGAAGCCTCTAGTACCATGAGTAAACTCCTAAGTCGGGACATGGCCCCGACGATACCAAAATACTGAAAGAGTTCTCAAAACTATCAAATAAAAGGAAACACAGGCCTTCCGAAAGTATGGAGGGCTCACCACTTGCTAATTGAATCCCCAAAGTCCTAGTGCTGCACAGAACCACGAGGATATGTCTCGGAACCTGCATCATGAAACGATGCAGCGCCGAAGATGGTCAGTATATCAAGTACTGGCATGCAACCCAGGGGAAGGGATATCACAATTTATAAAGCAAGTCATAAAACGAAATCAGAAACCATAATCATAACAATGAAACTTTCACAATTTCAATTACTTCTGGACTAGATGGTGTTACCGACATTTATTTCACCATGGGCTATGTGGGTCTGACCCCGACTCGGTCGGATGAGCCTCCAGTCTAAGTTACCGCAAGGATCTGAGTATCATATAATAATCATCTCATAATTGCATAACTGAACAAATCAAGCGTACAATAAAGAGCCCCATTCGACTCAGAGGGAAGAACCCCGTTCGACTCATACCCGTGCCGGCATAACACGGTTTTGGGTGTGGAGCCCCGTTCGACCCACACCTTCTTGGTTAACCATCTAATCCTCTTAAGCCCATATTTCTATCTCTTCGAACATTTAACAAACCAATCATTTCGGGGTTCTTTTACATTATTAAGGCATACATGAGTGGGTACTATTATACTTAAACTTGCAAGTCACACTATCATATTATGCCATTAGCATTTATACATCAATCGCCCCGCATTTAAGGATCTTTTAGCTCTTTTAACAATCAATTCCCTCAAGGTTACAATTCAATCAATTTAAAACCAAGGGAAATTTGGAAGATCCTACTATTTGTATCAAACACAATTTCTTATATAGAGAAACAATTTTCGTGGTAATCGTATCTCAAGGCTTTAACTCTAACCCAAATTCATAAATCCTTAATTTAAAGTCACACTTCAAACCATAACTTCAAAATAGAAATTGAATACGGATTGCTTTCATAAAATAGATATTCAAAAGTTCAAGCAACTCTTTCCTTTGAAAACCCTTCAACTATTTACATATAATACCAACATAGATTTCGTAGTAAAAAGGATGTAAACACAATCTTTACGAGTATAGTTGAAAGGGGATCGTGCAACATACCTTTAGACAAAGAACGCTTACGAATCGCTTGAGTTTTGCTTAGGAATTTAGAACCCTAGGCACCTTTGCTTCAAGAACTTAGAGAGGAGAAGTAACGCTCTTTTCTTTTGATTTTAATCGTGCCTTAGGAGGTTTAGAATAAATGGGGGGTGAATCTTGGATGAGGAAAGGATAAAAACACCCTCAAATAGTTTTAAAGAGGCAATTCCCACAATAATACCCTAGGGGTCCTATTTATAGGCAATTCCAATTAAAATTCGAATTGGATTGGGAAAGAAAACGCGTCAGAAAACGGTCGCCAAAATGGTCTGTTTTGGCCACAAACGGACCGTTTTCGAGGGTATTTTAACTTTCAAAATTTTTGAGTTTCTGCCTCTGAAAATGGTCTGAAAAACATACCGTTGTCTCAGAAAATGGTCCGTTTTCCTTTTCGTTGTAACTCTCAATATTCGACGGTCTTCTAGACAGACATACGTCTTCTTGGTAAACTGATCATAACCTTTTTACTTCGGACTCGGATTAATACGCGATCAGTGGCGTTGGAAAGAAGACTTGAAGACCTTTAATTTGGTGGGTCATAGGCCACCTAACTCTTTATATTATAGGATAAATGATCGTTTGAAAATGACCCAAGTTAGAAAGTTATACGAAACTTAGTCGGTAGAGGAGCTTTTAACTTAACCTGAGTTAGAGGTTTCTTAAGACCTTAATTCACGCCCAACACTCTTTTCACACATAGTGGTTGACCATAACACTTAGTTACAAGGAAATATTTCTGGGTTCAAGTCTAATTACACGCGAAAATGATTGAAATCCTAGCTCGAAAGTTTGAGGTGTTACAGTAATTAGCTTTTTACACTTGTTAAATCAGTATATTTGTTTTCATTCATCACTTGCTCTACTTTAGTAGTACCACATCTTGAAAGCCCACAAGATCTATCATTTTTCTACAACATAACCATCGAGAAAGTTATACCCAGATCACACCATACATTTTTATCCATCAAGTAACAATGATGCATTACACAAACTATTCAGTCTCTAGCCCCAAAATAATACATACGTTTGTCTTCATCTCACACAAACAAGTAAACATATCCCTTGCTAAAGTATCGCTACATAGACCCATAGAATCCAATCATAAAAGAAAATTTTCCACTTTTTGCTTGAATCCGTCAACTATCCCCCTTCAAGAACTCTTAACCCTTGGTCTTCATTCATCGTTCATGTCACCCCACAAATAGTCAACTCACCCTTTCATAAATTTAAGTCGATAGCAGAATTAGCATACCTCGTGACTCTAGCCACGTAAACACAAGTCCTATTATGAAAGTCATATCCTAAAACTCAAACCATTTAAATTCTCTTTGTTGTACCACTTCACAAGATAGAAAACATAATTTTCATAAGAACCTCGAAACTAATCCTACCACGCCAAACCTTGTCATATGAAATCCTTTCTTATGCTTAGAAACATGTCCTATTACTTGATTTACTAATTCTTCACTACTGAAATGATGAATCTCCGTTGATACATTCATGCCATAATACTGTAGTAGAAATTATGATCTCTATTGAAGCATTTTCGTCCTCATCATACACTGAGTAATCAATTCTTGTCATGACAAACTTTCTTAACTATAGTCTTCAAAGTCACCATGCTTATTACCGAGTTATTCTTTAGTCATACCATTTTTAATTGTCAACACTATTTCAGAGACCATCAATACCACATATATACTCTTCCAACTGCTGAAAACTAACTGTAGGAGATAAGATGTTCATGAAATTCTTTGAATCATTGTTCCCTTTTCTATATGAATATCCTTAAAATGCATAATCTGAACTACAACCTTATTTATTCAGTCTTTGAAACATAGATATAATTTAAATTTGGCTACAAATCCTTCTCATTAGTCCATCACTGCCCCCTATGTACCAGGTCTTATACCAAATCACACGATGACACCTCTAACTGTAAGCATGTGAACCCAAGAACGTATCCTCACTACAAGTGAGAGAATGAAATGAGGAGATTTTAAGAGTTAGACCATACCAAGAACGCACATTAAGGAATCAAGAAAATGAATTTTTCTAAAGTCCTATAGCCTCTCGAAGATAGATAATGGACGTCTCTGCACCAATTCGCGAGACTCTACTAGACATTTGCTCTTGTACTCATGAGACTGGTGAACCTGGCTCTGATACCAACTTGTCATGACTCAAAATCCCAAGGATTATGATGACACCTACCCCAATCCAACCATGGTAGGTAAGCCTAACTCAATAAATGCAAGTAATTTAAAATAAGTCAATTAGCAGAATAACACGATAAATATTCAATAATAACTCAAATCATTGATAAATAAAAGAAACTCGAACAATAGACTCTCAAAATTCCCAAGAATCAGCTGTCATGAATATAAGAGCGACTCTAGGTACAAAATGTTCTAACTGAATGCTACAACACTGATTGAGAAAGTAAAAAAAATAAAGATAAGTAGTAGAGGAAGACGGAACAGTCTCCAAAACTCCAAACATAGGAGCTCACCACAACTTCAAAGATACCAAAAAGCACGGACTCAAGTCACGGGGTACATTTGTACCTGGATCTGCATCAAAAGAATGCAGGAAAGTAGGAGTGAGTATGGTCCACTTGTAATCAGTAGGCATCATAGGGCAACCGAGCTTAAGTAGTTACTATATCGAATAAAAAATGCTAAAATAACTCTACACGCAAAAAAGTTCCAGCAGTTCAATATCAATAATAACACGGTATATCTCAATCAAAACAATAATCTAAATGATAATGTAATGTAATGATATGAGATGAAATACAATGGACAATGACTACTGGTATACACCTTCCGAGCATATGTCGCTCCAGGATAGGACCTATAGGGGACTCGAAAGGTCCATATACCCCGCCCAGAATTTTATCTCAGACGAAATTAACATTGTTCGGAATCTTATCTTGGACTAAATCAACATTGTCCGGAATCTTACCTTAGACTAAATAAATGAAAGTAACACAAGTCTCCATCCAGAATCTTACCTCGGACTAAATCGATAAAAAATAATTCATTTTCTTTCAAAAATCAGTGTTTCCATATGTACAACTAAGTGATCCATGATGTGAATGAATGAATATGCATGCACACGAGGCAACAATAAGTCAAATACATAGATATAACCAAAATCTCAGAATCATAATAAATTCATGAACACTGGCTACGAGCCTCAATCTCAATCTGGGAAGCTACGTTCCTTATCACCCACACAATATAAGCCCCAATTTAGATATCATAATAATAATTTAACTCATTTAGTACTCCAATCCATAATTTCACCCAACTCATAGCATGCTTTACACGATAAGTTTCCACCCAAGCAAAGTCTAAAGAAAGTCAAGTCATAACCTACCTCAAAGCAGAACAACAAGACTCTACTCAATCGCACTTGAGTTTTTCCTTTACGAATAGCCTCCGAACATAATCACTCTATCAATAACAAGTTCTACGCATAAGCACGAGTCCGACGATACCCATATTGCTAAAGTTCTAAATTGGATCCAAAAAGTCAACTCAAAAGTCAACCCCGAGCCCATAAGGGAAAAACTGAAATTTTAATTGAAAATCATATTACCCATAACTTAAGGAGTTTCAATTTGAATTTTCATCAAAAACAAAGTTAAAATCGATCGTGAAATTATTAAAATATCATTCTTTAACTTTACCGAGAAAATCCCAAATTGCTAAGTTCAAATGCGATTTAAAACGAGAAAATTTGGTAAATTTATGTCAAAATAAGTTTAATCATACTAAAAGGACCTTAATTCCCCAAAAACAATGAAAACCCATCACAAATTGATCCTCAAATCAAGAACTTTTCATTTCATAAACTTTGGAGTTTCAAATCTCGACTTGTGAATCAAAATTATAGAAAACATAAAAGATAATCTTGAAAAATGAATAAAAAGATGGTAAAAACATATACCCAATAATTATACGAGAAAAATACATCAAAAATCGCATCAATCAGAGTTTTCTAGCTACCAAAATGTCAAATATACGAAATCTCAAAATATGTCCATCTTATACTCAACGATCTTTGCATTTGAGGATAAATTAACCGCAAATGTGGTCATTTTACCGCTTTTCCGGTCTTTTATCTCAAATGCGACACCCGCAATTGCAGCCCAGGTCCGTATTTTGCGATTGCACCAGCACAACAACAACACAAATGGTAAAAAGGCCATAACTTCCTCATACGGACACAAAATGCGATGATTCTTTTTGCGTTGGTTCCAAAATTTTGATATGGATCTAATGGTACCATCCAAACACCAAATAGAGATCATTTGATTCAGATGACACTACTAAAACTCAACAACTATAAACTCTAAACTTAGAACAAGTACCCAAAACTCATTTGAGACCTCCTAGACGCAAACCAATAGTGCAAACCACTTGTAGAATACATTTCAGACCTGATGGAATCATCAAAACACCCAAACGAGGTCATCTTGGCCGAAGTCAACTCTTAACTTAGAAATCTCTAAATTTTCAAACAACGACTCAAAACTCATTCTGAAGCCTCGAGAACCGAACCAAACCTTCAACTATACCAAAAGTAACCCTCCGGACCTAGTGGAATCATCGAAACTTGAAAACGACCCTTCTTACCTCAAATGTTGACTTTGGTCAATTCCCTTAAGTTTTCAACTTTCAAAACTCAAAAACTCTTTCAAAACCCGTCTTAAAGTCTCAGGACCCGAACCAATAGTCCTACTAACTCAAAAATCATGTTTCAAAGCTGATGGCGCTGACGGAATTTCGATAGGAGCTCAACTTCTACGGATGTTGACTAAAGTCAACCATATCAGCTTTCCAACCTTCCAAAATGAGAAACTTGCTTAATTCTCAACCAACCATCTCGAGAACCATGACACCCATTCCCGCAAACCACGAATACCATAATACAATTATGAAGAGGATTAAAACAGTCAAAATATACCATAAGTCAAAAATCACTATGAGAATTGTTAGACAAACAAACCGTAAATGTAATTCCACCAAACTTAAGAAGTATACTGCACATGAAATTAAATTCTTGCCACTTGCCCACATTAATTGGTAATTAATATTATTGTACTACATTGAGTGGTTGGCAATTGGCATCAAACACACCCTTCATCAATTTGAGTATAATTTATTGAAATTCAAACGCATTTATTATTTCAAATGACAAGTGAGGAAATTCAAAAGGTATATCTTTCCTAGTTTGTATACTCCATATTTAATTGTTTAGATATTTTTAGGGATAAGACATAAGAATTTTAGCGACATTGTCAGTTAGATATTTAAATTATGCGACAGTCTTATATTCTTATTATCTTTCTGAACTTAATTTTTTTAGTATTATTTATACCCCTAATCAATCGATGATTTTATTACCCTCTGAACTTAATCGTCAAGATTGCATTAATTTTTGTGTTTAACCTATTATGTCTATTGAAACGATGTCATTGCACAATTGAGTGCACTTTTACATTATTTTAGTATCTATGAAGCTATATCACTTATTTTGATATCTCTAGAATTATTCTTGATATTTTTCACAGGTTTTTTTCATTGTCATACTTGTAAAGTTGAAATTATGCACATGCTTTCTTCATTTATTTGATGTATAAAACTTGCTTCATGCCATTGAATCAAAACTAGACCAAAATTGCAAAAAAGCTACACCAAAACAACAACCAAAACTAGACAAAAAATCCATCAAAAACTGCATTAATTAAAACAACATCAAAAACTGGACTAAAAACTACACTCAAACAACAGAAAAAATTGACTAAAATAATTGAGGGGTTTAAATAATACAGAAAAAAATTAAGTTCAGGAGTAATAGGGCCCTCACATATTTAAGGGTGTAAATAATATGGAAAAATTAAGTCAACCGATAAGGCACCCTAGTTCAAATACAGACCTTTCCTCTCATGTAGTCCAAATAGGATGGATCACTTGGCAGATGACTTTTTCTTGGATTACTTGAGACGACTTGACATATATAGTACTCCCTCCGTTTTAAATTGATTGACCTGTTTTGACTTGACACTAAGTTTAATAAAATAAAGAAGATTTTTGAATTTTGTGGTCTTAAATTAAAGATATGTCAAATGTATCAAAATATCTTTTAATCTTGTGGTCTTAAACATGCCATATGAAAAGTTGTAATTAAAGAGTTGCTAAAAAGGGAAATGATCATTTTTTTCAAATGGACTAAATAGAAAAGTATATCAAACAAATTGAAACAGGGAGTAACATTTTTGGATTACTATAGAAGACTTGGACATTTTGTGCATTTATTAATTTCCTCATTTGGTCACAATATTTTCTCACAATCAAGAATATTGCCAATGTGCTTCAATCTAGTCATACTAGTGGCTCTCTTCTTTGTTGATTTTGCACCAGCTTCTTGTGAAGTTGATGCATTCACTTACAATGGATTCCAAACAGGGAATCTTAGCTTGGATGGCATTGCTAATCTCAAATCCAATGGCCTTTTGCTGTTAACAGATTCTAAAACACAAGATAGGGGCCATGCTTTCTATCCAAATCCAATTCATTTCAAGAATTCAACTAATGATACTGCATTTTCCTTCTCCACAACCTTTGTGTTTGCCATAAGGTCTGATTATGGAATTTTGAGTGGTCATGGCCTGGTTTTCATTATCGCGCCACAGAGAAGAATTCAGGGGGCTTCGGCAAACCACTATCTTGGCCTTTTTAACTCAACCAATAATGGGGATAGATCAAACCATGTTTTGGGAGTTGAGCTCGATACAATCTATAGCGAGGAGTTTGGTGATGTCAATAACAATCATGTTGGAATTGATATAAATGGATTAAGGTCTGTAGCAGTTGACACAGCAGGTTATTTTGATGATACTGGATTGTTTCATAACTTGACTCTGATTAGTGGCCAGCCAATGCAAGTTTGGGTGGATTATGATGGCAGCACTAAGCATATTAATGTGACAGTAGCTCCATTACATGTGGGAAAACCAGTTAGTCCACTTTTGTCTTTGAAAACTGATCTTTCAGCAATTCTTGATGAGACCATGTATGTTGGTTTTTCATCATCAACTGGTTCAGTCCCAACACATCATTATATTTTGGGATGGAGCTTCAAGACTAATGGGAAAGCTCAAGAACTCTCTCAACTTCCTAGTCTTCCTCGTCTTGGTTGCAAAGGGACATCAAGATTTGTAAAGATTGGTTTGCCTTTAATCTCTTTAGTTTTACTTGTTGTAGCAACCTCAGTGGTGGTTTATTATGTAAGAAGGAAGAAGTACGAAGAACTTCTTGAAGATTGGGAACGCGAGTATAGACCGCAAAGGTTCAAGTATAAAGATTTGTACACTGCCACTAAGGGTTTCAGAGAAAAGGAGCTATTGGGAGCTGGAGGATTTGGTAAAGTTTACAAAGGAGTGATGCCTATCACTAACATTGAGATAGCTGTAAAGAAGATATCTCATGAATCAAGACAAGGGATGAAGGAATTTGTTTCGGAGATTGTAATCATAGGTCGTATACAACACAGGAATGTAGTACCGCTTTTGGGTTATTGCAGGCGGCAAGGAGAGTTGCTTTTGGTTTATGAATACATGTCTAGTGGAAGTCTAGACAAGTATTTATACGACCAACCAAGATTCACCCTGGATTGGAACCAAAGATTCAGAGTTATTAGAGGTGTAGCATCAGGACTATTTTTCCTGCACGAAGAATGTGACCACGTAGTGGTTCATAGGGACATAAAGGCTAGTAATGTCTTGTTGGATGGTGAACTAAATGGAAGGCTAGGAGACTTTGGACTCGCGAGGCTATATGGTCATGGTACAGATCCTCAATCTACTTGTGTCGTTGGCACTCTTGGTTACCTTGCACCAGAGCATACTAGAACTGGGAGGGCAACCCCTAGTAGAGATGTATTTTCCTTTGGGGCTTTTCTGCTTGAAGTTGCCTGTGGTAGGAGGCCAATACAGCCAAGAAAAGACGATGATGATCTGATTTTAGTCGATTGGGTATTCTCGTGCTGGAATAGGGGTAATATTCTTGAGGCTGTTGATCCAAACATAGGCATTGATTTTGTTCCAGGGCAAGTAGAGTTGGTCTTAAAGCTAGGCTTGTTCTGCTCTTATTCGGAGCCCTCATTTAGGCCAACCATGCGACAAAACTTGCTGTTCTTGGATGATGTTGTGGCCTTACCAGAGCTATCATCAGCTGGTCTGATGTTTGACCTTCATGGAGGTTTTGATGATTTTGTAAATTCAAATCCATCCTCTACAGTTAATGCACATTCCCGCCCTCCATCTGTAACAGACTCCTTTCTCTCTGGTGGCCGATGATTCATCATGATTTTGATAGAATTTCTTTGGAGGATTATTGATGTATTGAGCCTGTTAAATATAACCTACTTTTGGTGGATTATGTACTGATAAATTAGAGTAGCTTATGTGAAATGTCCACGATATCATCCATGGTGTCCTGATTTTTTAGTTTACTTCCAATGCAAAATAAAAAGAATTATCAAGTTCAGCAATGGCTGGTGATTATCCTGTAGAATTAATCAACGCATGAAGCACGTAATAGAACAGTTTCATAACAGTAAAACAATTCAGGCTTGATAGTACAGTTTAGAGTGGAACAATATACTTGTCTTTTGTTCATTGTTATGTTTCAGAATTATTTTCTCAGCTATTGGTTCTTTGGTGACTTTGCCTTGGTGACAATGACAAACTGTAACCATTAAATAAAACACTCTTAACTCTGATGATCCAAATCCATGGCAGCTATCGTCCGCTTTGTCCCAACAGGCCTCATGGATTTGTCCCTTGGGCTACGCCATCATTGAGGTCAAAGGCGCGCGTACCAGGTGAACTTGTGCTATATATGCCTTATAAAGCTCTTAACTTTCTTACCCTATCGTGATGTGAGATTCGCCTAAGGTGTTTATGTGCATACTTCTTTTGAAGTTTGTTAGTCTAAAAGCTAGTTGGCCAACCTTCTGTCATGGATGTCATACTAACCACAATGCTTTTATATCCACACGCGTAAACTGCAGATCTATGGAAATTCCTACTGTTAATTAGGCTTTGGTGAACACTTTGCACTAGAATTTCTGTTATGTGTTACAGTTTTTGGGATCTCGACACCCTATTCAACTACGAGTATTGTCATACCCTTATTTTCACCCGCTTGAAGGTAGGGGTGGGCATGGTATGGTACGGTATGGTATTTGAAACTTCGGTGGTAACTTCGGTTTTTAAAAATATTATACCATTGCCATACCAAATTAGTTCGGTATGGTTCGGTATTTCAAAGTTCGATTTCGGTATTTTGCGGTATGGTAAATCGGTAACCATAGTTTGTTCAACTTGGACTAATCTATACTCGTATAATAGAGTATTATGACTTCGACTTTTCAAAAAAAGACTCAATTGTATTATACTAACACATTACACATGTAGAAATATATATTCAAAAGAAGAAGACAAACAACTCCTTGATTAAAACATTTCAATCAAAATAGAGTAGTCAAAGTTTCAACTTCTAAACATTTAGTTTATACTAATATTAGGTTGTATATTTGTTAGTATTTTAATAATATATATATGTTATTTATGTAACTATATACTTCGGTATGGTATTCGATATTTCGGTATGTTATATCTAAATACCAAATACCAAAAAAAATTAAAATATATACCATATACCATACCAAATACCATAATACCAAAACCACGGTATCAAAAATTTTGGTATAGTACGGTAATTCTGTATATACCATACCATGCTCACCCCTACTTGAAGGGCTTGAAAGAGTTTTTTCAATTAAAGTGATAATTTTGAAAAGAGATTATTTATTTATTCAGAGTCGTCACTTGAACTTGAGTTTTAGTATTTCAAGTCACCTTATTGAATTCCTAATAAAAAGAAAATGAACTCCTTATCTTTTTTGGTTTACGAAAATAAAAGGCGGGTAAGAAATTCTATTGATCGGGAAAGCTATTAGGCAATTTCTGAGTCCCATAGATTTAGCACGGTCGTTTAATTGATTTATATCTGACTTACATTATTTTTTGGATAAAATTAAGCTTATGAGCCTTGAAATGCTTATGGTCCTGCTTTTTTAATTCATTTTAAACTTGTTCTAAACTGTCTCATTTTTATTAATGTGTGGTGTACTGGTAGCAACATTTTTCAACTTACCACGAATTTTTGATTTTGTATCTCGCGCCTTTTGAGGAACTTATGGTCTATTCCCAATTCTTCGTGCCTAAATAAGTATGTAACGTACTTAAAATCTATTTTTCAATTAATTTAGCTTTGAAAAGAGGTAGTTGAGTTCTATTAAAATGATTCGTCAGCAGTAGTGCTTTTCAATTTTATCATTAATTATCACTTAAATTGGCTTAGTGACTTCTTGCTTCCTTTGGGTTAAAACCCAAACTCCTTTTTTTCGAGGACTTCTTTTCTCTCTTTGACAACACGTTTTATAGTAAATTCACAACTCATCTTACTCTGTGACAATTTCCCCCCCTCTTTTCCTTATTTATTTGCAACGGGTTTTAAATTGAATTCTCAACTCATCTCACTCTTCTCATATTTATTCTTAATCAAGGTGCTAATGAGTATAACCACACACATAGCCTTTTCAAATTGTTTGTTTGTGCTAACCAAGGAACGAAACCATACTGTAGTATTCGAATCATAAGTACTAGTTTAGGAGACTTACAGATTTCTCCATAGCGAAAGAAAATCTCTAGCAACCACGACTCGTGTCACTTATTGTCGAAAATTCTCACAAAGTGGATGACCTTCCTTTGTCCACAGACTAGATATCTTTTAAGGATGCAGAGCATTTTACTAACAACCCTAACCGTCATCTTATGTTGAAAATTATCTTTTTTTCTACACCCATAATGGTATATTTATTCATTAAGATTAGGGTTAAGGAGATGGACAAGCTAACGGGCTAATAAGCATCCATATGGGTGGATCCGACCCGACCCGACCCGACCCGGCCCAATAGTTATTTTCAATATCTCCCACGGACACATAAGGAAGTGTTTAAGCTCCATCAAGATAAAAAAAAATTCCTTTAAATTCTCTTGCATCATTTCATACAAGATAAATAGGTTGTGCGACCAGTATACTATGATAGCACTTCGCTATTCATCTGTTAGGAATATATAGCCTCTCACCGTCGTCATAAAAATCACCAAGTAGATCATCGAAAGTATGCTTGGTGCCATAAATCATTTGAATAACATTGATACATCACACTTTGATCTCATATATTATAGTTCTTGTGTTCACAATTATGACTCATAATCACAATTGGTATCAGCAAACACAAAGCAAATGAGATTCCACAAATGATCTTCCTCTTCTCACGAGTCTCTCAACTTGTATCCAACTCGCTTTTCTAGTCATGCTCTGCCAAATCGAATCTCTCATGATCATTTGATAGTATGCTAAGATAGAGAACATCGAACCAAGCTTCGAGCCACTGATAGCGTTGAGGTATAACTTATGTTAACACTTTAGTTCAATATTTGCACGCATGATATGAAACATGTGCTACAACATTTTCTCCTTTCTTCACCGTATGTCTTTATCTCATAAGATAATATTGTACATATGATATTCAAACACCATATATTCATCAGGACTAGGTTCTTTGATTTACTCAATAAAACGTGAACTCACATTTGACCTCTCAAGGTAGATTAGGTGAAACTTATTTTCACCAAAAATTACTAAAATGATCTTTGTCATTTCTTGTGTGATGCTAAAGATTCTTAAGCCACGTGCTCTCAAATTATTCATATGATAATTTGCGAAAATATGATATCATCTCTCATCAACACTAAATTAATGAAGGCAGTCCTTTGTGTGAGAAGGTTGACTTCTGTCTACCTGACATACTTTTTAAAAATATCAAAGAATGCATCTGAGGCATACCATATACGAATGTACAATAAGCATTCACAGTAAGAATGTACACACAATTCAAATAATAAATGTATGAATATCAAACTTATTTTAATTTTTTAAGAAAATAATACACATAAATGTTGAAAAAAATAAATCAAAAATCAATGACACTATTAAAGCCCACACAGTCCTTGAGATCTTGCATGAAAAAAACACGCATCTCAAGGATCTAGCTGAGTCAATGGATTCGCAACCATTTGTGCAAATGTATCTTACATTCATTTCGTTGTTGTGCAACCATGTCATCATAAAATTGAATTCAATATCAATGTATTTGGATCTACAATAATATTTAGAATTCTTGGTGCTAAAATAACAGCTTGAAGGTCACAAAGGTTGTCATTAGTCCAATACTAATTGCAATATCAACACCTGATCCAATAACTTTTTTGATTAAATAACCGATTACGCTACGGAGGAGAGCACCACAAGCTCATCTACTATCATGCATAAAGCTAATGTGATTTTTTTATTGTCTATGATATGTCATTATTATAGAGCATAGCATATCCAAAGTGTCCATATTTTCTCTACAATTAGCATCAGTGTATCCGCTCAGTTTCATGTCATACCCTTATGGCAAGGCGCATAATAAGAAGTTCCCATATGCTACCTCGCAGTTTGTTTTAACTGTATTTTTAATGTGCTAGATTTAAGTTGATTTTATATTTATTTACAAACCAATTGCGAAATAAATATCAAGTCTAGCAAACATTTCTTGCATAAGACTAGCAGCCGTACATGGCATAAGGAACTTTACTTATTTGTTTCATCTTATTTTAAAGTTTTAGAATAATCTAGCATACAAGGCATTGTCTTTGTTGAATTGGAGTTTTGATAGGATCACAATTCATCAAATTTAACCATTTAAAGAATAATTTCTTTAAATATTTTCTCAAAATTTTTAGTTCGAGAATATATGCATCGTTATCATATCTTTCATCTCTAAGTGAGACGATAATAACATATTTACCTCATTTACATATTTCAAATCATTTTTAAGTTATTAATATGTCATCAATATATAATGACATAACTATAAAATTTTCCTTACACCTTTTAGTATATATGCAATATCTGTTATCAATTATTGTGAAATCAATAGGATTGATCACACTAAACAAACATATATATCACTATAAAAGTCTACAAATCATATGTTTGTGGCTATTTACATGAAAATTTTAAATTATTTCACATCAGTTCTTTACTTAGTTCTCTGTCGAGAGAAAGACAGTCTTTATATTTATCTGATGCAATTATATTTTCAAACTAACAATAATAGTAAAAAATAGACAAGTAAGAGTGATTCAGCATAGCAGGTAAAAAAGTTTAGTAGTAGGTAATTCTTTCCTATTGCATATACCCCTTTGTAACAAGTCGACCCTTATAATTTCTCAAGTGCGCCACAAGTCATGTGCTTAACTTTGAGAACCCATTTGATTTCAATAGTTTTGGGTTCTCTATTGGAGATCAACTAGTTTTTATACTTGGTTGATTTTTTTTAGACTGTATTTATTTCTTTGTTGCATTTGTTCATTTTATCCTTTGAAGGGCATAGAAAATCTTATGAAAATTCTTGACTCATTGTTTTCATCTCGTAGGATATGTCTTGGTTGTATTCATATAATCTTATCTTGTTTCTGTTTGAATCAATTTTGCTCCTACTTGGACCAGAACTACTCATCTCGCTTTCACTTGAAACAAGATTCATCTAGCTCCCTTTTAGGAATAAGAAGATTATTTTTGCTCCCACTTTGAGCATGATCACTTTTATTTGCTTCCGGTGATGAAGATGGATCTTGATGAGAAACCAATTCATCATCACTTAAAATTCTCCCCCGCAAATGAATGGATCCTGTTTATTTGAATCTTTAATTTCATGAGTACATAAGCTTAAATCTACCTCCTTTCTTGGATAAATTATTTCTATGAATGTGATACTTGAGTCAAATTCAATTACTCTCCTACTATGATGTATAGCTCCATGAACACATTATTTTTTGTGATTTTATACTATTTCATATAGACACTTTTTCTTTCTTTCTGGATCAATTTTTCATGAAAAAATTTATGTACATAAGCTACACATCACAGAGGTCACAAAAATACTTGATAGTTTTTTTTAAAATTATTTCATGACTCATGTGGTGCAAATATAACTAATTTTATTGGCATATTATTAGAATTATGCCTTTGAACTGCAATGACTTTATTTTACTGCTTTAATTTTTTTGAATAAATCCTAGTTGATAGTTCGTTAGCTAGTTATTCCTATTTTCTAGTAATTAGTTACGTGAATATATGATCCTATGGAGATATTCTAGGCTAGGATAATGATTATATTTTTTACTGTTTTACTGCAAGTTTTTTTTATAAATGTAGAGTTTAACAAAGCTGAATAAAATAATTTTCTTTGGCCTCATTGCAGTATTTTTTTCCCAATATTTTTTTTCTGTTATTTTAATTTCTTTGCTAAAAATCAACAATTGGTATTTAGAACCATTTTCTTGAGGGACCTGTGAGTAATGAGATGAAGTCCGAAAATAATTTTTCGCGAATGGTCTCTGTAACAATCGGACCCGTCGTTATTTTAGAATTCACGATACCACAAAAATTTTGAGAATGATTTAAAATTATTTTGTATTAAGTGGGGCGACGTGATGGAAAATTTTAGATTTTTGGAAATCGTTCGGGCTGACGTCACTCCGCTATAGCGGTATTTATTCCGCTATAGTGCTACCGCTGTAATGAAAGGTCGTCCGCTATAGCGGGATGACAGGAGGCTGTAGCCTCAGAACGCGAGTTTAATAAAAGACTTCTCCTCCTCAGTTGGAAAATATACGAGGGTTACTCCAAAAACCTTCCTAGGTTGCTCCAAGGCTTGAGAGCCATGAGGAGCAGGGATTTTGGCTATAGGGACGTGAAACAACGGGTTTCAGGATTGTCATCCGATAGAGAATGCCTTCACAAAGACAGAAAGTGCATCAGGCAGCTGTTTGGTGTCCATGTAGGCTAGGTTTTCTTCATTGAGTAGATTGACCTGCTTTCATTTCGTAATTATTGTATAGACGAAAAAGAAGAATCCATGCTTAGGCCTTTGGGCACGGAGTCTGGAGGATTGTTGTGGTTGGATTGGTTGAACTAGAAATACGATTGAGTTGTGATATTGGGTTGACACATTTCGGGTTGTGTATGTTAATTGTGTATGTAGTTGTGTATGTTAATTGTGTATGTTATTATGATGTATGATGACAGAGTTTCAGGGACTAGAATATCGGGAAGGTTCGGGGAATCAAAAAGGCTTGGGTAATTAAATGACTATAAAAAGGAAAGGGAATTCCATAAATGAATTGGTATAAAAAGGTAGAATAACTAGAATGGATGAATTACCAAGGTTAGGGGAGGTCTTCCCCATATAGTCCTTCAGTTCTAGGAAAAGGGTCAGGAATGAGTGTATCTACTAGTATGTATTAAGGGGTGAGCTAGGGTTAGTCTTTGGATGAATTTAAAGTGGAGCTTATGTACCCGGGGTGGGGTAGGTGATGGTTACTGATTCTCAATATGCATTATGCGTTCATGTACCATTATTTAGTATTGTATGAGTTGCATGATTAGGGAATGAAATGTGAATGTCTAATTGTCCGGTTATCACTCTTGTGAAATGAACTTGTTTGTGGCTTGTTGGTTTACAAGTATGTTTTGTTCATTATTTGTGATTGATTGGACTTGGTGTGACAATTGGTTAGCTCGGGTACCACACTTGGTATGGAAATACTAATGATTAGCTCGGGTACCATGCCTGGTAAGAGAATTCATAATGGTTAGCTCAAGTACCATGCCTAGTACATAAATACTAACGGTTGGCTTAGGTACCACGCCTGGTACAGGTTGTTTTAATTGCATTATTGTGTTCTTTTGATGGTTCCATGAGTGGATCGGGTTGTACTTCTTGACTGTAATTATTGCATATGGTCCATGAGAGGCCAGCTGAATATATCTTACATGTGAGTTTAGTCTCGGTGTAGGTCGGGGTTGTATGTTGAACACTTAAGTGTTGTTAGGGAGATCCTTGATGGGTCAGGGTTATGTGAATAAGACATATGTTTATTGCCACTGATTGTCCTTGATTGCTAGTTGGTTAAGTGTGGTTGATGACCTAAAGAGGAGACTTGGGGTCTGGTTATAGTACTGGTTGTTATTACATGTCGAAGGTGGCCTTGGGGGTCATTGAGGCGTGTTGGTATTAATAGGTGGGGTATGATGAGTTGTGGTCTACATCGCTAAGTAGTGGGTTCTACTTCGGGTTTGAGTCATAATGATTGACTGGTGTAATGAATGGTGGTCCGCGTATGGACATAGTTGTCAGATAGATGATAAGTGTGGCTTGGGAAGTCTAAGTGATAAGTGTGACTTGAGAAGTCGTAGGTGTTGGGTGTAGATTTAGGGAGGGGGAGTTGGCAGCAGAAGGAATATGAGGGTTGAGGTATGAAGTATAAGTAGATGGTCGGGTTTGAGATTGGGTTTGGTAAAAGGTAGATTTTGGAGGACGGGACTATTGTAGTTAATTACATGCTTTTCCTTGACTTTCTTATATGATGGTACGAGTGGATTTGGGTGGCCTGATGATGCCTACCAGTACGTGTGGTTGTACTGATTCTACTCTTGCTATACCTTTTTGGGTATAGACTGGTTGCAGGGTTGGTGATGTTTCATAGGTATAGGATGGTGGTGATCTTCAGCAGCTTCTATTCCCGTTTTCATGGTGGGAGCTATGTCCTTTTACATGTCTGTTTTACTCCTATAGTAGCTCTTGTACCGGCTTAGATTAGATTCTAGGGAGGGTTTATTTTCAAGTTGTAAACTGTTTTCCCAGTTTTTAAAAAGGGAATTACTGTATTTATTTGTAAAAGATATTTTTCTGAAACAAGGCTGTAAATGGTTTCACGTATTAACATGAGGTTAATTATTGTCATACTTTATTTTCTGTAAGTACCTGTTGGATCGGGTGGTAAGGGTTCGTCTATTTAGGTGGTTAGAGTAGGCGCTCGCACGATCCGGTAGTTAGATCATGACAGATGGTATCAGAGCCTAGGTTACTGGTCTCCTAGTACAAGAGCAAAATTTTGAATAGAGTCTTGCGGATTGGTGTGTTGACATCCACATCTAATCTTTGGGAAGCTATAAAGCATTCTAGGAAACATCTCTCTTTTTTCATTCCTTTTCGTGCGGTTCGTTTACTTGCTTGTATGAGTTGAGTCCAATTGGTATGTCTCGATTCCAATTGGTATCTCGACAAGGAAAAAGGATGTCATTTGACTCCGACTGTTGTGAAGCAAGCAAGAGAAATTGGAACCGAGAAGGTTCCAATTAGTATCTCGCCTGAGAGGCTGTGGTAAGACATGGATGGTCGACTAACAGTCATCCATGGGACGAATAGAGAATAGTATATGTGGTATGACTTTATTGTGGTGTGAAGCTTGAAAACTTGTGTGTTATAATGTTTGTGTGACTAAATCATTGGCATGGAACTAAATTCCTGACTGTGAATATGTGAGTCTGAATGTAGTCCTAATTTGAATGTGGTATGCCTTGGTCGGTGACAAATTGCTATGTGTGTTTATTTGAAATTTTGTATTACTTTCAAAAGGGACTTATCATTGGTTAAGATGGTAAGGGAACAAGACTTATGATTGTATGGAAGCTCCGATTTCAGGACGGTCAGGGATTTGGTTGGGAACCATGGGCGCAAGGGGGTTATTCTTGCATGATAGCGGGAATGTGTTATTGTGAACAGTGTTTTATGCAATTTGATTTTGTTTCGGTGATTTTGGATGCTAAGTCTTGATTGGTGCATTGCCGGAATGGTCTAGGGATGTTATCTAAGACCATGGCAGGATTTACAGGGTTAAACCATGATAACTGGGAAGGGGGGTAATTGTTTTGCTGAAAAATTGAAATTTTCTGGGCTGGTAACGTCGGAACCGCCATAGCAAAACTGTACCTCTATGGCAATCCCGCTATAGTGGGATTTTCTCTACTACGGCGGTACCACTGTAGCGGAGTGACAACCACTATAGCGGAAGGGTGGGGGCAGAATGTCTGCCCCATTTTTCATTTCATTTTCGGGGCTTAAAAACTCAATGGTTAAGCTATAAATTGTTATGTAAAATAAGGAAATCAGCTATAGAACTAACATAGTATGCATATAAGGGAAATAATGTCTGGAACTAGCATCGATGTGCGAAAACCAAAGGGGAAAATGAAGGGGATATATTGTCTAGAACAAGCTCCAAACGGGGGCAAAACCCAAAAACCTGTAAATGTTTGTAATAAAGGGGGAAGGGGAGGTCCTAAGCCTCATCATCACTCAGGAAAGAGAACTCCTGCATGTCCTCGGGCTCCAGTATGGGAAGCTCCCGACCCGGGGTAACGCAAGTGAACATGACCTTGACGGTCTTCCACATCCGGGCAAACATGCGATCCCGGGAGCGCCTCTTCTTTTTCTCTTCCTCTAATTCCCTGCGGAGTGCTGCAAATTCCTGAGTAGAAGGGGGCGGGGCTGTACCTACAGCTTTAGTGTCCTCCATGAACCTCCTGACAGCGGCCAGATTCTCCTCGAGCTGGCGTCTAGTGATCGGGGGCTGAGGTTGGGAAGGGGAAGAAGTTTCATCATCATCATCATTATCATCGTCAGCATCCTCAACCGGCTGACTCTTTCCTGCTTCATCCACCTTCCTTTTCTTCTTAGAAGAGACCACTTTCACTTGGAGAGATCGAAGGGGTCATCCATCTCTACAACCCTATCAGTGTCATCTTCTGGCACATGGAATCGCCCGCACAACTCGGACACCAAACCTGGAAGGTAAGGGCCCTTCCTATGACCCCGGTAGAATTCCTTCCACTCCGAGATAATCTGATCCCCCACATTCATATTGATCCCCTGCATAGAACAAGCAATAACTAAGGCCCCGACATAAGTCACGTCAGTCTTATTGCCTGATGGGCGGATTCTCCGGGACACCAAATTGAGCCACTTCCTAGCCTCTGTGGAGAAGTAAGCGCTAGTGATGCCCTTGGGACTGGGCCAGTAGACCTGACTCCTGCACTTCTCGTCCACTAAGGTATCCCACAACCAGGTCATGTCCCAAAGTCGAGACTTGTCCTCGTAGGCAGCATTGGAGACATGAGGCACTCCTAGCACCTTATTGATCATCTGAGAATCCACTGGAACATCTACCCCTCAGATTCGGATAGTGGGGTTGGGATTATTCCAACGAATGGTAGGAAGTATGGCATAGAACTCCCGTACCCAACCTGTATGCGCGGGAGGGAGAGCCACCATCAAGGATTCCTAATTGAACTCTTGGAGCCTGCGATGGAAATCGACTACTTTTCCATCCACACTTGACATTTTGCAGCCCCTTTCATAGCAAAAACCTACCCGGCAGAAGTCCCGGAACCTCTCCTGACTAGCATCGTTAGGGAACCTCACATAGGGGTACTCTTGTGCTTGTCCTTCAGCCATTGGGTATGTTAACCTACAATATAGCAAGGGGGTAGGATTAGAACTCGATAAGGCACAAGGGATTAAGAAAAAGGAAAATTGGTTTCTAAGTGTTAGCCTGAGGAGGCTACTGTTTTGCGGTCTTCCGCTATAGCGGACGATCATCCGTTATGGCGAGACCACTATAGCAGATATTTCTCCACTATAGCAGGATCGCTATAATGAGTGAATTCTGCTATAGCAGTATTTATCATCCCAGAACTCCAACGGGTGCAACAATGGCGCCCCTTGACCTAAAACTCTATTTTAACAACCCAAGTTCAGATCAGTGTTCTTAAAGTGTTCTATTTTCGTTTTTTACAAAAATTTGGGTATTATAACTCCTAAATTCCGTCCAAATCACAAGTTTTATACAAGAAGAACCTTTCATCTCCCCCACCATTTTTGGCCTATTTTTGGCCAAAAGTTGCATAATCCTTAGACCCAAAACACTGTGGAGGCGTTGTAAACATAAGGGAAGCATCCATGCTTCGAGAATTCAACAAAAATCCAACCTAGTTCAAAATTCAAAAACCCAACTATAATGTATACCCCAAATCCTTGTTTTCTACCATAATCATGTCTAAATCCGTGCAAGGAAGTAAAAGAGTAAGTAGAAGTGATTGTTACCAGAATTTTCCGACATCGGGAGCAGGGTAATCGGCAGAAGTAGGGAGTATTTTGAAAGGAAATAGAGGAGAATGGGGATGAAAACCCGTTTCTCCCCTCTTTCAATCTGTTGCAAACTGCTATAGTAGTTGGCACTTTGCTATAGCAGTAGCGCTATAGCGATATAATGTCCGCTATAGCTGATGACAGTTAGCTTTGGGAAAGGAAAGGTTCTTCTAGGTCTTTTCAAATCCTATCGCTCTGACATTATACGAGGCCCCGGGTTTCTTGGGTGCTCAAAAAAGGTCCCGTATAATTTCTTCGGATGGCTCGACAATTCTTCGTCAGAGCAGGATCATAATATTTTCATAATGGGTCGAGTGTGATTAATTAAGGAAAAGGTCCCATATTTCATGTAGGCTCGTAAATACGTGGTCACTTGGGACAGTAAAGGTCCCGGGCTAGTCCTCTCCTTCCTTTTTTAATTCGGGATCATTCGAGGATGAACGATGGGTAAATTTGTATACTTTGTAACTATCAGACCCGTTGTTATTTTATAAATCACGATACCGCAAAAATTTCAAGAATGATTTAAAAATATTTTGTATTAAGTGGGGCGATGTAATGGAAAATTTTAGATTTTTAAAAATCATCTAGGCTGATGTCACTCTGCTATAGCAGTATTTATTTTTCTATAACGCTATCGTTGTAGTGGAAGGTCGTCCACTATAGCAGGATGATGGGAGGCAGTAGCCTCAGAATGTGAGTTTAATAAAAGACTTCTCCTCCTCAGTTGGAAAACATACGAGGGTTACTCCACAAACCCTTCTAGGCTGATCCAAGGCTTGAGACCCATAAAGAGGATGGATTTCGGCTACAGGGACATGAAACAACGGGTTTCGAGATTGTCATCCGACAGGGAACGCCTTTACAAAGCCAGAAAATACATCAGGCAGCTGCTTGGCGTCCAGGTAGGCTAGGTTTTCTTCATTGAGTAGATTGACCTACTTTCATTTCGTAATTATTGTATAGATGGAAAAGGAGAATCCATGCTTAGGCCTTCGGGCATGGAGTCTGGAGGATTGTTGTGGTTGGATTGGTTGAACTAGAAATATGATTGAGTTGGGATATTGGGTTGACACATTCCGGGTTGTGTATGTTAATTGTGTATGTAGTTGTGTATGTTAATTGTGTATGTTATTATAATGTACGATGACAGAGTTTCAGAGACTAGAATGTCGGGAAGGTTTAGGGAACTAGAAAGGCTTGGGTAATTAAATTACTATAAAAAGGAAAGGAAATTTCGAAAATGAATTGGTATAGAAAGGTAGAATAACTAGAATGGATGAATTACCAAGGTTAGGGGAGGTCTTCCCCATATAGTCCTTTGGTCCTAGGAGAAGGGTAAGGAATGGGTGTATTTACTAGTATGTATTAAAGGGTGAGCTGGGGTTAGTCTTCGGACGGATTTAAAGTAGAGCTTATGTAATTAAGAAGCATAAGCGGTCGTTGTCAAATATAGAACCCAACAAAGGTTGGGGTCGATTCCACAGGGAATAAGGTGCAAATTAAGTCGTTAGTAACTTAATTGACTAGTAATCAATAATTTTCGGTAATTGGGGGGTTTGCAGTAATCAATCTTTGAACAATGCAAATAATAATTTACGAGTTTCAACGAGTAAGAATCAACAAGATAGGTGAACTAGGGAAGTGTTCACCATGCAACATAAAAGCCATCAAAACTAACAACGGTTGCTTAAAAACGTATGATTATTATTAGTTAAAGGAGTCAAAAGTGACGTAGAATACCGGCATATCAGTTGACGACCTAAAGAGGAGACTTGGGGTCTGGTTATAGTACTGGCTGTTATTACGTGTTGAAGGTAGACCTGGGGTCATTGGGGTGTGTTCGTATTAGTAGGTGGGGTATGATGAGGTGTGGTCTACGTTGCTAAGTAGTGGGGTCTACTTCGGGTTGTTAAGTCATAATGGATGACTGGGGTAATGAATGGTGGTACGGGTATGGACATAGTTGTCGGATAGGTGATAAGTGTGACTTGGGAACTCTAAGTAATAAGTGTGACTTGAGAAGTCGTAGGTGTCGGATGTAGAGTTAGGGAGGGGTAGTTGACAGCGGAAGGGATAGGAGGGGTTGAGGTATGAAGTATAAGTAGATGGTCGGGTTTGAGATTGGGTTTGGTAAAAGGTGGATGTTGGAGGACGGGACTATCGTAGTTAATTACATGTTTTTTCTTGACTTTCTTATATGATGGTATGAGTGAATTTGGGTCGACCGATGATGCCTACCAGTACGTGCGGTTGTACTGATTCTACTCTTGCTATACCTTTTTGGGTATAGTCTGGTTGCAGGGTTGGTGATGTTTCATAGGTACAGGATGGCAGCGATCTTCAGCAGCTTCTACTCCCGTTTCCATGGTGGAAGTTGTGTCCTTTTACATGTCTATTTTACTCCTGTAGTAGCTCTTGTACCATCTTAGACTAGATTTTAGGGAGGGTTTGTTTTCAAGTTGTAAACTGTTTTCCCAGTTTTTATCAAGGGATTTACTGTATTTCTTTGTAAAAGATAATTTCTGAAACAAGGTTGTAAATGGTTTCACGTATTAACATGAGGTTAATTATTGTCATACTTTATTTTTTGCAAGTACCTGTTGGATTGGGTGGTAAGAGTTCATCTTTCTAAGTGGTTAGAGTAGGTGCCCGCACGGCCCGGTAGTTGGGTCGTGACAGTTCCTCCTATTTTTTATGGTGAAAAATTATTAATTATGGATTGTGAAAATGAAAACCTATTTAGAGGCTCTTGATCTTTGAAAAGCCGTGGAAGCAGATTATAAAATTAATTTACTGCCAAACAATCTCACCGTGACCCAAATTAAGAGTCCCAAGGAAAATAAAATCATAAGGTCCAAGGCGAAATCAATTTTGTTTGCTGTTGTTTCAACAACTATTTTTACGAGAATTATGACTCTCACATTACCAAAAGAAATTTGAAATTATTTGAAGAAAGAATATGCTGGAAATGAAAGAATACGAGGAATGAAGGTATTGAGTTTAATGAGATAATTCGAGTTACAAAGAATGAAAGAGTCCTAAACAGTCAAAAAATATTCAGACAGATTACTTGGTATTATTAACAAAGTAAGGTTGTTAGGCACTGAATTTAAAGATTCTAGAACTGTTGAAAATATTCTTGTAACAGTGCCCGAAAGATATGAAGCATGTATAACTACTTTGAAAAATACAAAAGATCTGTCCAAAATTACCTTGACAGAACTGTTAAATTCTTTCCAAGCACAGGAGCAAAGGAGGCTTATGAGGGAAGATAGCATGGTTGAAGGAGCATTAGCAGCTAGCCACAAAACTCAAAGTAAGGGTAAATTTTAAAAAATTACCCACCTTATCAGCACTGTAACAAAAAAGATCATCCTTCATTTAAATATTGCAAGAGGCCAGATGCACAATGCAAGATCTGCGATCAGCTTGATCATGAAGCTGTGATTTGCAAAAGAAAATACCAAAAAGATGAAGCAGATGCCCAAGTCGCCAATGAAGAAGAAGAAGACCACTTATTTGTGGCAACTTATTTTTCAATCAAGAAATCTGATTTTGGATGATTGACATGACTGTACAAATCACATGATATATGACAAAAATTATTTTAAAGAGTTTATGTTTATGAAAAATAAAAAAAGTCAGAATTGAGAATGGTGAATATATTCCTGCAAAAGGAAAAAGATCTGTTGCAATCAAATCAAGTTTAGGTATAAAAAATATTTCAGATGTTCTTTATGTGTCTGATATTGATAAAAAGTTTGTTGAGTGTTGGCCAGCTAATGAAAAAAAAATTAAAATTATTATTTAAAGATAACTATTATCGAATCTATGATTCCACTAAGCAGAAAATTTTACAAGTTAAATGAGAGGTAAAAGTTTCTCATTTATTCCAGCAGAAGATGCACACAAGCCTTGCAAGACCAAAGATGAATTGACAGATTTATTCAAGAAGTCAATTCCAGTCAAGTCTAGAATTTGCAGTTCCTCAAGCAAGGAGGACTGTTAGAATTATGCTTTTGAATTGCAGTACATTTATTTCAGTGCTTTAATTATTTTGAATAAATTCTAGTTGATAGTTAGTTAGGTAGTTATTCCTACTTTCTAGTAATTAGTTAGGTGAAGATATGATCCTATAAAGATATTCTAGGCTAGGATAATAATTATGTTTTTTTTACTATTTTTACTGCAAGTTTTTTATAAATGTCGAGTTCAACATAATTTTCTTTGGCCTCATTGCAGTGTTTTTTTCTAATATATTTTCTCTAACCGCACCACATTTTTTTGAATCGAACCAACTAGAGATGGAATTTCAGAACCTAAACAACTCAGTTGAGAGCTCCGTGACTGGTTCAAGGGAAGGTCAACCAATGATTGATTTTAATTTTTTTGCTAAAAACCAACACACATGATTACGAACATAGGCAACAATCAATACCATGCATCTCCTCAATAGGAAATTGATAACTTTTCTTGCGCCATCATTGATCTAACCATTTTGAAAAACATTCAAGTTCTTCTTTCCTCAACACCTTTTGTTGTGAGAAAAATAGTCAAGTTATCAACTATTTCAATTTCATCTCAAAAACTTATTCAATAAGGCCAAGGCATATTCATATTCTAAAATTGATTTTCAATATTTTTATTCATTTGTCTTGTGTTCATACTTTTTAAAGCGATAAATTGCTTCAGAGTTGTGTAAAATCAAGCAGACAAAATCAAACAAGTAACATTATCAATAAATATGATAAAATATGAAGCTTTTTGCCATGTTTTTCACATTCATGGGGACACAAAATTCAAATAAATCTATCGCAATGAATATCCAGTTTTACTATATAAGTCTTTTCAAATCAGATATTGCTTATAAGTGGACTTATCCACTTGTCATAGGCCGATAAATCAAGTCTAGCATGCCAAATTTCACATCAATCTTATGATTATGTGACAAGGCAATTTTGAGATAGCTAATAATTGAATTAAAAGAACTCATATCCAATTTTATTAAAGACAAAATTATTTTTAATAAAATTAGAACCAAATAAATTATTTCTATGCAATATCATTTAAATTCCAACTGAAACTTCAATGTAATAAATCAACAAAGCAATTCTTAAAAGTTAAGAAGTAATTAAAGTATTATGTAGGATAAAATTTTGATTTTTATGTAAAACTAATTCACATGATATGATCCTTTTAACAACCTTAGTGTTGTTTCCTATATATATATATCCACATTACATATCTGGGACCCATTAAAAGTCCATAAAAATTTTATTTTCTTTTACAGTGTGCTACACAAATTCCTAAATCAATTATGATAAGATTAGTCTTAGAAAGAAAAAAATACAGCTAACAACGCATATATTACTAGCATAAGGAACATAAAGTATCCCTTTAAATTCATTATGAAGTACTTTGTTAGACTTAGTGCAATCACTAGCATAGAGACTGTTTTGATCATAAATAAAGCATTTCAGTTTGATCACATTCTTTTCAGCCTTACAATTGTCTTGTTGGTTATCATTTTAGAATTCTTATTTGATTGAGCTTTAACATTTTAATTTATTTTGGCTTTACATTTAAAATCATCACTTATGCTAGACATATTGTAATGACCCTCTAGGTCATTTTCTCTGTTTTTGTGCGTTTTTTATATATTGAGCTTTTCCATAGTGGCTACAGGTCATTTATAACTTGTCGGGACCGATGGCTTGATTTCCTGGTAGTTCATTTGTGTTTTAAACCTATTTTCCTATTTTAAAACTCATTAAGTTAAAAGAGTTGACTTTGATCAACATTCGAAGAAGACGGGCTCGGCTAAAAATTCTGTCGGGGCTATTAGCTCTAAAATATTGACTTTGGGCTAGTGAGATCTTTGGTTTGGGTCCCAAAGCTTCCAGACTCATTTTGAACTATTGGATTATTTTTGGCTAAATGTTGATTTTTGGGCGTTAAGCCTACTTTTCATCAAAACAATCTTCGTTGAGAATTTTATCGATTTCATTGAGTCTAGAATGTCATTTTTGGTAGGATCGCATAGTTTATTTATGTATACGGGACCCCAGATGAATCTCGAGGGTCCATCCGAGCATTTTAGACTTGGTGGATTTTACTGGTTTTTGCACCAGCTGGTGCAGCAAAACCCAACCCTTTGCGTTCACGAGGTGTTGGTTGCGCTCGAGAGGTCGCGTATGCGGTGGCACCATCGCATCCGCGAAGAAGGGGCTTTGGGCTCTGGCTTCCTCTTCTCTTCGCCTTTGCGGGAGGCATGTCGCCTACACGGGTCCATGTACGCTGCGCTCTCACCGCGTATGTGAAGGTCAATGGCCTGGCAGCATATAAACATTTTCTCTTTGTTTTGAAACATTTCCAAACGAAAAATTCACCATTGTTGAGAGCTTGAAGGTCCAAAATCAGTGTGGGATCATAAGTAAAGCTTGGGACCATTTTATTCCTCGTTTGTGATCATATCCCGTGGTTATATCATAAGTTTTCAGGCCCTTTTCTATTAAATTCCCTTTTTCGATTCCTGATTTTCCTTTTGAATTTGGGGACTGTTTTAGCTCATTTTTGAAGCTATAATTGCTCAATATTTTTGGCATGTAATCCTTGTTTCACGAGAGACAAATCTCCAGATTAATTTTTAAAATTTGCATGCGGGCTCCACAGGTAATTTTTCACTCGATTTTCAGCCCGAATTGTAAATTCGCAATATGAGTGTCATTGTTCATATTTTAATGCATAGATCATTATTATGATAGTGTGACAGTAGTCGGAGGCTTCTTGAAAAGGAAAAGCTCCAGACTAGTGGGTGTGAGTGCGTGTGTTTGGATTTCAAGTAGATTACGGCTTACCAACTTCTAGACTAGCTCGTTTAAGGTACTTGTATGGTATTTCGCTAATTGTCGGTGGGATTCTGTGGTTTAGATACAAATATGCAAGCATATATGATCCTTGTAGTCGATTTAGGTGCTTTATGATGAGGCCAATATGCATAGGATTTTTTGCTCGTACTCTGTCAAATTCTAGTATAGTTTATGATATCGTCTCACAGAGATTGGATGATCTAGGCTACAGACTTGTAATATCTTAACTACTATTTGAGAGAATCAAATTGATGAAATGTGAAGTTGAAATTATAGAATACTTAAATTAAAACAAATCACTTTTATAAAGATTTATAATTAAAAAGAGTTGGGAATCATTGAATTCATTTGATATTATTACAATAAAATCTTAGTCTCCATATGTATTTTTTAAAGAATAATTGTTTATTATTAATATAATTATATTTTGCTCATTAAAAAATAAATAAATAATTAACACTCCGTGAGGTTATGTCAATTAAGTAATTTAATCCTAGCGACTGTTAAGTCAAAATATTTCTCTTGCCTGAATTGTGCTAAAAGGATAAAAGACCTTTTGTGATTAGCCTTTAAATCAATAAACTTATTTAAATTAATTTCTTCGCAAGAATTACAACTGAAAAAAATAAGATAAAGATCCCTTAAATTGTTAAACTTATTTGAATCAACCCCTCCGTGAGAATTAGGATTGACAGAAACAAGTTCAAGAATTGAAATAATAGATAACTAAAAATTACTTTCACTCTACTATTTTACTCATTAGTTACTATATATCAATTTTTCTCCGTGAGAATTATAAAATTAATATAAAAATAACTTAGAGATAAAATATGTAAACGTGATAATAATGATTAATTGAAAACTATCTCTTTTGCACAGTTTAAAATATAAATGTAATATTTCAGGTCAAGAGTGTAAAAATTGAGGTAGTATTATAAATATACCAAGCTTCATCAACTATCCCAACAAAAAGAGATTACTCCATTATGGAGCAAGAAAAACTAAATAAAATAAGAAGTACTTTTACTACAAGAAAAAAAAAAACTAGAGAAAGAGATCAAAATTAACTCTTCTCTTTCTTTTAGAAAACATAGAAAACTAAATAGTAAGTAGAAATACTAAATGGATGATAGTCGGATGATTTTCTTCTACAAACATATGCCTATTTATAGGAAAGTTCCTAATGGAGGCCTTCGTGAGAAATTGAAAGATTATATCAATTTATCATGAGGTCTTGATGAGAATTTGACATGATAATTTATCATGAAATATTGGTGAGATTTTGACATAACAATTATCATGAAACTTTGGTGAGAAATTCAAAGGCCTTGAAATTTCATGATTTATCTTCCTTGTCCTTGTGTAGTCTTTGATGAATTTGTAGCGGATGCATCTTCCTTCCTTGATTTATATCTTCTTTCTTTTTTTTTTTCTTTTTTCTCGTGTATTCCTCTTCCTGCAAGATTTGTTAGCAAATAAAGGAGAATTGAATATATTTATTCATGCTTTTATTAAAAAATAATATTTTATATATTAAAATACATAAATAATTTATATTCATCAAATTTTCTCATACTTAATTTTTGCTTGTCCTCGAGGAAATTTTTTTTGAAATAAAAGTAGATATATATATATATATATATATATATATATATATATTACTATTACTATCTAATAAGAGGTAATAAGCAGGCAACAGAGCGTCAACATGCATGCTTCTGCTGCCTGCTTATTCATTTGTGCGTCCGATCATCGTTTTAATTTATTTTATTTTTATTAAAATCTATTATATATTTAAAAAATACGCAAAAAAAATCACAATAACTAACAATTTAAAATATTTAAAAGATATAAAAAAAATTAATTGGCTCTCGAAATTTTATCAGTGCCATATAAATTGGGATAAAAGAAGTAACATATATTATTTAAAAATAATGCAAAAAGTGTTATAAATCACAATAACTAATAATTAAAATATTTAAAAGACATAAAAAATTTAATTAACTACAAATTTTGTCAATATCGCATAAATTGGAGTAGAGGAAGTAACATATATTAATTAAAAATTACATAGAAAATACTATAAATCACAATAACTAACAATTTATAATATTTAAAAACTATATAAATAAATTAGGGTGAATCTCCAAATTTCATCAGTGCCACATAAAAAATATATTATAATTCACAATAATTAACAACTTAAGATACTTAAAAATCGTACAAATTTTTTTTGATCGACTCTCTAAATTTAATTTATGTTATATAAATTGAAATTAAGAAAAGTAACATATATTGAGTCCGTGCATATCAGGGGCTGTCGATAACTAGTGTGTGTGTGTGTGTATATATATATATATATATATATATATATATATATATATTGTTACTCTTGTAAAATAAAAATTTAATCAAATAAAATCTATCATGCTTTCAAACTTTACAAATTTTCTATATCTATCAAATCTTTACCTTGTTTCTGCTATATATATATATATATATGTGTTGACACATGACATAACATACAATAATATAAGAAATCCTCTTCTATCTTTTTCTCTATAAAGTCTTTTTTTAACTTTTTACTTTCAATACAATAATTTCATCATCCTTCTAACTTATGTAACTTTAATTTCATAAGTTGTTCTTCTCTCTTTTTTTACTACTATTATTCTCCTTCTTTTCTCTTTGTCTTATTTCCTTCTCAAATGTATTTAAGCATATCAAGTTTATCTTTTGAATTTGGGAATGATGAAAACTTTTTTCGTGATGCAATTTCAAAAAAAAGATTATATTTTAACAAAGAAGATAGAAAGGAGGAAGCATTCATTATGAAAATAATTGAACATTTTAATTGAAATGCATTTGTAAAATTATCGAGGCCAATTAGTGTAACTCTTGTGAGAGAATTTTACAAAAACTTGAATGTAACTAACAATGTTTTTATTGTGTTAAGAAGGCCAGTAAATTTCTCTTCAGCAACTAATTAATAAGTTATTTTGTTTGCCTACAATAAATAATAGTGCTATAATTAAATTTTGTTGTAGTCCAAATTTGGAAATGATAGAAAAATATTTATGTCCCTATGGTGTCGATTGAAGTTTCACCTCAACAGGTGAAAAATGTTATATCGATGGGAACAATATAAAAAAAAAGGCAAGGGCATTGCTAACTTTCTTAAGCAGTAGATTAATTCCTGACATTAATTTGTCTAAGATTGATATACCTAGACTTGCTCTACTCCATGTTCTTTATGCTAGAAAATCTATTGATTCTGGTAAGCTCATCAATACCAATATCAAAAGATGTCATCAGGATTTTAATGTTCAAATGTGATGATTTCCTTCAACAATTACTTTGTTGATCAAAAATGTTGAAATTGTTCCAAGTTTAGAGTCATTGTTGACTCTAACAAGTTCATAGGTAAGAAGTTTTGGGGAAAATGTGGAGAGACGGAAGGGCCAAGAAATAGAAAAAATTATGAGATGATTTTGAAATCAATGGAAGAAAAAATATTGTTGAGAATTGTTAAAATGAAAGCAAAATTAGAGATTAAAATGATGGTGCAATTTGAGAAAATAAAAAAATAATTATTGCAAAAGTTAGATAAAAAAAAAATTTACTATCAATCTTCAAGGTGATATGATGATGGAAGATAAAATAGTAAATTCTCTTTTTTCTTTTCTATTATCTAACTTTTGCAATAATTATTTTTTTATTTTCTCAAATTGCACCATCATTTTGACCTCTAATTTTGCTTCCATTTCAACAATTCCCAACAATATTTTTCTTCTATTGATTTCAAAATTATCTCATAATTTTTTTTAGTTCTTGGCCCTTCCGTCTTTTCATATTTTTCCAAAATTTCTTACTTATGAACTTGTTAGAGTCAACAATCGACTCTAAACTTGAAATAATTTCAGTATTTTTGATCAACAAAGTAATTGTTGAAGGAAATTATCACATTTGAACATTACAATCCTGACGACATCTTTTGATATTGGTATTGATGAGCCTACCAAAATCAATAGATTTTCTAGCATATAGAACATAGAATAGAGCAAGTCTAGGTATATGAACCTTAGACAAATCAATGTCAGGAATTAATCTACTGCTCAAGAAAGTCAACAATGCCCTTGCCTCTTTTTTTATGTTGTTCTCATCGATATAGCATTTTTCACCTGTTGAGGTGAAACTCCAATCAACACCATATGGACATAAATATTTTTTCTATCATTTTCAAATTTAAACTACTACAAAATTCAATTGTAGCACTATCATTTATTGTAGGCAAACAAAATAACTTATTAATAGTTGTTGAAGAGAAAATTGTTGGCCTTCCTAATACAATAGAAATATTGTTAGTTACATTCAAGTTTTTATAAAATTTTCTCACAAGAGTTACACTAATTGGCCCCGATAATTTTGAAAATTCAATTATTTCCACAATGAATGCTTCCGCCTTTCCATCTTCTTTATTAAAAAATAATTATTTTTTTGAAATGGCACAACGAAAAGAGTTTTCGTCATTCCAAAATTTGAAAGATAAACTTAATATGTTTAAAGCCATTTGAGAAGGAAATAAGACAAAGAGAAAAGAAGAAGACTAATAGCAGTAAAAGAGGAGAGAAGAATAACTTATGAAATTAAAGTTACAAAAGTTAAAAGGATGGTGAAATTGTTGTATTGAAAGTAAAAAGTTAAAAAGAAGACTTTATATAGAGAAAAATGAGAAGAGGATTTCTTATGTTATTGTATGTTATGTCATATATCAATAATAATAATAATAATAATAATAATAATAATAATTTTATGATATTCCTTTTTTTTAGATTTTTCATTTAATTTTTTTTTTTCAATTTTTTTTTGCAATTTTTTTCTACCCAACAAAAAAATTAAAATTAAAATAAATAAAATTTTAACATATGCAATAATTATGTTATTAAAAATTACACACACACACACACATATATATATATATATATATATGAGTTGACAACTTATCATCATTATCATTGACTTTTTCTTACCAAAATAAGAAATTTATTCTTTTTTTATAGTAATAAATTATTAGCAATGATGTAGAAAGTTGCTTAAAAAAGTTATAAGTACTACTTTTTAGTATTGATTATTTATGTCCTCTTTGTTTTTTTAAAAATAAAAATAAAAATAATTCTTTTTCTTTTTTTTAAAAAAAATGAATGAAATAAAGTGATGATATATTTTTTTAAAAAAATAAAAACAAAAAAAGGTGACAAAAGGAAGAAATAATTAAAAAAAAAAGAAAAAAAGGAAATAATACTACACCTAACGTCCCCACGTGGGTTTATATTTCTTTTTGGTTAACATTTCCTTGTCCCTAAATATAGGGATGTGACAACTTTCTTCTTTTCTTCTCTTTTTTCTTTTCAACCTAGAAAGAAGTTGTTTATATATTTTAATATTTTTTTTTTAACTTAATATATATAAGTAGTAAGTATATATTAATATTATATATATATATATATACTAATTTTGACTTGGCACAAAGTTTAAGAAAATAAAAAAAACTTTTGAATTTTGTTATCTTAAATTAAAGATATGTCAAATGTACTAAAATATTTTTTAATCTTGTGGTTGTAAACATGCCATGTGAAAAGTTGAAATTAAAAAGTTGTTAAAAAAAGAAAGGGTCATTCTTTTTGAAACGGACTAAAAAGAAAAGTAGGTCAAACAAATTGAAACGAAGGAAATATATATATATTATACACAGAATAGATATGTACTAACATGAGGAAAAAATAAAAAAAATCTGTTACTCATATTTTTTTAATAAAATAATAATAATAATAATAATAATAATAATAAAATGATAAGAAATAACAAAACAAAATATATATTTTCTTTAATCACGCAAGAATATCAAATTACTTTAATATTTTAGCAGATTATTTTTAGTTTAAATATAAATCAAAATAAATTTACATGTGCCAACATATGAGTTGCATTATTAAATGGTTAATCAACCAGTTACTTAGGCATACCGATCATCATAGAGTTACTCCTGAGTGGATGACTCTGTTTTTGTAGAAGCTGTTATGAAATGTTCGGGTTGTACAATAATTTAAATATTGATCAAATTAATTGATTAAGCATTTAATTACTCAAATCTATATTGGATTTACGAGGCTCCATTGCTACACCCTCAATGACTACGGAAAAGGAAGGAATCATAGTTCTGAGTTTAATGTCGTCAGCTCGACTTATTGATTGTGGACTTCATCAGTCTATCAAAGTAACTGATGATTGTTGCTCAAAATGCCCTTCGAAGTATAATTTTAACTCGTGACCATTTACTTTAAACTTGTCTCCTACATTGGTCTGCTGAATTTCAATTGTTTCATATGGAGTAACATCTGTAACATAGTAATGACCTGTCCACCTTGATTTCAATTTTTCTGAAAACAGCCTGAGTCTACTATTGTAAAGAAGTAATTTTAAATTTCTTTTTTTGAATTTGATTGAAAATATTTTTTGAAAGAAAATTACACACAGTTCGAGCATCATTTTTCTTTGTGGGAATGACTTCAACCCATCTTGAGACATAATCCACAACCACAAGAATATATTCAAAAGAATGAGATGAAGGAAAATGACTCATGAAATTTATTCCCCTGACATCAAATATTTCACATACATGTATTGACTGTAATGGCATCTCGTCTTTTTTGGTGATATTACCTGTTCTTTGACACTTATCACATCGTGCGACATATGAATGTGCATCTTTGAAAAGTATTGGCCAGAAAAGTCCACTTCTAAAACTTTAAAAGCAGTTTGATTGGCTGCATAATGTCCTCCAATTGCACCACCATGACAGTGATACAATATTTGATCCATATCTTTTTCAGCTACACATCTTCTGATGATATTATCTGTACAAAATTTAAACAAGTATAGTTCATCCCATAAATAATATTTGGCATCAGAAACGAGTTTTTTCCTTTGTTGATAAGAAAGATCCTTGGGCGTCCATTTTCCAACCAAGTAATTGGCAATGTCTGCAAATCAGGGTGATTGAGTCACAATTGAATTGACGAATAAAATATGTTTATCAGAAAACTCTTCCTTTATATCACAAGATTTAAGAGGGGGATTTTCTAATCTTGACAAATGGTCGGCTACCTGATTCTCTATTTTTTTTATCCTTTATCTCAAGGTCAAATTCTTGAAGAAGTAAAATTCATCTTAACAATCTAGGTCGGGCATTTTTTTTTTGCTAAGAGGTATTTTAGAGCTGCATGATCAGTAAAACAGTGACCTTGATTCCTATTAAATAAGAATAAAATTTATCAAATGCAAATACTTCTGTCAATTTTTTGTTTAGTTGTGGCATAATTCAATTGAGCTTCATTCAATGTCCTACTGGCGTAGTAAATTGGACGAAAAAATTTATCCCTTCTATTGCTTAAAACAACTCCCACAACAGTATCACTAGCATCACACATGACTTCAAAAGGTTGATTCTAATCAGGAGATACAACTACATGTGCAATTGATAATTTCTCTTTAAGAGTTTCAAATGCCTCCAAACAATCACCTGAAAAATCATACTTAGTATCTTTCATTAAAAAGTTAGTCAGAGGTTTTGAATTTTTTGAAAAGTCTTATAAATCTTCTATAAAGATCTGCATGACCAAGAAAACTTCTAATTCCTTTAATGGTTGTGGAAGGGGATAATCCAGCCATGATATCAATTTTAGCTTTATCAACTTCTATTCTTTTAGCAGTAATTTTATGTCCTAAAATAATTTCCTCTGTCACCATAAAATGACATTTTTCTAAATTAAGAATTAAGTTTGTCTCTTTACATCTTTTAAGAACTAACGTCAAGTGGTGAAGACAATCTTCAAATGTCATTCCAAAGAGTGTGAAATTATCCATAAAAATTTGAAGAAATTTTTCAATCATGTTAGAAAAATTGCTGACATGCAATGCTGAATGTAGCAAGGGCGTTGCATAAACCGAATGGCATTCTTCAGTAGGCACATGTACTATGAGAACATGTGAAAGTTATCTTATCCTAATCTTCAGGTGCAATAGGTATCTGATTATAACCTGAATAGCCATCAAGAAAACAGTAAAAATTATATCCTGCAATTCTTTCCAACATTTGATCAATAAAAGGTAAAGAAAAATGAATTTTTTCTGGTGGCATCATTGAGACGTCTGTAATCAATACAGACCCTTCATCCTATAATTATTCTAGTAGGTATGAGTTTATTATTTTCATTCTTTATAACTGTCATACCTTCTTTTTTTGGTACTACCTGAACAGGGCTTACCAAGGGCTGTCAGAAATAGGATAGATGATACCTGCTGCTAGAAGCTTTATTATTTCATTTTTCACCACTTCTTGCATTGCAAGATTCAATCTCCTTTGAGGCTGAATTATTAGTTTGTAGTTGTACTCCATGAGCATTCTGTGCGTGCAAATTTCTGGATTAATTCCTTTGATATTTGCTACAATCCATTCCAAAGCTCCTTTGTGTGCATGTAGTACAACAATCAAACTATCTTCTTGTTCTGTAGTTAGAGAAGATGAAATAATTACAGGAAATAATTCTTGCTCAAGATAGTTGATGTGACGCTAATTTACGTCACTTTCGACTCCTTTTTACTAAGAACAATCGTACGTTTTCAAGCAACCATTGTTGTTTTTGATGTTTTTATGTTGTATTTGTAGGAAATGGAAACAAACACGGAAACGGAAGAAAATACGCGAAAAACAACATTCTGCCTAAGAGTGACGGCCTGAGTGACGGCCCGTCACAAGTGTGACGGTCCGTCACTGGGACCGTCAACTTAAGGCAGTGTTGCTGCCTAGCAGTGATGGCCCAGGCGACGGTCCGTCACTGCCTTGACGGTCCGTCAAGCCTGGCCGTCACGCTTAGGCAGTGACTTGAAGCGGCGACCCGCGTTTTGGGGATTCCTAGCCCGTTTTGGATTTGGTTTCTACTACTCCTATAAATACCCTATGTTAGGTTTATGTTATTATTATTCACTCATTAGTTTAAAAACACGTTTTAGTCATTTTTGGGAGAAAACAACACGGTTCATTTGTATTGAACTCGTGTTCTTGATTCGATCGTGAGTTCTTGGTATATCTTGCTCTTGGATATTGGAAGATTGATTGTTTCATTATTTTGTAAGACTTTTCTTCCCTTTATTATGAATACAACTATTTTCTCTTATTCTTCGAGCATGAGTAACTAAAACTCCCGCAACTAGGATTGTGGGAGCCATGGCAAACGTAGCAATATAGATTCCGGGTAGCGTTGGGTTCGATATATGTATTGTCACGTTGTTAATCATACTTTATGTCACGTTTTCTAGTGGTTGCAAACATTAGAACATGCCTAGGTTTAATTTGCTTGACTAAAGAGATTAAAACCGGGAAAACTTGATTAACAACAAGGATTCGAGACTACTAACTCTCGTCTTATTGATTAATGCCGTAACTGGATTAATCTACTTGATGTTAGGATTGAGAGCTAAAAAGCACATCTTTTTGACATCGAGAGAAGATAAAAGGAAATTTGTTTATTTGGTCGAGAGACGTTTAGACGATACAATAGACGCAATCACATCGTGACAAACATATAGAAAGAACCCGGTTAAGCCTAGAATCGACATTGTTACAACGCCATGGTGAACACATCCCTAGTTCATTCTCTCCTATTGATTTAAACTCCTACGTTTACTATTGTTTTGTTTACAATTGGTTCACACAAACCCCCCCTTTATTTACCGGAAACTGTTGACGACTAGTCACTTAATTCACCAAAGACTTAATCTTCACCATATTCTCTGTGGGATTCGACCCCAACCTTGTTGGGTTCTTTACTTGACAACGATCGCTTACGCTTCATTAATTTGAGGTGTAGTTTGAGCGTTATCAAAAAGTTGGTCTGCAGGATGAGGATCTCGAGTTAGATGGAGCTGGCGCTACGGGCGCCATTATTGTTCCACCGCTATCGCCCGGAGCCAAGTTCAACATCACTAGCACGATGATTCAGTTGCTGAACTTGAGAGGAGTGTTCCGAGGTGTCGCTGGGGATGATCCAAACCAGCACTTAATGAATTTCGTGGGCATCTGCAAGTCATTCGAATTGCCAGGAGTGAGTCAGACAGCGATCAGGCTCAGATTGTTTCCGTTGTCTCTGTCTGATGAGGCAGCGTTGTGGTTGACGGAATTGACCCCCGACTCTATCGCAACTTGGGGAGAGTTGAGAGGAGCTTTCCTAGAAAGATTCTTTCCTCCCTCTCGGATGATACAGTTGAGGGACGAAATCAGCAACTTTAGGCAGCAACCGCATGAAGCACTGCACGAGACTTGGTTGCGATTTAAGAAGAAGCTGACACAGTGCCCCAACCATCAGCTGAACAACGAATTCTTGATGCAAACATTCTACAGGGCATTAAACTCGGCTACCAAGCCGACATTGGATAACGCAGCAGGTGGAGCGTTTATGGGTCGCACTTTTGTCGACGCCACAGCTATTTTGGACAGGCTCACCAAGACCAACAGGGCCTGGAACACACGAGATTCAGAGGTTGCAGCTAGCACCTACACAGTTGGTATGTCAGCTGAGCAGCGTAGGAAAGAGGAGGAACGCGACCAAGACATGGCGCACCTGAAAACACAGTTAGATCTCCTGACAAAGCACTTGACGTCAGGAAGTATGGAGAAGGTACAGGTTGCCAGTTCCCAAGGTATAGAAACTGAGGATGTGAATTATGTGGGGGGTTTCCAGGCCAATGGCCAAGGAAACCAAGGTCGGAACTATCCAAACCACTATGAGAATGGTGGCTACAAAAATCGCGACCAAGGAAGCTGGAGGAACAACACCGATAGAGGTGGGTTGTATATACCACCTAGCAATCGGGACAAAGCAGGCAGCGAGGCTGAGACATCCAAACTTGAGAATATGATGGCGAAGATGCTGCTTAAGGTGGAATCGACTGACTCGGGGGTAAAGGCAATGCGGAATGAGTTATCATCATTGAGTCTGGTAGTGGAGTCACACTCAACCGCTATCAAGCAACTAGAGCAGCAAGTGGGTCACATCTCGGCATCTCTAAACCCAAGGAAACCGGGTACTTTGCCGAGCGACACCACCCATCCAAAAAATGACGCAAGCTGCATGGCAATCACCACTAGAAGCGGAAAAATATTACCGGAATCACATCCGGTAATTCATGCACACGGTGAGGCTGCAAAAGATGATCAGGCGGTAGAGGAAGAGGACATTCCAAAGCCTGCGAATAAATGTAAGGAAGCTGAAAAGCTTCCAACGATGATGCCTCGACCACCACCTCCGTTCCCACAGCGTTTGAAAAAGAAAGCTGACGATGGCAAGTTCCTGAACTTCGTGACCATGTTGAAAGAAATTTCGATAAACATACCTTTGGTGAAAGCTCTAGAACAAATGCCCGGTTATGCCAAGTTCATGAAGGACTTGATTACAAAGAAGCGGACGGTAAGCTTTGAGCCGGAAGACAACCTCCATCACTGCAGCGCTATTTCCTCTAGATCATTAGTGGAAAAGAAAGGAGATCCAGGTGCGTTCACTGTTCCATGTACCATCGGGAAGCTCAACTTCGGCAGAGCTATGTGTGATCTTGGGGCTAGTATAAATTTGATGCCGCTAGCAGTGTATGACAAATTGGGTTTGGGACCTCCTAAACCAACGTCCATGAGAGTGATGATGGCTGATCGGTCGATAAAACGACCTGTTGGAGTATTGTCTGATGTGCTAGTGAAGATCGGTAAGCTTATCTTCCCTGCTGACTTTGTGATCCTGGATTGCGAAGTAGATTTTGAAGTTCCTATCATCTTGGGGCGACCATTGTTAGCTACGGCGAGAGTGTTGGAAAAAAAAAAAAAAAACGAGCTGACCTTCCGATTGAACAATGAATTGGTCAAGTTTGATGTAACCAAGCTGATGAAGCGACCAAGTGACATGAGAGTGGTCGCGGTCATGAATGCCATTGAGGAACCTCCTGCGGATGTGCACCTTGAGGAGAAGTGTTTGGTCGAGACTCTAGCTGTTGTAAAAAGTATGGCGCGAGAGCGTAGATATGTAGAGGCAGGCGGTGAAAGTAAATCGAGAAAACGAAAACACCGCAAGAGAATCTGCAAAGAAAGAGCGAAGAAGTTGTCGCGACTAGCGATGGAGCCCAAAGAGGAAGCTGGAACGCCACACTCCATTGAGTCCTCTTGTTTTGGAGACCCAGGCGGTCTCCAACATCATTCCAGATTCTGAGTCATATCGACTTCACAGGTATTCCTTTATTCTCACAGCTTTTAGTTTTCATATGTATGCATTGGGGACAATGCATGAGTCTAAGTTGAGGGTGTTGGGAAACCTGTGAGTCACCACCGAGGGTTTTTGTTGCCGATTTCTTTTCCCTACGGTGTGCTATCTAGTAGAACCGGCATGTTTAGGTTGTTGTTTTAAATTATTTTTTTTTAGTGTCTATAGCAAGCATGCGTTGTTCTTGTCTAAAAATGAGGCCCCTTAAAAATTTTCTGGTTTTAAGCTTATGTTGAAACAATTGACTGTCTGGATCCTTGTATGTCATTGTGTGATTATGAGTAGAATGAGTATGCTTAAGCCGAGCGGTTGTTTGATAGTTGGTAGCAATATAGTTTCTTGGTGCCAAGAGCGTGTGAGATTATTGTCATAAATTCTTACTTTGTGCATGCATCTAGAACTTGCCCGGTCTATTTTGTTAAGTTCGAAGTTTGGTTGCTTAGGAAAGGATCACAGGCCCTTTTTGTGTGCAGTCCACTTAACCTAAAAGACCGTCCAAATATGAATAATCCCTTGATCCCTGTTTGAGCCATAATTGACCTTGTTTTTTCAATAACCTGTCACCGTTCCTGTTTAACTTTGAATCCCTATTTTGGCCCTGGTCCTTCCTTGGACATCGTGCACCTCAACGCAGGCAATCAGCCTAAGTTGAGGGTGGCTACCATAGAGGTAAACCTTGTTTTGGCCCTGGTCCTGTTATGGACATCGTGCACCTCAATGCAGGCAATCAGCCTAAGTTGAGGGTGGCTACTACAAAGGTGAATGATAAGAAAAAGAGGATGGAGAAGATTGGTTGTGAATAGAATGAAAATTCGGGTGTGTGCCTAAGAAAAGAAAAATAAAAAGAAGTGAAAAAGATTGAAAAAAAAGTAATAAAAAGAATGGTCAAAATATAGAGGCCGCACCCGTAGCTAGAAAGAAGGGAATAAAAAGGTGAATAAGGATGGACAAAGTAACGTTATGTGGTAAGAAGACGTCGGTAGTTCCAAGGAGGGCTTAGTCACTAACCCCTAAATGTATCCTACCTGCACCCGAAGCCTCGTTACAAGCCTAAACAAGTCCTGTAGTGATCCTGAGTAGCTTTCTGAAGAACCGAAATAGAATAGTAAGGGCAAGCCTATGGTATCGCATGTGCATTGTTTGAAATCGTTTGTGAGTGTGAGCGCTTACCTAGTCCCAAATCTTGTGTGTGGGATTTCTTTGTGGTGAGGGCACCAAGATGTCTATATTGTCTATTGATTGTTAGGATAGCTGCGTATGTGTATGCATAATATTCTATCATATCGGAATGACATGTTTGGATCCTTGCAAGTTAGTGTTTCATACATACGTGTGCTATGAGGGAGCCTGATTTAATTGAATAAGTTTAGAATGACCATGAAGTGCTATAGACATGAGTTCGTGTTCTTAGTTGAGTCGTATTATTGTTTTATGTTATGTTGCTTGAGGACAAGCGAACGTTTTAAGTTGAGGGTGTTGATGTGACGCTAATTTACGTCACTTTTGACTCCTTTTTACTAAGAACAATCGTACGTTTTGAAGCAACCATTGTTGTTTTTGATGTTTTTATGTTGTATTTGTAGGAAATGGAAACAAACACGGAAACGGAAGAAAATACGCGAAAAACAACATTCTGCCTAAGAGTGACGGCCTGAGTGACGGCCCGTCACAAGTGTGACGGTCCGTCACTGGGACCGTCAACTTGAGGCAGTGTTGCTGCCAAGCAGTGACGGCCCAGGCGACGGTCCGTCACTGCCCTGACGGTCCGTCAAGCCTGGCCGTCACGCTTAGGCAGTGGCGTGAGGCGGCGACCCGCGTTTTGGGGATTCCTAGCCCGTTTTGGATTTGGTTTCTACTACTCCTATAAATACCCTATGTTAGGTTTATGTTTAAGATTATTCTCCCATTAGTTTAAACACGTTTTTAGTTGGTTTTTGAGAGCAACAACACGGTTCATTCTCTTGAATTCGTGTCTTGATTCGTTCGTGAGTTCTTGGTGTTCTTGTTCGTGGTTATTGGAAGATTGATTATTTTCATTATATTGTAAGACTTTTCTTCCTTTTATGATGAATACAACTATTTTCTCTTATTTATCGAGCATGAGTAACTAAAACTCCCGCAACTAGGGTTGTGGGAGCCATGGCAAACGTAGTAATATAGCTTCTGGGTAGCATTGGGTTCGATATATGTATTGTCACGTTGTTAATCATACTTTATGTCACGTTTTCTAGTGGTTGCAAACATTAGAACATGCCTAGGTTTAATTTGCTTGAGTAAAGAGATTAAAACCGGGAAAACTTGATTAACAACAAGGATTCGAGACTACTAACTCTCGTCTAATGATTAATGCCGTAACTGGATTAAGCTACTTGATGTTAGGATTGAAAGCTAAAAAACACATCTTTTCGAGGTCGAGAGAATAGAAAAGGAAATTTGTTTATTTGGTCGAGAGACGTTTAGACGATACAATTGACGCAATCACATCGTGACACGCATATAGAAAGAACCCGGTTAAGCCTAGAATCGATATTGTTACAACGCCATGGTGAACACATCCCTAGTTCATCCTCTCATACTGATTTAACCTCCTACGTTTATTATTGTTTTGTTTACAATTTGATTACAAAACCCCCCTTTTTATTTATCGGAAATAATTGATCACTAGTCATCTACTTCACTAAAGTCTTAATCTTCACCATATTCTCTGTGGGATTCGACCCCAACCTTGTTGGGTTCTTTACTTGACAACGATCGCTTACGCTTCATTAATTTGAGGTGTAGTTTGAGCGTTATCACCTGTAATAATAAAAAACAACAAATAAAAGTAAATCAGGAAAGTATGACTAAGAGTCAATCTAAACACACTGGACTTAATGAACAACCGTATTCCCCGGCAACGGCGCCAAAATTTGATACGTCCAAATTACACCTCCCTTAAGAAGCGTAAGCGTTCGTTGTCAAATATAGAACCCAACCAAGGTTGGGGTCGATCCCATAGGGAATAAGGTAAAAATTAAGTCGTTAGTTACTTAGATGACTAATAATCAATATTTTTCGGTAATGGAGGGGGGGGGAGTTGTATTGATCAATCTTTGTTTGTTTCAAATAATAAATTGCAAGTTTCAATGAGTAAAATTCAATAGAAGAGGTGAACTAGGGATGTGTTCACCATGGCTCAATCAACAACCTCGGGCTAGAGTTCAACGGGGTTCCTTTCATATGCCTAATACGAAGTAATTGACATTGTTCTTACGTCAAAATGTTTCTCAACCAAATAAACGTATTCTCTTTTAAATTCTCTCGAACTTGAAAAGATTACAATTACAAAACTCAATTTATACCCCAAGTAGATTAACCTCGCTAGAGCGTCAATCATTAGACGGGAGTTAGTAGTCCCAAATCCTTGTTATTAATCTAATTTTTCGGGTTTTAATTCCTTCGTTCAAGCAAATCAAACCTAGACTTGTTCTAATATTTGTAACCATTAGAAAACAGTAAAAATGCAAGATTAACAACGTAATATGCATACAAACCAAACCCGATATCACAAGAGCCCTAGATTATTACTATTCTATGGATCCCACAACTCTAGTTGTGGGAAGTTAACTACTCATGCTTTGAGATGAAGAGAAGATAACGATATTCATAATAAAGTAAAGATTCTTACAAATAATATGTAAATCACTTCAATTTCTCCAAGAAAAATAAGCCAAACAATTCCCAGGAACAATGAATTGAAGAAGAAGAAGAACGTATGTATGTTTCTACGTTCTAAGTAATCCAAAATGTCTCACAAAATATTGGGTAATGAATAATAAAATAACCCTAACACTGGGTATTTATAGTAGTCTAGGAAATAAGGTCCAAAAATAGAATTTAGAATCCCGCTTTAGTCGTGACGGGTTGGCTGACAATTCGTCACCCTTGTGACGACTCGTCAAGTGAGTCATCACAAGTGACCAGTGTTGCTGCCACTTCTGCTTCAAGTTGATGACTTTTGTGAATAAATCGCATTTGGCAAATGCGTTTTATGTAAAAATCGTCAGGTGAGTCATCACAAGGAACCAGTGGGCTGGAGCTTCTGCCTTATCTTGACGGTTCACTGTGACGAGTCGTCATGGCTTTGACGACTCGTCATGGCAGTCGTCATGGCTTTGACGACTCGTCATGGCTTTGACGACTCATCATGGCAGTCGTCACCATAATCCAGTGGCCAACTTCATCTTTCTCATTTGTGGTGTCTTGTGTGATGACTCCCTATGGACTTGGAGAATCATTGTGGGAGTCGTCACCACTAAATAGTGGCTACTCTTGGATTGTTTTACTTTGGTGACTTACTTGGTGGTTCTTCACACTCATGGTGACTCGTCAGGTGACACACCTAACAGTACGCCCATTTCAAGTGCAAAATCTCCATTCTTTCCATTTTCGTTCAAGTTCCTGCAATTACAACACAAATACCATCAAAAACAACAACGGTTGCTTGAAAACTCACAATTATTCTTAGTTAAAGGAGTCAAATATGCCGTAGAATACCGGCACATTACTTGCCACTCTAAGACAGGTTCATCTAGAAACTTGAAACTAACTATATGGGTATGACAATCAATTGAGGCATAACATGCATACAACTAATCCATCTCAAGAATAACATCGAAATCGGTCATCTCCAACTCTACTAGATCCGCTAAAGTGACTCTATCAAGGACTGAGTTAGGGAAATTTCTATAGATTCTCTTGGCTAGGACAGACTCACCAACAGGAGTAGAACCCAAAAGGTCTCTAAGAGCTGATCAAGACTAATCTCGAACTTGCAAGCAACCTAAGGGGTCATAAAAGATAAGGAGGCACCCGGGTCTAATAAAGCATACACGTCAAAGGAAAAGACTTTCAACATACCAGTAACAACGTCTGGGTAACTCTCCTGGTCTTGGCAAGAGGACATGGCATAAAGGAGGTTTTGGCGCTGACCACCACCAGAACTAGAAGTAACACTCTGATGAGCCGGTCGACTACCTGGGGCTGCTGGAGTAGACTGAGCCCTACTAACTTCCCGCCTCTTCCTAGCTGAAGGGAAATCCTTAATCCAGTGTCCAACCTGGCCATACCCAAAGCACCCCTCTCTACCAGCTAGACATTCACCGAGGTGACTTTTACCACATTTGTTGTAGGTAGGGTAAGGAGTCCCCTTTGCAACACTCCCCTGCGAATAGGAACCCGATCCTTTACCAGTTTGATCATGACGAGGCTTGGAGGCCTGAGTAGGAGCACTAGCTGAAGAATGAATCGGTCCTAATGAATTTTTCTAAAACGAGAAGCGATCTCCTCCTCCAGACTTCTGATAGCCAAAACCTGAACTCTCCGATCTAGCCCTATTGTTCTCCCTTGACATCTCCCTCAACTTGTCGCCCTCAATCTGCTGGGCATGAGTCATAAGTCGAGATATATACATGTCACTCAAAAGTATCGCGAACCTACACTCCTTCTTCACCAAATCTGACACCCCGTAAACATACTTACTCATCTCATCCCAAGCGTCAGCCACCATAGAAGGAGCATACCTAGAAAGTTAGGTGAACTTCAACTCGTACTCTTGAACTGCCATGTCCCAACTACCGAGTCGTGCGGGCACCTACTCTAATCTACCTCGATAAGAGAACCCTTACCACCTGAACCAACTAGAAATGCGGAAAAAGAAGTAAACCATGAAATAAACCTTTTTAATACATGAAAATATTTTTAAGAATGCGGAAACCTTTTACAATTTTTGAAATCAGCCCTCCCTAGAATCTAGTCTAAGCTGGTACAAGAGCTAGTACAAGATGATATAAAAATAAAGAAGACTCAACTTCCACCATCGAAGTAAAAGTAGAAGTTGCTAGAGAATCACCGTCATCCTGAACCTGTGAAACATCACCAACCCTGCAACCAGACTATACCCAAAAAGGTATAGCAAGAGTAGAATCAGTACAAACACACGTACTGGTAGGCATCATCGATCGACCCGAATCCACTCATACCATCATATAAGAAATCAAGGGAATGCACAATTAATTACAATACTCAATCCTTCAACATTCACCTTACCAAAACCCAATGTCAACCCAAGCCTGCCTATCACCTAGACTTTCCAAGTCACCTTGTCACCTAGACTTCCCAAGTCATCTTGACACCTAGACTTCCCAAGTCACCTAGACTTCCCAAGTCACCTTGACACCTAGACTTCCCAAGTCACCTTGACATTGCCACTTCCCAAGTCACCTTGACATTGCCAATATCTATGTCCATACCCGGACTACCATTTTCTTACCCAAGTCAACCACTATGACTCATAAACCTGGAGTAAACCCCACTACTTAGTGACATAGATCGCACTCGTCGTACTGCCACCTACTAGTGAAAAACTGTTCCCATGACCCCCAGGGCCATACTCGACAAGTGACAACAACCAATGCTATAACCAGACCACAAGTCTCTCCCTTAGCTTATCAAATGTATGCAACAAGTCTAACCGATATTGACAACTCCCAATGACAACAACATATATCCTTTTCATGAAACTCAGACCGAACAAGGATCCCTAGGACAATAACATACGACCCTGATTCATAAAAGAACCACCTTGTCACTTAAGAACACTAACCCGACTCTTCAAGGACCAACTATATGCAAAATGATAATAAATCTTGGCCCTCTCAGGAACCCAATATATAAAGAACAAATGGTGCACTAGCACTGAGTAAAGCAGTACAACATATAATAAAAGCCAGTAGTATAACTCCAGACTCTCAGTCTACCTTTTGACTTACCAACCACATGGGACAGGTTCAACTATCATTCAATAACAATAATAAATATGACATTTACCCTTTTTCATTACCGGACCAAGCAAGGATCCCTAGACAACCACCCAAGTGTTAACATATGATGCCCGGTCCACACTAAGACCAATCCCACACTTAAGTTCAACTACCCGGCCTCTCACAGGCCAATATGCAATGGTCACAGTTTCAATAATTAAACCCGGTCCACTCATGGGACCATCATCAACTATAATAGTAACGTATGATTAGACCCACCCGAGGACTAATCCCCAACTAACCCCTTTTTGGCACATACTCACAGATACATCAATTCTGGACACTTTTCTTAAGACAGATACAACATAGGAAAGACATCCCCCAACATTGGTACTTTAACCATTCTAATTTACTCTACTTCCTTTATACTAGAATCATCCCCGAAATTCCCTTTAAACTAGTCACTTAATTAACCATAGCCTTTTCGATTTCCCAAACCTTACCAACAATCTAGTTTTCTGAACCCAATTTTTGACATGTATAAACAACCCGGGATGAAGCATATCACCCCAACATTATCAATCCCTAATCAGTAAACCAACCAAACCATACAATGTTCCTCCAGACTCTATGCCCGAAGGCCTAAACATGATTTCTCCTTTCCTTCTATATCAATAATATGAAATAGAAACAGGTCTAAGTCTACTCAAAGAAAGAACCTAGCCTACGTGGACACTAAGCAGCTGCATGATGAATTTTCTGGATCCATAAAGGCATTCCCTGGCAATTGACAAGCCCGAATCCGTGGTTTCGCATCCTTTCGGTCGGAATCCCTCCTCCCCATGGCTCCCAAGCTTTGGATCAACCTAGGAGAGTTCTTAGAGTAACCCTCGTCTGTTTTGGGGATGAATGGGGGAGAATAAAATTATAAAACCCATTTTGAGTTTTCTGATCCTGTAGCTCCGCTATAGCGGTACCGCCGTAGCGGAACCTATCGCTATAGTGGTGCTGACTGGTGTTGACTTCCGCTATAGTGGTAATTTCTCTGCTATAGTTGAGGTCGCTATGTTAGTGTGTCAACCTCTATGATAGTTGACACAGGACATAAAGTCGTAAAGTCCCCCAAATTAGTCTATTTTATAGCACACTCGCTTTCCTAACGTTCTGGAATAACCTCTTCATGTCAACCTCGATATCGAGAGTTCTACTTACCCAAATTTGATTATGAAAAGTCCCTCGGACTCCTTTATGTCTTAGATAAATAGAAAACTAGCTTGAAATAGGACATTTTGCTTAATCCTTACCCGGATTTGCCTAGACCATACCTCGCTCCAAAATTAGCCGAGACTAGCCTAGCCCAGAATTTTCAATTCCCAAATCCAGAAGTTTTCTGACTCAAAACATGGCACGAAAATTTTACCCGTAATGATGAACCCGGCTGTTACATGAACCGATATGGAACCCTTCCTCAAATTCACGAACTCTTCGACCTTAGCTTGCCTCAACTCTCTCGGGAAGAATCGGTCAAGAAAAGCCTTCTCAAAGTACTCCCAAGTCATAGGGACCACATCCCTAGCCCTAACATCTTTCCATTGAGTGAACCAAATATGAGCCACGTCCTTGAGTTAATAGGAAGCTAGATCAACACCCTCGACACCAACAACTTGCATTACACCAAAGATCTTCTTCACCTCATCCAAGAAATTTTGCGGATCCTCACCAATGTTTGAGCCCCAGAATTCAAGTGGGTTCATGCGAATGAAATCTTGAACTCAGGCCACAACTCTACCTTGAGGGTGGATGCAGATAGGAGCTTGCTGATTGGCCTGAGCGGCCACAGTCTAACCTAGCATATGTATATCATTCCTAAACTCTGCATTTGTGACCTCGGGGTCTGGAACGGGAGGATGAGCATTTCGGGCATTAGCCCGGTGAGGCATGGCATAACGTGTAGGCATAATCTGACTATCTATGTCTGAAAGCCTCTAAGCTGTCATAAAGAGTTGATGGGACAACACCCCAACTAAAGCAAAAATCCAAAGAAGAACATAAAAAAAGATAGGTCTAATCACTAGCCCTCGGATAATGAGGACTCACCAATAGAAGCTGGGTCACCGGTGATATCTAGACACGAGTCTGAGTACCCAAACCTGAATCTGCATCATCAAGAGGATACAACATAAGATATATGTTAGTACTATAGGATGTACCGAGTATGTGAGATATGCAAAATCTGAAGTACACATGCTAGATATGCTGTAAAACTGTGTTCATGCTATAACCGTAAAACTGCAAAGTAAATGACTCAATACAATATAATAAGCTTAAAACATAATTATAAGTAGTAAGGATGCAATCTGAGCAAGAGTCAAATACATTTTAAAATCATGAAACTGTTTCTATGGGAGGTTCTTTAATCGACATAGACCATATGAGCTACATGGAATCCATATTGGGTATAAAGGCATAGCTAATATGATCACTGTGTCTGATGCCTAACAGGGGGGATTTAATAACCTATGGTGGCACGTAATTCTGGGATATACAAGGGGTACGCTAAACCCAATCTAACTCGGTGCTCAATACTACTCCCAAAACATACTTATAGCTCACTTTATACTTGTGACATATCTAATGCCAAATCTGTTTGAAAAGCATAAGGGTATATCTAACACCATGCAATTCACATAGCTTAGGTGGACATATCTAGATTCCCAACCTCCTCATAAAACATGAAGACATATCTAATGTCATGCAATTTATACTTTGAAATCCTTAAAACTTGGCATAGCCATAATTCAAACATACTTTTCTTTCTAAATTCATAAATTAAAGAATTAGGCATGCAATTTCATGATAATAGAGGCCATGTTATCTAAACATGCTAATTTTTGATTGAAAATATACAATTCAATGGAATCATGCTAGAATTATCATCAAACATATGTGCTCTTGAAATTATGCAAGTAATTCTTAATTAAAACATGGGTAATAAGTGGGAAATCATGAATTAATACTTTAAAACAAAACCCATTACTTTTTCCCCAATTTGGGTAAGAACCCTAATTTCACAATTTTATAAATCAAAGTAAGAATCATGGGTTTTGGGCATAAGGGTTAAGTAATCCCTTATTGAATACCCACATACCTTATTGAAGCTTGCTTGATCTTAATTTGAAAAGAAATGGAGGCTTGAACTTGGAGCTTGAAGGAGTCCTTTACCTCTTTTGGTAGATGAATGAGGGATAATAAAAGAGTTAGACTAATAAGAGTAGAAACCCTACTAAAATTGGTCAAAACAACCTCACTTAAGAGTTAAAAGGGTGTGTAATTACAAAAATACCTCCGAGATTTAATTAAAGAAAAGTTGTTAAAAATATTGGATTCAGTAAGCACAGATGCATTCCACGAGCCGTAGACTGAACCACAACTCGTGGTTTCCACTCATGGTTCCTGGCCTAATTGATCAGCTGCTGAAGATGTTCTATGGGTCAACAGGATGGACCATAGAATAAACTACGGTCCATAGACCCATTCATCATTTTCAGGGGAAAATAGTCAACCCTCTGATCTGATTCCATGAGTTGACAGGATGGGCCGTGGTTTAAACCATAGTCTGTAGAACCAACTCGTGGTTCTCAGACCAGAGACTGAACTACCAAGCACGAACCATGGGTTCATTGCACGACTCATAGTTCAAACCACGATCCGTGGTTTGGACCCGTAATTCCTGGAAAGTTTAAAATTCTCAGATTATTCTAAGTTTAAAAGCTGGATCGAATTCCGAGGTGTTACAGCCTTGGTGGACGAGTATGAACTATTAAAAATGGCAGATGAAGAATCTGTTGAAACCATGTTTTCAAGATTCAGCAAAATTGTAGGAGAGCTCAAGTCTCTGGGAATGGTTTACTCAAATGGATTACAAGTCAGAAAACTCATCAGAAGTCTTCCCAAGGTTTGGGAAATGAAAGCCACCATCTTTGAAGATAGAGATCTAGAAAACATGACTTATGATGAACTACGAAGAAACCTGATGGCCCATGAACAAAATCACATTAACATGCATCTTAAGGAGGAAAAGAAGAAAACCGTTGCCTTCAATGCGATACCCCAGGAAGACTCAATGGAGGGAATTAATAAGGAAGGAAATGAAGCACTAGCTCTAATCAACCGATGAGTTAGACGCATGTTGAGACAAAGAAACTAGAGGCCTCAATCAAACAATAGAGTTAATGAATATCAACAGAATAATGACATATGCTATCATTGTGGCAAACCAGGACATATCAATCCAAATTATCCTGAACTTAAAAGGAAGAGTACTCGAAAGAATAGCAATCCAAAGAATTTTGGAGCCTGGAGCGATGAAGAATCCTCAGAAGATTAATCTACTGAAACAACCAACATATGCTTCATGGCCATCGGTGAACAAGCGAGATAAGATACCCTGACTGTCCTAAGTGTTCAAATCTTCAATTCTCCCTTGCTTTAGAGCTGTTAGCCTAGCGGTTGAAAAACTTCTTATTTTAAGATGCACTTTTATAAAATAGCTTTTCAGAAAAGTGCTTTTGAAAAAAACATTTTGTCTTTGGCTAATTAATTTAAAAAATATTTTTGGTAAACAGATTGCGCTTGAATAATCTTTTTTTTAAGAGTGCTTTTGAGAGACAAATTATGAAAAAGGGCAGGTATCAATAGACTTTTACTATTAAGATTATTTTATTGAGATAAATTATGTTAAATATCTATTATAAAATTTTTAATTTAATTTTTATTTTTATTTAATTAAAAAATACATATTACAAATTTTCAATCATTGTATAGGAATTTGTTATTTATTTGTTTTCGGGTATAATATTTTAGCCTATCTTTTCTCTCTACAATCCTTTATGCACCGGAAGATATAGGAATTTGGTATTTATATTATTGTGCATGTGCCTTTTAAGCTATAATGATATTATTTTCTAAAAATTTAATATCCTGATCTTATTGAGTTGGAATTGAATTATAATTTATGAAATGTAAGTATAAAAAAACTAAGAGAATCGTATTAATTGCTTGTTTGTGTTGATAGTATATGAATAAGTAATTTTTAACGCATATACTCTCACTTTTAAGATAATATAATAATTTATTAGTTGCATAAATAATCTAATAACATCTACAACAACAACAACAACAACAACAACAACAACATACCCAGTGTAATCTAATAACATCTAATTTATAATATTAAATAATGTTGATGTTTGTTACTTTTTGTTTTGTTATTATCCTTACCTACAAAACTAAAACTTTCACAATAATTTTACTACGATTTTTCTGGGTTCACTAGCATATTCAATGCTTACTTAATAGAAACGTAAAATAATAATATATAAAATATAAAATAAAATAAAGAATTTATGGTGTAAGAATAAAGAACAATTTTTTTAAAATAAAACATAATCAAACTTATGAAATATGCTAATTAATTAACAAGGGATATATTTGTAACTATGTATAATTAATTGGGATATTTTTGTCTTGAAAAAAATAATTTTCTGCTTCTGTTTTTTTTTTAAAAAGCAGAAATTTTCTGCTTCTTTCCAACAATAGAAAACTGCTATTGCTTCTTTTAAAAATAATTTTACTAGTTAGTCAAACACCTCATTTCAACAAAAAAAGCAATTTTTTTGTCAAAAAAGTGCTTTTTCCTCCTAATCGCTAGGCCAAACAGGTTCTTAGTTATCGATGATCTGCAGAAGCTTATTGATGAATACAACAAACTTGCTAAAGAAAAGAAGGACTGGCAAATTCTTCTTGAAGCAAGCCAAATTGAAGTAGCTCTGCTTGAAGAAGAACTTGGTGAAATCAAGATGCATTTAAACAGCACCAAGAAATCACTACGTCAATGCTCAGTCAAAACTAATAAATCTTCTTTAAAAGGGTCAAAAACTGAATACTTTTCAAACTCCTCAAATGACTTTCACTCTGCAAAAAGCTCTTTCATCGTTATAAACCTACATGCTTTACCTGTGGTGAAATTTGCCACAAAGCTTTTAATTAAAGGAGAAATCATCCTGGAAAATGTCTATGGAGACCTAAAGAAACTAACACTGACCATCAAGGACCCAAAAATACTTGGGTACCTAAAAAGATTGATTTACTTGTTTTGTAGGAACACTCTAAGAAGATATACAAAAAGAGTATGTGGGTAATAAACAGTGGGTGTTCCAGACATACGACGGGCAAACAAGAAAGCTTTAAATCAATAAAGGATTTTGATGGTGGATATGTGAGATTTGGTGACAATGCTAAAGGTCATGTAGTTGGAGTCGAATCCATAACAATCAGTCTTTCATGCGATCCAATTGAAGTTTACTTGAATGATGGACTTAAGCATAATCTACTCAGCATCAGTCAACTCTGTGATGCAGGATTCGATGTGCTATTCGATGCTATCAAATGTACTATCAACAATATAGCCAAGAACATCACTATCATTGGTGATCAGGTTGATAATATCTATATTTTAAATAATATTGATTTACCTACCTTAACTTGTCTTACTGCTCTATGTTGTGATCCCTGATTATGGCATAGAAAGCTTAGTCATGCAAGCATGCACGCTCTCGAGAAACTCTCAAGACTTGAATTAGTTGTTGGGTTGCCAAAACTCAAGTTTGAAAAGGATCATATATGTGATGACTGTCAACTTGGTAAACAGACCCGCACCTCTTTCAAAGTCAAGGATATCGTGAGCACCTCTAAGCCTCTTCAATTTCTTCACATGGATCTTTTTGATCCTACTAGGACCTCTAGTATTGGTGGTAAAAGATATGCTTTTGTTATTGTTGATGACTTCTCTAGATTTACCTGGGTTATATCCCTTGCTCATAAATATGAAGATTTTTCTAACTTTGAAGTCTTCTGTAAAAAAAGTACAAAGAGAAGCAGGTTACTAAATTTCCACAATTCACAGTGACCATGGAGGAGAATTTGAAAAAAATGCTTTTGAGGAATTCTGCTCACAAAATGGATTCACTCAAAACTTTTCATCACCCCATTCACCTCAACAAAATAGAGTAGTTGAGTGGAAGAACAGATCACTTCAAGACATTGCACGAACAATACTACTAGAACAAAGCCTCCCCGATCACTTCTTGGCAGAAGTAGTGAGCACATCATGCCACATATTGAACAGATGTCTAATAAGGCCAGTTCTGAAAAAGACTTTATACGGATTATGGAAAGGAAAGAAGCCCAATATCATCTACTTCTATCCCTTTGGTTGTAAATGTTTTGATCACAACAATGGAAAAACAAATTTGGGTAAGTTTGATCCATGGAGTGATAATGGTATATTCTTGGGTTACTCTCGTTCTAGTCGTACCTTTAGAATCTTCAATAAAAGAACTCTAAGTGTTAAGGAGTCTGTTCATGTAGTTTTTGATGATTCTAACCCCAAAGTTCAGAAATCTAGTAGTTTCAATATTGATGAGGAACAGATACAGAAGTCGACTCCTAAAGAATAAGATCAGTTGTCTAATTCAGTTAAATCACCAGAGTCGACTATACCGGATGATGATCCAACTAATATAGATTTGGTTAAAACAAACGTGAGAATGGAGACGTGATGCAAGTTATCCAAATGACTTCATTATTGAAAATCCAGCTGAGAAAATGCAGACTAGAGCATCATTACAAAAACAAGCCTCAGTAGCTCTCATATCTCAACTTGAACCCAAATGGATTAATGAAGCTTTAGAAGATGAATCATGAATACATTCCATGAAAGAAGAACTAGATCAGTTTGAATGAAATCAGGTATGGAATCTTGTCGAACGACTAAAAAACTGCTCTGTGATAGGTACAAAATGAGTCATTTGGAACAAGCTTAATGAAGAAGGTAAGGTAATCAGGAACAAAATAAGATTAGTAGCTCAAGGTTACTCCCAATAGGAAGGTACTGACTTTGATGAAACTTTTGCTTCGGTGGCAAGGTTAGAATCCATTCGTATATTTCTAGCCTATGCTTATTTTAAATGGTTTAAACTTTTTCAAATGGATGTCAAAAGTGCTTTATTAAATGGTTTTATTAAAGAAAAAGTTTTTGTTAAGCAATCCCCCAGCTTTGAAAATCCATCTTGTCCTGATTATGTTTTAAGCTTTCCAAAGCCCTTTATGGTCTTAAACAAGCCCCCAAGGCTTGATATGAAAGACCTAGTAACTTCATACTAAGTAATGAATTTCAAGAAGGAAAAATTGATACCACTCTTTTTACAAAGAAAATGGATGCTAGCATTCTTATTGTTCAAATCTATGTCGATAATATTATTTTTGGTAGTTCTAACTCGTCTCTTTGTGAGAATTTTGCAAATTTTATGAAAGGAGAATTTGAAATGAGCTTGATGAGAGAACTCATATTCTTCCTTGGACTACAAATTAATCAGTCATCACGTGGAACCTTCATCAGTCAGATCAAATATACAAAAGATCTCTTCAAAAAGTTGAAAATGAAAAAAAGGAAAAGATTTTGGAACTCCTATGAGTCCATCCACATGTTTAGAAACTAATGCACTAGGAAAGGACGCGGATGTAAAGATTTATCGAGGAATGATAAGGTCCCTGCTATATCTAACAGCAAGTCATTCAGATATCATGTTCAGCATATGCAAATGTGCCAGATTTCAGTCAGCGCCCAAAGAATCCCATCTTACGACTGTCAAAAGAATACTTTGATATCTCATTGGACCTTAAAAGCTTGGACTTTGGTATCCTCACTCATCTAGCTTTGAACTAATTGGTTCTTTAGATGCAAATTTTGCAGGTGAAAAAACTAATCGAAAAAGTACTAGTGGAACATGTCAAATTCTTGAGAAAGCACTAATTTCTTGGCACAACAAAAAATAAACTTTTGTAGCGCTTTTTATTATAGAATCTGAATATATTGTAGCTGGTAGCTGTGGTACTTAATTATTATGGATGATGCTTCAATTACTTGACTTTGACTTATCCTTTGAATCTGTTCCAATTTTATGTGACAACGCCAGTGCAACTAGTCTTTCCAAATATACTGTGCCTCATTCTACAGCTAAGCATATAGATATAGAGCATCATTTTATTAGAGACCATGTTGAAAATGAATATTTTGTGCTTGAATTTATTGATTCCAAAAAAATCAACTGGCTGATATTTTTACCAAACCTCTTTTAGAAGAAAGATTCTGTTTTCTTAAATATTGCCTTGGAATTACCTGTTTTAATTAATTATCATCTTGTTTGCCTTTTTGCACCGGTTTAATTACAATTTCTCGTTGTTCTAAAACCCCTTTTTCCAATATCTATTTCCTTTTAAGCATCACATCCTTCTTACTGACGCCGACTTCTCTACTTCACCCCTTCACCTTCCTTTCCCACTCCTTTTTTTCTTTTAAAAATCCTCTGTGTATTCTCGCCTTTCTTAAACTCTCCTTCTTTTTCCTTCTTTTCTCTGACCTCTCTCTTTACCATGACTAGAACCAGGTCCATGGGGTCCTTCATTCTTCCTCCCTCTGGTGAAAAATCCTCTTCTCTAGATCTCAACATTATGTCTCTCTCTTCAGACTCCTGTGAAGGAGAATCTCATGTTCCCTTATCCTCTCATGCCTCAAAGAAGTGTGTCTCTATTGGAAAGAAGGGCAACAACAAAAAGTTCTGGGCTGATTTAGCAGATTCTCTTTCCCCTGAAGACATGCACAAATTCTGGGGTGCTGATCAAAAGAGAAAGTTTGAGTCCTTCAAAAATCGACAGATTGTTCCTAGTTTAGTGATAAATTTGGAGCAACTAGAGGAAATCCACTGCCTGTAAGTACATTCTTCAAAGTCCAAAAATTGACTTTGCTGCTTAAACTTTATATATTGGAGTATTATGAAGAACCTGTTAGATTGTTCTATGCAAATCTGCATGTTTCAAAGGATAGTCATGAACTAAAAACCCTAGTTTTGAAAAATAAAATTATTGTAAATTATTTTTTGTTTGAAAAAATATTTGGGACAAAATTATCTGGTATCGTTCCCTATATGAATGGTGTTTGGCCTGAAGATTTTAAAGTATCTCTAGAAGCTGCTAAGGAAGCAGCGGCTGAAGAGGGTGCAGACCTTTCTGATTTTGGTCCTCTGTCTATGTGTTTTGAACACCATATTCTCGCTCATATGATTGCTACAACTCTGGTTCCTAGAAAAGATTCTCTAAGTACCATCTCAAACAGGGATGTGTTTGTGCTTTACTGTCTACTCAAGAAATATCTGTAACGACTGGGTCTGTCGTTATAGGAAAATAATTTGTGCCAATTTTTAGAGTTAGAAAACTCTAGGTTTGGGAGTTTGAAACTTTGGGCTAGGCTAGTCTTGATCAAATTTGGAGCGAGGTATGGTCTAGTGCAATCTGAGTAAGGATTGTGTTTGATGTCTTGATTCAAGCTAGTATTCCTTGTAGATAACACATAAAGGAGTCTGGGAGACTTTTCAGAATTGAATTCGGGTAAGTAGAACTCCCGAAATTGAGGTTGACGTGAAGGGGTTATTCTGGGACGTCAGAAAAATAAGTGTGTTGTAAAATAGACTAGTTTTGGAGATTTTACGACTTTCTGTCCCTTTTCAACTGCTACAGCGGTTGACACTCTGCCATGGCGACCTCCACTATAGCAGAGAAATTACCGCTATAGCAGAAGTCACCGATGGTCAGCCTCCGCCATAGCGGATGACTCCGCTATGGCGGTACCGCTACAGCAGAGTGAACCACTATAGTGGAGCGTGACGGGATTTAATGAAGAAACTTTCCCAAAATAGTTCAGTTTTTCTTGGAACATTTTGGGAGAAGAAGGGGGCGATTTTGGGCGATTTCTACCAGTTTTCCACCATTTTTCATCGTAAAGGTAAGGATTCTACTCCCCAAACTCTGTGATATATTTCCTACGCTATAGAATTGCTAGGGGTAGACTTGGGGAAAGGTTTGGGATGACCTAGGGATGGTAGAATTCGGGGAAAAAGGGTATTCCAAGGTGCTAGAGTTCTTGGGTCTTGATTCTTGATAATGGGTAATGATCATTTAGCCATAATTCTCTAGGGGAATCCATAAAAATGATGAATTTAGGTGAATTAATGGTGGGAATACCCGGGAATGGGTGGAATGATCATGGTTGGCCTGGGATTTGGGATTTTTCATAATCCGAGTAAAATGTAGGCCATGAGGATTGATTTTTGGTTGCTGTGTATTTGTTTCTAGTCCAAGAACAAGCAAGGGATCCTGAAAGGGTAAAAGCTCTGGCACTGTAGAGCTTGCTTATTCAAGGTAGGTTATGGTTATTGATTCCTGTATGCATTGTATATTTGTGTACTCAGGTCTAAGTATTTGTATGGTTTGCATTGCTTAAGGAATGATTTAGGAATGTCCAAAAGTCCTGTTTTTCAGTCGTGTTAAATGAACTAAGTGTTATTGCTTGTTGGTTTACAAGTGTTGAATATTCATTGTTTGTGACTCTGGATTTATGTGACATTCGGTTGGCTTGGGTACCACGCCTGGTATGGGAATTACTAACGGTTGGCTTGGGTACTACGCCTGTTACGGGATATACTAACGGTTGGCCCAGGTACCACGCCTGGTACGGGATAACACTAATGGTTGGCTTGGGTACCACTCCTGGTACGGATTTACTTTATTGTATTGATTACATCTTTATTAATGGTTCCCTGAGTGGACCGAGTTGTGTTTACGAATTGTGGTTGTGTATTTTTTGTCCTTGAGAGGCCGGGCTGTTACATTGCTTTATGAGTTTGGTCTTGGTGTAGACCGGGTTGTGTGTTTGACACTTAGGTGTTTTCTAAAGGGGATCCAGGGTGGGTCTGGGATATGTGACGAGGTATAATTGTTATTGTTGTGGATTATTGATCATAACTGTGAAGTGGTTTACATATGAGAACAAGTTAAGTAGAGACTTGTAGTTAGGTGTTGACTTGCCTATGTGTTTCTGTACTCTTACTTGATTGTTGTACTACTCATACACTGTTTATTTGGAACTGGCTGATGATCCTACCAGTACAGGGTGGTTGTGTACTGATACTGCACTTGCTTGTCTTTTTGTGAGTACAGGAAATCTTCCAATGGTTGACGCACGACCTCACTTGTAGGCCTGACACTTCGAGATATCAAGGGTGAGCTGTTCGACCAAGCTGCCTTGATTTCCATCTATTTGAGTTGTAGCCCATTTGTTTTGGGCTTAGACTATTTCTATATTTGGGGTTGCATCCCCGTACTTTAGTTTTGGTAGATATTTTTGGTACGATGACTTTCAAATTCTAGGGAGGGATTTTCGCAGGTTATATTTATTTTATAGAGTTGATTTTAGTATGATTGATTGCTAGTTTACATTTCTGCACACTAGTTTTAAGGTGTTAGGCTATGTTAAGAGTTGGACTATATTTGGTTCTCTCATCCGGGGGTTGGGTGGGTGCCACTCACGGCGGTCTGGGTCGTGACAAAGATGGTATCACAGCCCTAGGTTCATTGATCTCGTCGTACCAATATAGGTCTAGTAGAGTTTTGCAGAACGGTGCGGAGACGTCCGTACTTTTCTTCGAGAGGCTATAGAACTTTAGAAAACTATCTCTTCTTTCTTCCATCGTGCTATAACTTTATTTCAATTGGTATCTAGTGATACAAATTGGTATCTGACTCTTTCACTCTTCTGTCCGCAGATGATCAACACCAGGAACAACGGGTCTAGACTGGCGGTCCCAGCAGCGGGCCCAACTGTCCATGGTAGAGGTAGGGGAAAGGGCATAAGATGAGGTAGGGCCACACCCGCCAGGGGTGGGGATCAAGCTGCTGCAAGAGCACGAGAGGCAACCCCTCCTACACCTCAAGAGCAGGTTGTCGAAGATATGGTTGTTGTGGAGGATGAAGGGGTGCCGGTGGAGGCAGATGCGGCACCGACTGGAGGTGCAGGCCTTCCCTCAATGACGCCCGAAGCATTTGAACAGGCTTAGAACTTCTTGAGTGGGTTGGTTGGCACTGGAGCCATACCCGCGAGCGTTGTAAATCAAGCTCTGGGCACTCAACCAGCAGATCCTATGGCTCCTAGGATGGATGCATCTTTAGGCACATGTGACTTCTTCAGGCCAATTCTAGGCCCAGTGATGATAGGAAATGAACATGAGATGCTGACCAAGTTTCTCAAGATGAAACCTCCTACGTTTCAGGGTAGTGACAGGGAAAATGCTTATGAGTTCATACTGGATTGTTATGAGAGGTTACACAAGCTGGGCATTGTGAAACAGTATGGGGTTGAGTTCATCACATTTCAGTTGCAGGGTGATGCCAAGCAGTGGTGGAGATCTCATGTGGAGTGTCGGTCGTCTGTTTTCCCCCCACTGACTTGGGAGCAGTTTCACGCTCTTTTCTTAGAGAAGTACGTGCCCCATACTTTGAGGGACCAGAAAAAGGATGAATTCTTGAATTTATAGCAGGGTAGCATGCCAGTCTCTGCTTATGAGGCAAAATTTCATACCTTGTCTCATTTTGCTACCCAATTGATGGGTTCTGAGGAGGAGCGGGTTAGGTTGTTTGTCAAGGGTTTGAATACTGAGCTTCAGGTATTGTTTGTGCATATGACTTCTTCAGGGAAAGGCTTCAACGAAGTGGTAGATTATGTGAAGAAACTTGAGGGAGTCAGGCAGGCGGGGCAGGCTAAGGTGTTAGCCAAGAAGCCCCAGAATGAGGGAAATTATGGTGGTCCGTACTCCAGGGGTTAGAATCAGTAGTTATACTCAACCCATCCTATTCAGTCAGCTCTACCAGCTGCTACAGGTGGTCATCTGGGGGCTAATCAGCAGTTTTCAGCTCCTAAGGGCCAGAGAGCTTCTTATTCATCTGCTAGCAGGCCTGCACTTGATCGTGGTTGTTTCCATTATGGTAATCTGGGCCACTTTACGAGGGAGTGCCCTCACAGGCAGATCGATAATCAGGTTCAGCAGAAACCTAAGCCTGTGGTTCGGCAGGTAGAAAGTGGGCATGCTAGAGGTCGTCCACAGGGTGGGCGAGGTAACTTTCAGGGAGGTCGGGGAGACAGAGGGAATGACGGTGCGATCAGGGGTGACGCGTAGCCAACCAGGGAGGTTGCTCGAATTGATGACCGGGCTCACTATTATGCTTTTCCAGGGAGGACCGAGGCTGAGTCATCTGACGGGGTGATCACAGGTACCATTCTTATCTGTGATAAAATGACTTCGGTATTATTTGACCCAGGTTCTACATATTCTTATGTGTCTGTGAGTTTTGCGTTGGGTATGGACTTGATATGTGATATCTTTGATTCCCCTATCCATGTTTCTACCCTGATTAGAGAGTCGGTGATTATGACTCATGTTTATCATAATTGCTCGGTTGTATTTATGGGGTTGCAAACTTGGGTAGACTTAGTAATTCTGGATATGGTTGACTTTACTATTATTTTGGGCATGAATTGGTTATCCCCGTATCATGCTATGTTGAATTGTAACACCAAGACTATGGCTCCAGAGATTCCGGGTAAGGATATGCTAGAGTGGGAAGGTGTGTACAGGTCTAAGTCGGACAAAATAATATCATTCGTTCGGGCTAGGAAGCTAGTGGGGAGAGGGTGTTTAGCCTTTTTGGCTCATCTCTGGGATGATAGTGTGGAGTCCCCATCTATTGAGTCAGTTCCAGTTGTTTCAGAGTTTCGAGAGGTGTTTCCAACGAATTTTTCTGGGATACCTCCGCACAGGGATATTGACTTTTGTATAGACTTGGAGCCGGGCACTCATCCCATTTCCATTCCTCTATATCGTATGGCTCCGGGAGAGTTGAGGGAACTTAAGACTCAGCTTCAGGAACTCCTAGATAAGGGATTTATCCATCCCAGTTCTTCGCCTTGGGGTGCTCCAGTATTATTTGTAAAGAAGAAGGATGGTAGTATGTAAATATGCATAGATTACAGGCAGTTGAACAAGGTTACCATTCGGAGTAAGTACCCTCTACCCCATATTGATGATTTGTTTGACCAGTTACAAGGTGCGTCAGTATTTTTGAAGATTGACTTGAGGTCAGGGTACCACTAGTTGAAAATTAGGCCTGAGGATGTTACTAAGACTGCTTTTTGGACTCGATATGGACATTACGAGTTCTTAGTGATGTCATTTGGTTTGACCAATGCACCAGTGATATTCATGAGTCTGATGAATGGGGTGTTTAAATCTTACTTGGATTTGTTCGTCATCATTTTTTTGATGATATTTTGATCTACTCCAAGAGTAGAGAGGAGCACGCTAAACATCTCCGTATAGTATTGGACATTTTGAGACATCAAAAGCTCTATGCGAAGTTTTCCAAGTGCGAATTTTGGTTGACTTCAGCCGTGTTCTTGGGGCATGTAGTGTCAGAATAGGGGGTGATGGTAGATCCTCAGAATATAGAGGCAGTCAAGAGTTGGGAATGACCTAGCTCTATGACTGAGGTGAGGAGTTTTGTTGGGCCCGCAGGTTATTACCAGAGGTTTGTTAAGGATTTTTCATCCATTGCTACTCACTTGACAAGGCTAACACAAAAAGATGTACTGTTTGTGTGGTCCGACAAGTGCGAAGAGAGCTTCCAAAAGCTCAAGACACTTCTGACCACGGCTCCTATTTTGTTCTTGCCGGTTGAAGGTAAAGACTTTATTATTTACTGTGATGCTTTACATTCTAGTTTGGGTGCTGTGTTGATGCAGGATAGGAATGTGATAGCCTATGCTTCTAGGCAGTTGAAGGTGCATGAGAGAAACTATCTGACTCATGATTTAGTGTTGGCAGCAGTGGTCTTTGCACTCAAGATTTGGAGACACTATCTTTATGGTGTCAAGTGTGAGGTGTTCACTGATCATCGCATCCTGCAGCATGTTTTCACTCATAAGAACTTGAATCTGAGGCAGAGAAGATAGATGTAGTTGTTGAAGGACTATGATGTGACTATTCAGTACCATCCGGGTAAGGCTAATATGGTGGTAGACGCATTGAGCCAGAAAATGATTAGCATGGGCAGTTTGGCTTATTTGGAGGTGTCCAAACAACAATAGCAAGGGACATTCAGGAATTGGAGTCCAAGTTTATGCACTTGGATATTTCAGAACAAGGTAGGATTTTGTCCAGTATTGAGGTCAAATCCACATTCATAGAGGAAGGATATGTGTTCCTCGGGTTGATGACATGATTCAGAAGGTGTTGGCAGAGGCTCACAGTTTGCGGTGTTCAATTCATTCGGGTGTAACCAAGATGTACAAGAATTTGAGGCAACTTTATTGGTGACCTGGGATGAAAAGGGACATAGCTGATTTTGTGTCCAAGTGTCAGAATTGCCAGCAGGTAAAGTATGAGAACCAGAGACCTGCAGGACTACTTCAGAGTATGCCCATTCTAGAGTGGAAGTGAGAGAGAATAGCTATGGATTTTGTGGTGGGTCTCCCCAAGATTTTGGGGAAGTATGACTCTATTTGGGTCATTATTGACAGGCTGACCAAGTCAGCTCACTTCATTCCGGTCAGGGTGGATTACAATTTGCAGTAATTGGCTAAGATCTATGTGAAAGATATTGTGAGATTACATGGAGTGCCACTGTCCATCATTTCAGACAGGGGTACGCAGTTTACTTCTAAGTTTTGGGGAAAGTTGCATGAGGAGTTGGGCACTCAACTTACCTTTAGTACAACCTTCCATCCTCAGACTGATGGTCAGTTAGAGAGAATGATTCAGGTATTGGAGGACATGCTGAGGGCATGTGTGATTGACTTCGGGGGTCATTTGGACCAGTTTCTATCGTTGTGTGAGTTCTCATACAATAATAGCTACCAATCCAGTATCAACATGGCGCCGTACGAGGCTCTGTATGAGAGGAGTTGTAGGTCACCGATTGAGTGGTTTAAGGAAGGCAATGTAAAGCCTTTGAGCATAGACTTGGTAAGGGAAGCATAAGAAAAGGTAAGAGGCAATTAGACCAAGTTACTAGCTTCCCAAAGCAGGCAGAATGAATATGTGGATCGCAAGGTTCGGGACATGGAATTTCATGTTGGTGAACATGTATTGTTGAAAGTGTCACCAATGAAAAGAGTTATGCATTTTGGTAAGAGGGTCAATCTCAGCCCCCGGTTCATCAGACCGTTTGAAGTTCTTGAGATTATTGGGCCCATCGCTTACATATTGGCACTACCACCTAGTCTGTCGGGTGTCCATCCGGTATTTCACGTATCCATGCTAAAGCGATACCATGGGGATGGGGACTACATCATCAAGTGGGATGAGGTGCTACTTGATAAGGATCTTCACTATGAAGAGGAACCGATTTTGGTTCTTGATCGGGATGTCCAAAAATTGAGGACAAAGGTGATCCGTATGGTAAAGGTTCAATAGAAGCATCATCCAGTTGAGGGAGCCACTTGGGAAATCGAGAGGGACATGCGGGACAAATACCCTCACTTGTTTGAAGATACAGGTACTACTCTTTTCGCTCTTTACATTTCGTATTTTCAGGTTTGATCATTCCAGGATGAATGATGGGTAAATTGGTATCTGTTATAATGACCGGGTCCATCATTATGGAAAAATTATTCGTGCTAATTTTTAGACTTAGAAAACTCTGGGTTTGAGAGTTTGAAACCTTAGGCTAGGTTAGTCTCGGCCAAATTTGGAGCGAGGTATGGTCTAGGATAATCCGAATAAGGATTGGGTTTGATATCTTGATTCGAGCTAGTTTTCTTTGTAGCTAACACATAAAGGAGTCTGGGAGACTTTTCAAAATTAAATTCGGGTTAGTAGAACTCCCGGAATCAAGGTTGACGTGAAGGGGTTATTCCGGGATGTTGGAAAAATAAGTGTGTTGCAAAATGGACTAAGTTTTGGAGATTTTACGACTTTCTTTCCCATGTCAACAGCTACGGCTGTTGACACTCCTCCATGGCAACCTCCGCTGTAGTGGAGAAATTATCGCTACAACGGAAGTCAACGACGGTCAGCCTCTATCATAGCGGATGAATCTGCTATGGTGTTACCGCTATAGCGGAGCAGATCGCTATAGTGGAGCATGACGGGATTTAATGCAGAAACTTCCCCAAAACAGTTCAGTTTTTCTTAGAGTGTTTTGGGAGAAGAAGGGGGCGATTTTGGGCAATTTCTACTAGTTTTCCATCATTTTTCATCCTAAAGTAAGGATTCTACTCCCCAAACTCCATGATATCTTTCCTACGCTATAGAATCGCTAGGGGTGGACTTGGGGAAAGGTTTGGGATGACCTAGGAATGGTAGAATATGGAGAAAAAGGGGATTCTAGGGTGCTAGAGTTCTTGGGTCTTGATTCTTGAAAATGGGTAATGATCATTTAGCCATAATTCTCTAGGGGAATCCATTAAAATGATGAATTTAGGTGAATTAATGGTGGGAAAGCCCGGGAATGGGTGGAATGATCATGGTTGGCCTGGGATTTGAGATTTTTCATAATTCGGGTAAATTGTAGGCCATGGGGATTGATTTTTGGTTGTTGTGTATTTGTTTCTAACCCAATAACAAGCAAGGGATCCTGAAAGGGGAAAAGCTCTGGCACTGTAGAGCTTGCTTATTCAAGGTAGGTGATGGTTATTGATTCCTGTATGTATTGTATGTTTGTGTACTCAGGTCTAAGTATTTGTATGGTTTGCATTGCTTAGGGAATGATTTAGGAATGTCCAAAAGTCTTGTTTTTCAGTCGTGTGAAATGAACTAAATGTTATTGCTTATCGATTTACAAGTGTTGAATGTTCATCATTTGTGATTATGATTTATGTGACATTCGGTTGGCTCGGGTACCACACCTGGTACGGGAATTACTAACGGTTGGCTCGGGTACTACGCCTGTTATAAGATATACTAAAGGTTTGTTCGGGTACCACACCTAGTAAGGGATAACACTAACGGTTGGCTCGGGTACCACACTTGGTATGGGTTTACTTTATTGTATTGATTGCATCTTTATTAATGGTTCCCTGAGTGGACCGGTTTGTGTTTATGAATTGTGGTTGTGTGTTTTTGGTCCTTGAGAGGTCGGGGCTATTACATTGCTTATAAGTTTGGTCTTGGTGTAGATCGGGTTGTGTGTCTGACACTTAGGTGTTGTCTAGAAGAGATCCAGGGTGGGTCCGAGATATGTGACGAGGTATAATTATTATTGTTGTGGATTATTTATCATAACTGTGAAGTGGTTTACATGTGGGAACAAGTTAAGTAGAGACTTGTAGTTAGGAATACCTCGTGACTTGCCTATGTGTTTTTCTACTCTTACTTGATTGTTGTACTACTCATACACTATTTATTTGGAATTGGCTGATGATCCTACCAGTACACAGTGGTTGTGTACTGATACTGCACTTGCTTGTCTTTTTGTGAGTACATGAAATCTTCCGGCGGTTAACGCACGACCTCACTTGTAGGCCTGACACTTCGAGATACCAAGGGTGAGCTGTTCAACCAAGCTGCCTTGATTTCCATCTATTTGAGTTGTAGCCCATTTGTTTCAGGCTTAGACTATTTCTATATTTGGGGTTGCATCCCCGTACTCTAGTTTTGGTAGATGTTTTTGTACGATGACTTTAAAATTCTAGGGAGGGATTTTCGCAGGTTATATTTATTTTATAGAGTTGATTTTAGTATGATTGATTGCTAGTTTACATTTCTGCACACTAGTTTTAAGCTGTTAGGCTATGCTAAGAGTTGGACTCTATTTGGTTTGCTCATTCGGGGGTTGGATGGGTGCCACTCACGGCGGTCTGGGTCGTGACAATATCGCATCAACTGGGTCTCTTGATTTCGTAAAAATATGTTGGACAATGCAAACAAAAATAATGCTACCGCAAGTCTTCCATATGGTTTGCTGATCTCTAGGATCCTAGTTGACTCCTTAGTTGACTTATCTGACTATAAGGCAACTGAGACATCAACTACCTATAATTCTAGGACTTTCTCTAGCATGGGATACACTCTAGTGGATGACAAGTGGTGTAAAAAAAATACAGTCAAGGCAAAACCAGACTTTGTCAGGGCTAGTCACATTTCTACTGACTCTGCATCTCTCTTGATCAAGGAAGTGGAAGTGATCATTGAACGTCTTCAAAACATCGAAGAAGAAATGACTGTTCTTCAGAAAACAATTGATAAGATGCTGAAATTGGGTAAAGAATCCAGCACAGATGTTGGAAAGCTTCGTCTTGCCTTGGATGGATTAAAGCAGGATGAAGTGTCATCAGTTAACAAGCTTATGAAATAAGTCAGCTCTCTCAAAAAGGAAGCTGACTCATCTCAGAGTGAACTTGCTTTAACTGTCAAAACCTCATGCTCCAACTTCTGCAACAATGTTGAACACTCTTATGACACCTTCTGCAGGAACATGCATAACACCTTGAAGTACATTCTCCAGAAAAAATGATTCTCCTCTATCTTTTCAACTCTCCTATAGGGGTCTGTCTCTATTAACATTTTTTGGGTCTGTAACCGAGGTTTCTTGTACCCCTAACTCTATTTGCTTTACCTTTAACTGTTCCCTCATCTCGTTTATGTGTAACATATTATCTGTTATATACTATCTGCTACATGTTATCTGTTATGTGTGCATTCGTGTTTCTTTTTTATTATGTCAAAGGGGAAGAAAAACACACCTCCACAAATTCATAAAGCAAGGGGGAGCTGAACATTGGAGCACCAAGAAAAGGGGAGCTGACTGGCTAAACAGGAAAGTTAACTACATACGAATTTGTGTCCTTATTTGTCATTATCAAAAAGGGGGAAATTGTTAGCCTCCTATGATTTATTTTAATAATGACAAAACTAATCATCCACTGTATTGCAGGCAAAAAGGAAACAACGATCAGTACCAATGGAGCTAAATCAAGGAAAGCACAAAAGGCAAGAGAAATGACCAATCACAGAACACTCCATGATTAAAGCAGATTAGGAAATCAATATCCCAAAATCAAGAAGAAGAAGATCCAACAGATTGCAAGAATATCTCGAGCCTACAAAGAAAGCCAATAGGACAATCTCTAGACGATAAGAAAAGGTGATCAAGCAACCTAGCAATCTGCTAGCTGTAATTGATCTACATCAATTACAAGAAGATTTTGATGCTACAAAGAAGGCAAACTAAATCACATAACGAAAGGAAGAACCACAAATATATCTGATATGGGCGTGATTGACTGAAAACAATCAATCAAGGAACAAAATTATAATGCTTGATTGATCAGAAGTCCCTTGGGTTTTCCTTTACAAGAGAAACTGCAGACCTATCCACACGAATATTAAAGCACTAGCCGAGAAGAAGAAGCTTATGCAACTTCTCTTGAACCAGATCATTGTCTATCTTTTATCTTTCATAATACTTTGTACTCCTTGATTCTACAATTGTAATAAAAAAGAAAAAGAAAAAGTCAGTACTAGTTATATAGGAAGAGATTGTGTCGTAGAACTAGAAAAGAAGACAATCAGAGATTGTCAAAGAAAGATTGTTGTAAACACATCTCATCAAGAAGCTCTAAAGAAAACCTTTGAAAACCAGGGGGACTAGACTAGGCACCACATTGGTGATCCGAATCAGTATAAATTTTTTTGTCTCTCTTACTTTCAGTTTTTATAGAAGTTATTATATTCTGTATTGAACTAACTTGCAGGTGAGTCGACTTGTATGTTGCCACAGGCGACTTGGTGGAAAGAAATTTTTAATTCACCCCCCTCCTCTCTTGACTTTCAAAACATAGCTAAGAATATAACAATATTAAAGTCTATTTTGATAAATGTATAAATGCTCTTGTACTTTCCTCTTTATCTATGTCCCATTTTAATTAATTTGTTTTCACATCTTATATCTATTTCTTTGTTGAATTTATATTATTTTTGTCTAGAAATCATTTACTTAATTTTGGAGAGTTTTTTGTTGAGATAACGTTAATGCGAAGAAAAGACCATAATTACTAGATAAGATATTGATTATATAATTTTCATAAAGAGGACTCATTATATAATTCATCCTTCATATCCAACACTGAATTAACAAGCTCAAATTTTTTACTGAAAAATATGAAATTGAGTAATTTTAAATAGTACAAGGAATACATAGACTACTTCTTAATCATATCTCCTTCATATTCAATAATAAGATGTGAACTATTAATATTTATTGTGTATTAAAATATTATTTCAGATATGTGTATGAAGATGAAGATTTTGTGCATGACATTAGAAAAGATGAGGCTTTACTATTTCAAAATAGAGTAGTCAATCTTGAAAAGAGAATTATGTCAATGCACGATCGATATTATTATGCTTGAAGGATATAGAGAAGATAAAATGGCTCAAAGAATGTTGCTTTCAGCATCACCTATTGGAACAATCAGATTTCATATGAAAGATAAACCAAAGATTTATTGATAATATTATGATAGAAGAACAAAGATTGATTTGAATAAAGAGTACACCTTTTGATTTTATGCATAAAGGGTCTTAAGGTTACATAACAACACTAATTTCTTGTATATTTAAACTTTTAATTTATAACACAATCACATATTTTTTGAATATGTATGCAATTAGAAATTTATAACTATCGTTGAACAAGCTATTTAACATTACTACAATGCAACCAAAATTTATACAGGAATGCTGCTAGATCCATCATACAAAGAATGAATGACAATATATTACTAATGATATTAATTAGAATAAAAATGTAAACTACAATGTCATGCGATATATACACATTTTATCGACTTGTCTTTAAAATCATGTGCAACACACATGCTGCAGAACTAGTCTATATATATATATATATATATATATATATATATATATGTGTGTGTGTGTGTGTGTGTATGTGTGTGTGTGTGTAGACTTTAGTTAAATAGAGTAAAATAATTTAGTTTTTTTTGTGCATTTTATAAATTATATTTCTTTAATGCATTTTATATATGTCGGAAAATTTTTTCATAAAAATTTAGAAGAAATTGCAATAATGCACTTTTAGAAATTGTGTTCGCGGATATGTTTCATAAATTATATTTGTATAAAATATTTATAAATTGCTCTTGTCAAATACGATTTACAAATTACATTTGTTGAATGCAATTTGCGTGGTCTTTGTGATTTTAAAATTATGAATTGAATAATATTTTTTACTTTAAATTTTGTAATTACTAGTATGTATAATTATTAAAATAATTTTTAAAATGTTACAAGTACTTAAAACACAATAAATAATTTTTATTAATTAAATGTACTTCTCTACTATGCTAAATGTCTTAATTTTAGCATTTGTTATATATTTTGGTCATTTAATATTTTCTCACCTTTAAAAATATATCTCGTATTTATTTTTGATCCCAACAGAGCTATTATAAAAAATTATTTTAAATTATAATTTCATTGAGGAACAAACTAATCGCAATTATATATATATATATATATATATATATATATATCAATTGGTAAAGATCAATCAATATTAATTTGTATGATTTGTCAATTAGATTTACATAATATCATAGTCAAATATGTAATATAAATTGTGGATTGATAGTTTGACTATTATCTAATCTTTTTTATCAGATTATTTAAGTTATTTTAAATTCAAGTGAAAACTCTGCTTATAAATAACATTACTTTGTTTTCATCAAGCACCTAAGAAAAAAAAAATCAACTGAGGAGAAGAAGTGCTTATATAATATTATAAAATGAATTTCATAAAAGTTCTAGTGACAATTTTTCTCATTGTGTCTGTTTTAACAAATGTTGAAGCTGTTGGTGAAGATCAAATATCTTGCAAAGCAAAATGTATACTCTTATGTGCCTTGAGTAAAACACCTGGTTGCCTTGCCGACTGTATGAAACAATGTCACCTTCACATTTTTACGGAAGAATTAAATTGTAATTCTTCTTGTTCAATTGAACGTTGCTCCAAATTTAAAAAAGGTATAATTTTATTTCGATAACCTTTTTATTTTAATAATTTTGTATGTTAATATCACTTAATTTATGAATTTTGATAAATTTTATGTAGATTCGAAGTTGATGGAGAGCTGCTTAGAAGAATGTTCAACAAAATATTGTATCAAAAAAGACATGTAATTTCATGCTTGTTATTTTTTGCAAAAGCACAAGTAATGAAAAGAAATTAAGATAAATAATTATCTTATATATCTTATTACTCCAAATGTGTTGATTTATATTTTCTTATAATAAAGTGAAGTAATATTCTTGATAATTTCATCTTTTAATTTTTCCTCCATTATTATCTCATGAAATTACAAGAAAATTATATTGTTCTCTTTCTCTCTTTAAGATAATGCGTTGTATTTTTATTTTGATCGGATGAATCCAATGAATAATTAATTATAACAAATATCTAAATTTTAAATTAAAAAAAATTAATGGGTAAGGGATTGTGTCGAACCCCCTTTTCTCTTTGGAGCCTGACTCCCACTCGTCAATTTCTTGTTCTCATGTTATAGATTTTTAGTCCTAGATTTATTGTTCTTTGTTATGCAATTTTTATGAACAATTTAGAGATATTAAGAAAAAATATTATAGACTAGGTTCTTCTTTAGGATCTCTCATTCTAGTATGAGTTAAGCTCTGAAAACGTCAATAACATCTAGAAATGGCAAAATCAATCGATCTTTTAGTACCCTATCAAACTTGCCTAAGTTTAATTTGGTTCATCTGTAACAAGTATTGCCTGGCATCCGAATAATGTGCGTCTGTTTCTTTCTATATTATTGCATCATGTAGCAGCAAAAGGATACCCTGACATCATTTGAATAGTTGCACTATTATTTACAACATATTTTTTGGTATGGATTTAGTCGAGGCGCACGAAAGCTGACCCGGACACCGTGATCATAAAAAAAAATCTGCCAAGGATTTGAGGACTATTCTTTTTCTTGACTTGCAGCTCTGTCATTTTGAGTATTCCATTGATATAGTGGATCAGTTGCCATCAATTTATTGATACAATTTTAAGTAACATTACAATGCTCATGGCATTCCAAGATTAACTTACTTTAGGAAATGCCCCATAGTTGAGCCCCTATTGGGTGGTCATAAATCTCACCTACTAGAACTTGTTTTTGATATATCATCCATTTTATTGATATTTTGTGTTTTCCATATATATTTTATATATTAGAGATTCTGCAATGGGAAATTCTGCAGATGCTAAATTTGGAGAGGTCTGAATCTTATCTTATGTTGTAACCCTGCGTATCCAATTCTATTTTTATTTATGTTCAAAGAAAGCCTCTCATATTTTACCTTTATGTTCTAGAAGAGAGCTTCATGATATACTAACTTATTCATTGGAAAAGTAAATGATAATCTTAATAATCAGAAGTGCATAATTTTTGTGTTTGACTAAATAAGAATTCTCTCTCTTATCAACTGAAGCACTGAACAATTTCATATTGATTTCTTGTGAAAGAAAAATAAAGTTGACCTTCACTCACTTTCTTGTGGAAAGCAGAAAGCCAAAGGCTTACATCTGAAATATCAGATATTTTATAAACCATGAGCACATTGACAAGTCATGGGCATGGAAAGAGTCCAATTTTCTGAACTCTCTTCTTATAACTATTTATGATTTTAAACTTTAAAGCTATATGATTCTACTCTATAGTCCATGTGCAACGTTTCCTATTCAGATACAGTTCTGTGTATTTTGGCATGTCGAGTATCAGATATATAATTGCTAAGATAGTTTCTGTACCTCCTTGTTGAATAGATGTTATTCAAGTTTGCTTAAATCAGTTTTAAAATATCATATGTAGCTTTGAATTCAAACTGGTTAGCTATTCTAATCTTATCGTTTTCATACTCTAATGTGCTTTCCCCCTTTCTGTGTTGATTTTACTTTAGCCCTTGCAAGAATATGTATTTTCTGTATTTTTGACTGTTTAAATTCGGGAACATTTCCTTCAATTCGGTTGATTGACAACGCCTAACAGGCTATCTCAAAGCTTGACATTGACTTGTGGTATTCATAGAGGATGTTCATTTCTTCTTTCAGAAAATTGTGTTGTCTTGCAAGATAATGTTCTAAGGAATTGGCTGACAGACATCAGAAAACACTACTCTTCATGTTTTTTTTTTAATTCTGGATGGCATTCATATGTCCTATTTTCATTATATGTTCATAGAAAGAGTAATATATCCTTTTATTCATATTAATGCAATAAATTGTCCAGCTTGATCTATGCTTTTGTTGGGCTTTTGGTGTCAGATGGTCCCCAAGTGGCAATACCTTAGCATATGTAGGTCAGATATTCCTTTCTTTGCTTCTTTGCCTTATGCATTATTTTTGGCAGTGCTTCAACTGTCTCATTTTGGTTGCATATTCGCTTACTGTGTTTGTGTTCTCATTTTCTATTTTATTTTTCTTGGTCTTCGACTAAGTATCCAAAAATTTTCATGTAATACTAATGCAGCTTAGATGTTGAGTATTGTACGATCTCTCAGATCATAACTCAATGATATACTTCGTTGATGAAGTTGGTCCCTCTGCTGCAGCACAAAGTGTAGCGATCCGTGATTTGCCCCAACTCATTTTACTTTTTCTTTTTCAGATCTTAGTATTACTTCTTTCTAAAAGGATGGTTGTTGGAGTGGGATTTGATTGCAACCCAATGGTATTTGTGGCAGATGAAAGTAGACTCTGGTATGTTGATCATCTGGAACTTGCAATTCTTGCTTCCTTCTTTCCTAATCTCCATTATTCCTTGCTTCATTTTTTTTCCGGGGGGGGGCGGGGGGTATATATTATGATCAATAACAATCGGGTTTATGTTACGTGTACTCAGTTATGGTAGTAACGGGTATGGATAAGTATCTAACATGGGATTATCCACCTTTTATTGTATTTTGATGGACCTACATGAAATACCTATACCAATATTAGCATAGGTGGAGTCTATGTTGTCTATTCCCTCTTTGGGTTAACCATTGCGAAATCTTCAATCTACTTTTACTATTGAGGAAATAATTAATTAAATTTGGTTTTTATGCTTCAGGAGTTTCTTGAGATTCCTTGATGAACGGAAAGCAACGTCTTCAAGTGACAAATATGGATCACAGGTACTTATCCAAGACCCAGCTAGTTATGAAATTATCTACCTTTAAACTTCATTGACGGTGTAGAGCAGTGAACTTATACAACTATTCCGCGCCCTTATAACCTAGGCCTTCTACAGTTGATACTTCTGATCGATTTTCTTACTCGTGCATTTATCATGGCTCTTTATTTGTCTCTCATCTCCGTATATTTCACAGTTTACAGAAGCATTTGGTAAATTCTATGGTCAATCAAAGCTTTCAGCCAGCAACAACGTTGAGCAGTCAAGAGGCGCTCATGACAACTGTATCAAGTAATATTTCAAGAAAATCAAATTTTTTCTTGCCTTCCATTTAAGCTTTTAATAGTTCAAGATAAAATCTTACCACAACACTTTTTCTTTTATCCAGTTGTCACAACCCAACCAGTCGTGAGTGGCACCCACCCAACCCCGGGATGAGCGAACCAATGAGTTCAACCCTTGCCTAGACTAACAGCCTAAAATCAGCAATCAAAATAAATCAAAAACTAATCATAATAATTATCCTGCGGAAATCCCTCCTAGGAACTGAAAGTCATTGTACCAAACATCAATATCAAATATCTGAATACGGGGATGCAACCCCGAAAGATAAAAATGAAATAGTTTTAGGTCCGAAACAAATGGACTGAAACTCTAAGGACAACCCAAGGTAGCTCGAAACAAGCAGCTCACCCTTGAAAGTCAGAATCGTCGGTGCTAAATGCGAGATCGCGTCTAAGTCGCTGGTAGATTTTTTGTACTCACCAAAGACAAGCAAGTGCAGTATCAGTACACCACCACTGTGTACTGGTAGGATCATCATCCAGTTTTCAAGTAAACAACATATACAACAGTACAACATATGCAAGTAAATATATGAAAAACATGCAACAAGTATACATGTCCTAGACTACAAGTCTCTACCTACCTTGTCCCAGCATGAAATCCATCTCTTACAGTTCTATACAAACATGAGCCATTAATTATACTTTTCCATCTAGCCTGGACCCACCCTGGAATCCTCTCTAGAAACATACTAAAAGTAATGATTCCACCCGGCCTAAACCAAGACCAACACAACAGTTATACAAAGTTCTGGTCCACTCACGAAACCAATATCAAGTATCACATTCACTAAACAACCCGGTCCACACACGAAACCAATATCAGCCAATGCAATCAATAATCAATGAACCAATGCAAGATGAAATAAAGTAAACCCATACCAGGCGTGGTACCCATGCCAACCAAATGTTATACCCGTACCAGGCACTGTAGAGCTTGCTTATTCAAGGTAGGTGATGGTTATTGATTCCTGTATGTATTGTATGTTTGTGTACTCAGGTCTAAGTATTTGTATGGTTTGCATTGCTTAGGGAATGATTTAGGAATGTCCAAAAGTCTTGTTTTTCAATCGTGTGAAATGAACTAAGTGTTATTGCTTATCGATTTACAAGTGTTGAATGTTCATCATTTGTGATTGCGATTTATGTGACATTCGGTTGGCTCGGGTACCACGCCTGGTACGGGAATTACTAACGGTTGGCTCGGGTACTACGCCTGTTATGAGATATACTAAAGGTTTGTTCGGGTACCACACCTAGTAAGGGATAACACTAACAGTTGGCTCGGGTACCACGCTTGGTATGGGTTTACTTTATTGTATTGATTGCATCTTTATTAATGGTTCCCTGAGTGGACCGAGTTGTGTTTATGAATTGTGGTTGTGTGTTTTTGATCCTTGAGAGGCCGGGCTGTTACATTGCTTATAAGTTTGGTCTTGGTGTAGATCGGGTTGTGTGTCTGACACTTAGGTGTTGTCTAGAAGGGATCCAGGGTGGGTCCGAGATATGTGACGAGGTATAATTGTTATTGTTGTGGATTATTTATCATAACTGTGAAGTGGTTTACATGTGGGAACAAGTTAAGTAGAGACTTGTAGTTAGGAATACCTGGTGACTTGCCTATGTGTTTTTCTACTCTTACTTGATTGTTGTACTACTCATACACTATTTATTTGGAATTGGCTGATGATTCTACCAGTACACAGTGGTTGTGTACTGATACTGCACTTGCTTGTCTTTTTGTGAGTACAGAAAATCTTCCGGTGATTGACGCACGACCTCACTTGTAGGCCTGACACTTCGAGATACCAAGGGTGAGCTGTTCAACCAAGCTGCCTTGATTTCCATCTATTTGAGTTGTAGCCCATTTGTTTCAGGCTTAGACTATTTCTATATTTGGGGTTGCATCCCCGTACTCTAGTTTTGGTAGATGTTTTTGTACGATGACTTTCAAATTCTAGGGAGGGATTTTCGCAGGTTATATTTATTTTATAGAGTTGATTTTAGTATGATTGATTGCTAGTTTACATTTCTGCACACTAGTTTTAAGCTGCTAAGAGTTGGACTCTATTTGGTTTGCTCATTCGGGGGTTGGATGGGTGCCACTCACGGCGGTCTGGGTCGTGACAATATCGCATCAATTGGGTCTCTTGATTTCGTAAAAATATGTTGGACAATGCAAACAAAAATAATGCTACCGCAAGTCTTCCATATGGTTTGCTGATCTCTAGGATCCTAGTTGACTCCCTAGTTGACTTATCTGACTATAAGGCAACTGAGACATCAACTACCTATAATTCTAGGACTTTCTCTAGCATGGGATACACTCTAGTGGATGACAAGTGGTGTAAACAAAATACAGTCAAGGCAAAACCAGACTTTGTCAGGGCTAGTCACATTTCTACTGACTCTGCATCTCTCTTGATCAAGGAAGTGGAAGTGATCATTGAACGTCTTCAAAACATCGAAGAAGAAATGACTGTTCTTCATAAAACAATTGATAAGATGCTGAAATTGGGTGAAGAATCCAGCACAGATGTTGGAAAGCTTCGTCTTGCCTTGTATGGATTAAAGATGGATGAAGTGTCATCTGTTAACAAGCTTATGAAATAAGTCAGCTCTCTCAAAAAGTAAGCTGACTCATCTCAGAGTGAACTTGCTTTAACCGTCAAAACCTCATGCTCCAACTTCTGCAACAATGTTGAACACTCTTATGACACCTTCTACAGGAACATGCATAACACCTTGAAGTACATTCTCCAGAAAAAATGATTCTCCTCTCTCTTTTGAACTCTCCTATAGGGGTCTGTCTCTATTAACATTCTTTTTGGGTCTGTAACCGAGGTTTCTTACACCCCTAACTCTATTTGCTTTACCTTCAACTGTTCCCTCATCCCGTTTATGTGTCACATATTATCTGTTATATACTATCTGGTACATGCTATCTGTTATGTGTGCATTCGTGTTTCTTTTTTATTATGTCAAAGGGGAAGAAAAACACACCTCCACAAATTCATAAAGCAAGGGGGAGCTGAACATTGGAGCACCAAGAAAAGGGGAGCTGACTGGCTAAACAGGAAAGTTAACTACATATGAATTTGTGTCCTTATTTGTCATTATCAAAAAGGGGGAAATTGTTAGCCTCCTATAATTTATTTTAATAATGACAAAACTAATCATCCACTGTATTGCAGGCAAAAAGGAAACAACGATCAGTACCAATGGATCTAAATCAAGGAAAGCACAAAAGGCAAGAGAAATGACTAATCACAGAACACTCCATGATTAAAGCAGATTAGGAAATCAATATCCTAAAATCAAGAAGAAGAAGATCCAACAGATTGTAAGAATATCTCGAGCCTACAAAGAAAGCCAATAGGACAATCTCTAGACGATAAGAAAAGGTGATCAAGCAACCTAGCAATCTGCTAGCTGTAATTGATCTACATCAATTACAAGAAGATTTTGATGCTACAAAGAAGGCAAACTAAATCAGATAACGAAAGGAAGAACCACAAATATATCTGATATGGGCGTAATTGACTGAAAACAATCAATCAAGGAACAAAATTATAATGCTTGATTGATCCGAAGTCCCTTGGGTTTTCCTTTACAAGAGAAACTGCAGACCTATCCACACGAATATTAAAGCACTAGCCGAGAAGAAGAAGCTTATGCAACTTCTCTTGAACCAGATCATTGTCTATCTTTTATCTTTCATAATACTTTGTACTCCTTGAGTCTACAATTGTAATAAAAAAGAAAAAGAAAAAGTCAGTACTAGTTATATAGGAAGAGATTGTGTCGTAGAACTAGAAAAGAAGACAATCAGAGATTGTCAAAGAAAGATTGTTGTAAACACATCTCATCAAGAAGCTCTAAAGAAAACCTTTGAAAACCAGGGGGACTGGACTAGGCACCACATTGGTGATCCGAATCAGTATATATTTTTTTGTCTCTCTTACTTTCAGTTTTTATAGAAGTTATTATATTCTGTATTGAACTAACTTGCAGGTGAGTCGACTTGTATGTTGCCACAGGCGACTTGGTGGAAAGAAATTTTTAATTCACCCCCCTCCTCTCTTGACTTTCAGAACATAGCTAAGAATATAACAATATTAAAGTCTATTTTGATAAATGTATAAATGCTCTTGTACTTTCCTCTTTATCTATGTCCCATTTTAATTAATTTGTTTTCACATCTTATATCTATTTCTTTGTTGAATTTATATTATTTTTGTCTAGAAATCATTTACTTAATTTTGGAGAGTTTTTTGTTGAGATAACGTTAATGCGAAGAAAAGACCATAATTACTAGATAAGATATTGATTATATAATTTTCATAAAGAGGACACATTATATAATTCATCCTTCATATCCAACACTGAATTAACAAACTCAAAATTTTTACTGAAAAATATGAAATTGAGTAATTTTAAATAGCACAAGGAATACATAGACTACTTCTTAATCATATCTCCTTCATATTCAATAATAAGATGTGAACTATTAATATTTATTGTGTATTAAAATATTATTTCAGATATGTGTATGAAGATGAAGATTTTGTGCATGACATTAGAAAAGATGAGGCTTTACTATTTCAAAATAGAGTAGTCAATCTTGAAAAGAGAATTATGCCAATGCACGATCAATATTATTATGCTTGAAGGATATAGAGAAGATAAAATGGCTCAAAGAATGTTGCTTTCAGCATCACCTATTGGAACAATCAGATTTCATATGAAAGATAAACCAAAGATTTATTGATAATATTATGATAGAAGAACAAAGATTGATTTGAATAAAGAGTACACCTTTTGATTTTATGCATAAAGGGTCTTAAGGTTACATAACAACACTAACTTCTTGTATATTTAAACTTTTAATTTATAACACAATCACATATATTTTGAATATGTATGCAATTAGAAATTTATAACTATCATTGAATAAGTTATTTAACATTACTACAATGCAACCAAAATTTATACAGGAATGGTGCTAGATCCATCATACAAAGAATGAATGACAATATATTACTAATGATATTAATTAGAATAAAAATGTAAACTACAATGTCATGCGATATATACACATTTTATCGACTTGTCTTTAAAATCATGTGCAACACACATGCTGCAGAACTAGTCTATATATATATATATATATATATATATATATATATATGTGTGTGTGTGTGTGTGTGTATGTGTGTGTGTGTGTAGACTTTAGTTAAATAGAGTAAAATAATTTAGTTTTTTTTGTGCATTTTATAAATTATATTTCTTTAATGCATTTTATATATGTCGGAAAATTTTTTCATAAAAATTTAGAAGAAATTGCAATAATGCACTTTTAGAAATTGTGTTCGCGGATATGTTTCATAAATTATATTTGTATAAAATATTTATAAATTGCTCTTGTCAAATACGATTTACAAATTACATTTGTTGAATGCAATTTGCGTGGTCTTTGTGATTTTAAAATTATGAATTGAATAATATTTTTTACTTTAAATTTTGTAATTACTAGTATGTATAATTATTAAAATAATTTTTAAAATGTTACAAGTACTTAAAACACAATAAATAATTTTTATTAATTAAATGTACTTCTCTACTATGCTAAATGTCTTAATTTTAGCATTTGTTATATATTTTGGTCATTTAATATTTTCTCACCTTTAAAAATATATCTCGTATTTATTTTTGATCCCAAAAGAGCTATTATAAAAAATTATTTTAAATTATAATTTCATTGAGGAACAAACTAATCGCAATTATATATATATATATATATATATATATATATATATATATATATATCAATTGGTAAAGATCAATCAATATTAATTTATATGATTTGTCAATTAGATTTACATAATATCATAGTCAAATATGTAATATAAATTGTGGATTTATAGTTTGACTATTATCTAATCTTTTTTATCAGATTATTTAAGTTATTTTAAATTCAAGTGAAAACTCTGCTTATAAATAACATTACTTTGTTTTCATCAAGCACCTAAGAAAAAAAAATTAACTGAGGAGAAGAAGTGCTTATATAATATTATAAAATGAATTTCATAAAAGTTCTAGTGACAATTTTTCTCATTGTGTCTGTTTTAACAAATGTTGAAGCTGTTGGTGAAGATCAAATATCTTGCAAAGCAAAATGTATACTCTTATGTGCCTTGAGTAAAACACCTGGTTGCCTTGCCGACTGTATGAAACAATGTCACCTTCACATTTTTACGGAAGAATTAAATTGTAATTCTTCTTGTTCAATTGAACGTTGCTCCAAATTTAAAAAAGGTATAATTTTATTTCGATAACCTTTTTATTTTAATAATTTTGTATGTTAATATCACTTAATTTATGAATTTTGATAAATTTTATGTAGATTCGAAGTTGATGGAGAGCTGCTTAGAAGTATGTTCAACAAAATATTGTATCAAAAAAGACATGTAATTTCATGCTTGTTATTTTTTGCAAAAGCACAAGTAATGAAAAGAAATTAAGATAAATAATTATCTTATATATCTTATTACTCCAAATGTGTTGATTTATATTTTCTTATAATAAAGTGAAGTAATATTCTTGATAATTTCATCTTTTAATTTTTCCTCCATTATTATCTCATGAAATTACAAGAAAATTATATTGTTCTCTTTCTCTCTTTAAGATAATGCGTTGTATTTTTATTTTGATCGGATGAATCCAATGAATAATTAATTATAACAAATATCTAAAAAAAATTGCCAAGGATTTGAGGACTATTCTTTTTCTTGACTTGCAGCTCTGTCATTTTGAGTATTCCATTGATATAATGGATCAGTTGCCATGAATTTATTGATACAATTTTAAGTAATATTACAATGCTCATGGCATTCCAAGATTAACTTACTTTAGGAAATGCCCCATAGTTGAGCCCCTATTGGGTGGTCATAAATCTCGCCTACTAGAACTTGTTTTTGATATATCATCCATTTTATTAATATTTTGTGTTGTCCATATATATTTTATATATTAGAGATTCTGCAATGGGAAATTCTGCAGATGCTAAATTTGGAGAGGTCTGAATCTTATCTTATGTTGTAACCCTGCGTATCCAATTCTATTTTTCTTTATGTTCAAAGAAAGCTGCTCATATTTTACCTTTATGTTCTAGAAGAGAGCTTCATGATATACTAACTTATTCATTGGAAAAGTAAATGATAATCTTAATAATCAGAAGTGCATAATTTTTGTGTTTGACTAAATAAGAATTCTCTCTCTTATCAACTGAAGCACTGAACAATTTCATATTGATTTCTTGTGAAAGCAAAATAAAGTTGACCTTCACTCACGTTCCTGTGGAAAGCAGAAATCCAAAGGCTTACATCTGAAATATCAGATATTTTATAAACCAGGAGCACATTGACAAGTCATGGGCATGGAAAGAGTCCAATTTTCTGAACTCTCTTCTTATAACTATTTATGATTTTAAACTTTAAAGCTATATGATTCTACTATATCGTCCATGTGCAATGTTTCCTATTCAGATACAGTTCTATGTATTTTGGCATGTCGAGTATCAGATATATAATTGCTAAGATAGTTTCTGTACCTCCTTGTTGAATAGATGTTATTCAAGTTTGCTTAAATCAGTTTTAAAATATCATATGTAGCTTTGAATTCAAACTGGTTAGCTATTCTAATCTTATCGTTTTCATACTCTAATGTGCTTTCCCCCTTTCTGTGTTGGTTTTACTTTAGCCCTTGCAAGAATATGTGTTTTCTGTATTTTTGACTCTTTAAATTCGGGAACATTTTCCTTCAATTCGGTTGACTGACAACGCCTAACAGGCTATCTCAAAGCTTGACACTGACTTGTGGTATTCATAGAGGATGTTCATTTCTTCTTTCAGAAAATTGTGTTGTCTTGCAAGATAATGTTCTAAGGAATTGGCTGACAGACATCAGAAAACACTACTCTTCATGTTTTTTTTTAATTCTGGATGGCATTCATATGTCCTATTTTCATTATATGTTCATAGAAAGAGTAATAGATCCTTTTATTCATATTAATGCAATAAATTGTCCAGCTTGATCTATGCTTTTGTTGGGCTTTTGGTGTCAGATGGTCCCCAAGTGGCAATACCTTAGCATATGTAGGTCAGATATTCCTTTCTTTGCTTCTTTGCCTTATGCATTATTTTTGGCAGTGCTTCAACTGTCTCATTTTGGTTGCATATTCGCTTACTGTGTTTGTGTTCTCATTTTCTATTTTATTTTTCTTGGTCTTCGACTAAGTATCCAAAAATTTTCATGTAATACTAATGCAGCTTAGATGTTGAGTATTGTACGATCTCTCAGATCATAACTCAATGATATACTTCGTTGATGAAGTTGGTCCCTCTGCTGCAGCACAAAGTGTAGCGATCCGTGATTTGCCCCAACTCATTTTACTTTTTCTTTTTTAGATCTTAGTATTACTTCTTTCTAAAAGGATGGTTGTTGGAGTGGGATTTGATTGCAACCCAATGGTATTTGTGGCAGATCAAAGTAGACTCTGGTATGTTGATCATCTGGAACTTGCAATGCTTGCTTCCTTCTTTCCTAATCTCCATTATTCCTTGCTTCATTTTTTTTCGGAGGGGGGGGGTATATATTATGATCAATAACAATCGGGTTTATGTTACATGTACTCAGTTATGGTAGTAACGGGTATGGATAAGTATCTAACATGGGATTATCCACCTTTTATTGTATTTTGATGGACCTACATGAAATACCTATACCAATATTAGCATAGGTGGAGTCTATGTTGTCTATTCCCTCTTTGGGTTAACCATTGCGAAATCTTCAATCTACTTTTACTATTGAGGAAATAATTAATTAAATTTGGTTTTTATGCTTCAGGAGTTTCTTGAGATTCCTTGATGAACGGAAAGCAACGTCTTCAAGTGCCAAATATGGATCACAGGTACTTATCCAAGACCCAGCTAGTTATGAAATTATCTACCTTTAAACTTCATTGATGGTGTAGAGCAGTGAACTTATACAACTATTCCGCGCCCTTATAACCTAGGCCTTCTACAGTTGATACTTCTGATCGATTTTCTTACTCGTGCATTTATCATGGCTCTTTATTTGTCTCTCATCTCCGTATGTTTCACAATTTACAGAAGCATTTGGTAAATTCTATGGTCAATCAAAGCTTTCAGCCATCAACAACGTTGAGCAGTCAAGAGGCGCTCATGACAACTGTATCAAGTAATATTTCAACAAAATCACATTTTTTCTTGCCTTCCATTTAAGCTTTTAATAGTTCAAGATAAAATCTTACCACAACACTTTTTCTTTTATCCAATTGTCACAACCCAACCAGTCGTGAGTGGCACCCACTCAACCCCAGGATGAGCGAACCAATAGAGTTCAATCCTTGCCTAGACTAACAGCCTAAAACCAGCAAGCAAAAAGTAAACTAGCAATCAAAATAAATCAAAAACTAATCATAATAATTATCCTGCGGAAATCCCTCCTAGGAACTAAAAGTCATCGTACCAAACATCAATATCAAATATCTGAATACGGGGATGCAACCCCAAAAGATAAAAATGAAATAGTTTTAGGTCCGAAACAAATGGACTGAAACTCTAAGGACAACCCAAGGTAGCTCGAAACAAGCAGCTCACCCTTGAAAGTCAGAATCGTCGGTGCTAAATGCGAGATCGCGTCTCAGTCGCTGGTAGATTTTTTGTACTCACCAAAGACAAGCAAGTGCAGTATCAGTACACCACCACTGTGTACTGGTAGGATCATCAGCCAGTTTTCAAGTAAACAACATATACAACAGTACAACATATGCAAGTAAATATATGAAAAACATGCAACAAGTATACATGTCCTAGACTACAAGTCTCTACCTACCTTGTCCCATCATGAAATCCATCTCTTACAGTTCTATACCACGAACATGAGCCATTAATTATACTTTTCCATCTAGCCTGGACCCACCCTGGAATCCTCTCTAGAAACATACTAAAAGTAATATTCCACCCGGCCTAAACCAAGACAAACACAACAGTTATACAAAGTTCCCGGTCCACTCACGAAACCAATATCAAGTATCACATTCACTAAACAACCTGGTCCACAAACGGAACCAATATCAGCCAATGCAATCAATAATCAATGAACCAATGCAAGATGAAATAAAGTAAACCCATACAAGGCGTGGTACCCGTGCCAACCAAGTGTTATACCCGTACCAGGCACTGTAGAGCTTGCTTATTCAAGGTAGGTGATGGTTATTGATTCCTGTATGTATTGTATGTTTGTGTACTCAGGTCTAAGTATTTGTATGGTTTGCATTGCTTAGGGATTGATTTAGGAATGTCCAAAAGTCTTGTTTTTCAGTCGTGTGAAATGAACTAAGTGTTATTGCTTATCGATTTACAAGTGTTGAATGTTCATCATTTGTGATTGTGATTTATGTGACATTCGGTTGGCTCGGATACCACGCCTGGTATGGGAATTACTAATGGTTGGCTCGGGTACTACGCCTGTTATGAGATATACTAAATGTTTGTTTGGGTACCACACCTAGTAAGGGATAACACTAACGGTTGGCTCGGGTACCACGCTTGGTATGGGTTTACTTTATTGTATTGATTGCATCTTTATTAATGGTTCCCTGAGTGGACCGGGTTGTGTTTATGAATTGTGGTTGTGTGTTTTTGGTTCTTGAGAGGCCGGGCTGTTACATTGCTTGTAAGTTTGGTCTTGGTGTAGATCGGGTTGTGTGTCTGACACTTAGGTGTTGTCTAGAAGGGATCCAGGGTGGGTCCGAGATATGTGACGAGGTATAATTGTTATTGTTGTGGATTATTTATCATAACTGTGAAGTGGTTTACATGTGGGAACAAGTTAAGTAGAGACTTGTAGTTAGGAATACCTGGTGACTTTCCTATGTGTTTTTCTACTCTTACTTGATTGTTGTACTACTCATACACTATTTATTTAGAATTGGCTGATGATCCTACCAGTACATAGTGGTTGTGTACTGATACTGCACTTGCTTGTCTTTTTGTGAGTACAGAAAATCTTCCGGCGATTGACGCATGACCTCACTTGTAGGCCTGACACTTCGAGATACCAAGGGTGAGCTGTTCAACCAAGCTGCCTTGATTTCCATCTATTTGAGTTATAGCCCATTTGTTTCAGGCTTAGACTATTTCTATATTTGGGGTTGCATCCCCGAACTCTAGTTTTGGTAGATGTTTTTGTACGATGACTTTCAAATTCTAGGGAGGGATTTTCGAAGGTTATATTTATTTTATAGAGTTGATTTTAGTATGATTGATTGCTAGTTTACATTTCTGCACACTAGTTTTAAGCTGCTAAGAGTTGGACTCTATTTGGTTTGCTCATTCGGGGGTTGGATGGGTGCCACTCACGGCGGTCTGGGTCGTGACAATATCGCATCAACTGGGTCTCTTGATTTCGTAAAAATATGTTGGACAATGCAAACAAAAATAATGCTACAGCAAGTCTTCCATATGGTTTGCTGATCTCTAGGATCCTAGTTGACTCCCTAGTTGACTTATCTGACTATAAGGCAACTGAGACATCAACTACCTATAATTCTAGGACTTTCTCTAGCATGGGATACACTCTAGTGGATGACAAGTGGTGTAAACAAAATACAGTCAAGGCAAAACCAGACTTTGTCAGGGCTAGTCACATTTCTACTGACTCTGCATCTCTCTTGATCAAGGAAGTGGAAGTGATCATTGAACGTCTTCAAAACATCGAAGAAGAAATGACTGTTCTTCATAAAACAATTGATAAGATGCTGAAATTGGGTGAAGAATCCAGCACAGATGTTGGAAAGCTTCGTCTTGCCTTGTATGGATTAAAGATGGATGAAGTGTCATCTGTTAACAAGCTTATGAAATAAGTCAGCTCTCTCAAAAAGTAAGCTGACTCATCTCAGAGTGAACTTGCTTTAACCGTCAAAACCTCATGCTCCAACTTCTGCAACAATGTTGAACACTCTTATGACACCTTCTACAGGAACATGCATAACACCTTGAAGTACATTCTCCAGAAAAAATGATTCTCCTCTCTCTTTTGAACTCTCCTATAGGGGTCTGTCTCTATTAACATTCTTTTTGGGTCTGTAACCGAGGTTTCTTACACCCCTAACTCTATTTGCTTTACCTTCAACTGTTCCCTCATCCCGTTTATGTGTCACATATTATCTGTTATATACTATCTGGTACATGCTATCTGTTATGTGTGCATTCGTGTTTCTTTTTTATTATGTCAAAGGGGAAGAAAAACACACCTCCACAAATTCATAAAGCAAGGGGGAGCTGAACATTGGAGCACCAAGAAAAGGGGAGCTGACTGGCTAAACAGGAAAGTTAACTACATACGAATTTGTGTCCTTATTTGTCATTATCAAAAAGGGGGAAATTGTTAGCCTCCTATGATTTATTTTAATAATGACAAAACTAATCATCCACTGTATTGCAGGCAAAAAGGAAACAACGATCAGTACCAATGGATCTAAATCAAGGAAAGCACAAAAGGCAAGAGAAATGACCAATCACAGAACACTCCATGATTAAAGCAGATTAGGAAATCAATATCCCAAAATCAAGAAGAAGAAGATCCAACAGATTGCAAGAATATCTCGAGCCTACAAAGAAAGCCAATAGGACAATCTCTAGACGATAAGAAAAGGTGATCAAGCAACCTAGCAATCTGCTAGCTGTAATTGATCTACATCAATTACAAGAAGATTTTGATGCTACAAAGAAGGCAAACTAAATCACATAACGAAAGGAAGAACCACAAATATATCTGATATGGGCGTGATTGACTGAAAACAATCAATCAAGGAACAAAATTATAATGCTTGATTGATCAGAAGTCCCTTGGGTTTTCCTTTACAAGAGAAACTGCAGACCTATCCACACGAATATTAAAGCACTAGCCGAGAAGAAGAAGCTTATGCAACTTCTCTTGAACCAGATCATTGTCTATCTTTTATCTTTCATAATACTTTGTACTCCTTGATTCTACAATTGTAATAAAAAAGAAAAAGAAAAAGTCAGTACTAGTTATATAGGAAGAGATTGTGTCGTAGAACTAGAAAAGAAGACAATCAGAGATTGTCAAAGAAAGATTGTTGTAAACACATCTCATCAAGAAGCTCTAAAGAAAACCTTTGAAAACCAGGGGGACTAGACTAGGCACCACATTGGTGATCCGAATCAGTATAAATTTTTTTGTCTCTCTTACTTTCAGTTTTTATAGAAGTTATTATATTCTGTATTGAACTAACTTGCAGGTGAGTCGACTTGTATGTTGCCACAGGCGACTTGGTGGAAAGAAATTTTTAATTCACCCCCCTCCTCTCTTGACTTTCAAAACATAGCTAAGAATATAACAATATTAAAGTCTATTTTGATAAATGTATAAATGCTCTTGTACTTTCCTCTTTATCTATGTCCCATTTTAATTAATTTGTTTTCACATCTTATATCTATTTCTTTGTTGAATTTATATTATTTTTGTCTAGAAATCATTTACTTAATTTTGGAGAGTTTTTTGTTGAGATAACGTTAATGCGAAGAAAAGACCATAATTACTAGATAAGATATTGATTATATAATTTTCATAAAGAGGACTCATTATATAATTCATCCTTCATATCCAACACTGAATTAACAAGCTCAAAATTTTTACTGAAAAATATGAAATTGAGTAATTTTAAATAGTACAAGGAATACATAGACTACTTCTTAATCATATCTCCTTCATATTCAATAATAAGATGTGAACTATTAATATTTATTGTGTATTAAAATATTATTTCAGATATGTGTATGAAGATGAAGATTTTGTGCATGACATTAGAAAAGATGAGGCTTTACTATTTCAAAATAGAGTAGTCAATCTTGAAAAGAGAATTATGCCAATGCACGATCAATATTATTATGCTTGAAGGATATAGAGAAGATAAAATGGCTCAAAGAATGTTGCTTTCAGCATCACCTATTGGAACAATCAGATTTCATATGAAAGATAAACCAAAGATTTATTGATAATATTATGATAGAAGAACAAAGATTGATTTGAATAAAGAGTACACCTTTTGATTTTATGCATAAAGGGTCTTAAGGTTACATAACAACACTAACTTCTTGTATATTTAAACTTTTAATTTATAACACAATCACATATATTTTGAATATGTATGCAATTAGAAATTTATAACTATCATTGAATAAGTTATTTAACATTACTACAATGCAACCAAAATTTATACAGGAATGGTGCTAGATCCATCATACAAAGAATGAATGACAATATATTACTAATGATATTAATTAGAATAAAAATGTAAACTACAATGTCATGCGATATATACACATTTTATCGACTTGTCTTTAAAATCATGTGCAACACACATGCTGCAGAACTAGTCTATATATATATATATATATATATATATATATATATATATATATGTGTGTGTGTGTGTGTGTATGTGTGTGTGTGTGTAGACTTTAGTTAAATAGAGTAAAATAATTTAGTTTTTTTTGTGCATTTTATAAATTATATTTCTTTAATGCATTTTATATATGTCGGAAAATTTTTTCATAAAAATTTAGAAGAAATTGCAATAATGCACTTTTAGAAATTGTGTTCGCGGATATGTTTCATAAATTATATTTGTATAAAATATTTATAAATTGCTCTTGTCAAATACGATTTACAAATTACATTTGTTGAATGCAATTTGCGTGGTCTTTGTGATTTTAAAATTATGAATTGAATAATATTTTTTACTTTAAATTTTGTAATTACTAGTATGTATAATTATTAAAATAATTTTTAAAATGTTACAAGTACTTAAAACACAATAAATAATTTTTATTAATTAAATGTACTTCTCTACTATGCTAAATGTCTTAATTTTAGCATTTGTTATATATTTTGGTCATTTAATATTTTCTCACCTTTAAAAATATATCTCGTATTTATTTTTGATCCCAAAAGAGCTATTATAAAAAATTATTTTAAATTATAATTTCATTGAGGAACAAACTAATCGCAATTATATATATATATATATATATATATATATATATATATATATATATCAATTGGTAAAGATCAATCAATATTAATTTATATGATTTGTCAATTAGATTTACATAATATCATAGTCAAATATGTAATATAAATTGTGGATTTATAGTTTGACTATTATCTAATCTTTTTTATCAGATTATTTAAGTTATTTTAAATTCAAGTGAAAACTCTGCTTATAAATAACATTACTTTGTTTTCATCAAGCACCTAAGAAAAAAAAATTAACTGAGGAGAAGAAGTGCTTATATAATATTATAAAATGAATTTCATAAAAGTTCTAGTGACAATTTTTCTCATTGTGTCTGTTTTAACAAATGTTGAAGCTGTTGGTGAAGATCAAATATCTTGCAAAGCAAAATGTATACTCTTATGTGCCTTGAGTAAAACACCTGGTTGCCTTGCCGACTGTATGAAACAATGTCACCTTCACATTTTTACGGAAGAATTAAATTGTAATTCTTCTTGTTCAATTGAACGTTGCTCCAAATTTAAAAAAGGTATAATTTTATTTCGATAACCTTTTTATTTTAATAATTTTGTATGTTAATATCACTTAATTTATGAATTTTGATAAATTTTATGTAGATTCGAAGTTGATGGAGAGCTGCTTAGAAGTATGTTCAACAAAATATTGTATCAAAAAAGACATGTAATTTCATGCTTGTTATTTTTTGCAAAAGCACAAGTAATGAAAAGAAATTAAGATAAATAATTATCTTATATATCTTATTACTCCAAATGTGTTGATTTATATTTTCTTATAATAAAGTGAAGTAATATTCTTGATAATTTCATCTTTTAATTTTTCCTCCATTATTATCTCATGAAATTACAAGAAAATTATATTGTTCTCTTTCTCTCTTTAAGATAATGCGTTGTATTTTTATTTTGATCGGATGAATCCAATGAATAATTAATTATAACAAATATCTAAAAAAAATTGCCAAGGATTTGAGGACTATTCTTTTTCTTGACTTGCAGCTCTGTCATTTTGAGTATTCCATTGATATAATGGATCAGTTGCCATGAATTTATTGATACAATTTTAAGTAATATTACAATGCTCATGGCATTCCAAGATTAACTTACTTTAGGAAATGCCCCATAGTTGAGCCCCTATTGGGTGGTCATAAATCTCGCCTACTAGAACTTGTTTTTGATATATCATCCATTTTATTAATATTTTGTGTTGTCCATATATATTTTATATATTAGAGATTCTGCAATGGGAAATTCTGCAGATGCTAAATTTGGAGAGGTCTGAATCTTATCTTATGTTGTAACCCTGCGTATCCAATTCTATTTTTCTTTATGTTCAAAGAAAGCTGCTCATATTTTACCTTTATGTTCTAGAAGAGAGCTTCATGATATACTAACTTATTCATTGGAAAAGTAAATGATAATCTTAATAATCAGAAGTGCATAATTTTTGTGTTTGACTAAATAAGAATTCTCTCTCTTATCAACTGAAGCACTGAACAATTTCATATTGATTTCTTGTGAAAGCAAAATAAAGTTGACCTTCACTCACGTTCCTGTGGAAAGCAGAAATCCAAAGGCTTACATCTGAAATATCAGATATTTTATAAACCAGGAGCACATTGACAAGTCATGGGCATGGAAAGAGTCCAATTTTCTGAACTCTCTTCTTATAACTATTTATGATTTTAAACTTTAAAGCTATATGATTCTACTATATCGTCCATGTGCAATGTTTCCTATTCAGATACAGTTCTATGTATTTTGGCATGTCGAGTATCAGATATATAATTGCTAAGATAGTTTCTGTACCTCCTTGTTGAATAGATGTTATTCAAGTTTGCTTAAATCAGTTTTAAAATATCATATGTAGCTTTGAATTCAAACTGGTTAGCTATTCTAATCTTATCGTTTTCATACTCTAATGTGCTTTCCCCCTTTCTGTGTTGGTTTTACTTTAGCCCTTGCAAGAATATGTGTTTTCTGTATTTTTGACTCTTTAAATTCGGGAACATTTTCCTTCAATTCGGTTGACTGACAACGCCTAACAGGCTATCTCAAAGCTTGACACTGACTTGTGGTATTCATAGAGGATGTTCATTTCTTCTTTCAGAAAATTGTGTTGTCTTGCAAGATAATGTTCTAAGGAATTGGCTGACAGACATCAGAAAACACTACTCTTCATGTTTTTTTTTAATTCTGGATGGCATTCATATGTCCTATTTTCATTATATGTTCATAGAAAGAGTAATAGATCCTTTTATTCATATTAATGCAATAAATTGTCCAGCTTGATCTATGCTTTTGTTGGGCTTTTGGTGTCAGATGGTCCCCAAGTGGCAATACCTTAGCATATGTAGGTCAGATATTCCTTTCTTTGCTTCTTTGCCTTATGCATTATTTTTGGCAGTGCTTCAACTGTCTCATTTTGGTTGCATATTCGCTTACTGTGTTTGTGTTCTCATTTTCTATTTTATTTTTCTTGGTCTTCGACTAAGTATCCAAAAATTTTCATGTAATACTAATGCAGCTTAGATGTTGAGTATTGTACGATCTCTCAGATCATAACTCAATGATATACTTCGTTGATGAAGTTGGTCCCTCTGCTGCAGCACAAAGTGTAGCGATCCGTGATTTGCCCCAACTCATTTTACTTTTTCTTTTTTAGATCTTAGTATTACTTCTTTCTAAAAGGATGGTTGTTGGAGTGGGATTTGATTGCAACCCAATGGTATTTGTGGCAGATGAAAGTAGACTCTGGTATGTTGATCATCTGGAACTTGCAATGCTTGCTTCCTTCTTTCCTAATCTCCATTATTCCTTGCTTCATTTTTTTTCGGAGGGGGGGGGGTATATATTATGATCAATAACAATCGGGTTTATGTTACATGTACCCAGTTATGGTAGTAACGGGTATGGATAAGTATCTAACATGGGATTATCCACCTTTTATTGTATTTTGATGGACCTACATGAAATACCTATACCAATATTAGCATAGGTGGAGTCTATGTTGTCTATTCCCTCTTTGGGTTAACCATTGCGAAATCTTCAATCTACTTTTACTATTGAGGAAATAATTAATTAAATTTGGTTTTTATGCTTCAGGAGTTTCTTGAGATTCCTTGATGAACGGAAAGCAACGTCTTCAAGTGCCAAATATGGATCACAGGTACTTATCCAAGACCCAGCTAGTTATGAAATTATCTACCTTTAAACTTCATTGATGGTGTAGAGCAGTGAACTTATACAACTATTCCGCGCCCTTATAACCTAGGCCTTCTACAGTTGATACTTCTGATCGATTTTCTTACTCGTGCATTTATCATGGCTCTTTATTTGTCTCTCATCTCCGTATGTTTCACAATTTACAGAAGCATTTGGTAAATTCTATGGTCAATCAAAGCTTTCAGCCATCAACAACGTTGAGCAGTCAAGAGGCGCTCATGACAACTGTATCAAGTAATATTTCAACAAAATCACATTTTTTCTTGCCTTCCATTTAAGCTTTTAATAGTTCAAGATAAAATCTTACCACAACACTTTTTCTTTTATCCAATTGTCACAACCCAACCAGTCGTGAGTGGCACCCACTCAACCCCAGGATGAGCGAACCAATAGAGTTCAATCCTTGCCTAGACTAACAGCCTAAAACCAGCAAGCAAAAAGTAAACTAGCAATCAAAATAAATCAAAAACTAATCATAATAATTATCCTGCGGAAATCCCTCCTAGGAACTAAAAGTCATCGTACCAAACATCAATATCAAATATCTGAATACGGGGATGCAACCCCAAAAGATAAAAATGAAATAGTTTTAGGTCCGAAACAAATGGACTGAAACTCTAAGGACAACCCAAGGTAGCTCGAAACAAGCAGCTCACCCTTGAAAGTCAGAATCGTCGGTGCTAAATGCGAGATCGCGTCTCAGTCGCTGGTAGATTTTTTGTACTCACCAAAGACAAGCAAGTGCAGTATCAGTACACCACCACTGTGTACTGGTAGGATCATCAGCCAGTTTTCAAGTAAACAACATATACAACAGTACAACATATGCAAGTAAATATATGAAAAACATGCAACAAGTATACATGTCCTAGACTACAAGTCTCTACCTACCTTGTCCCATCATGAAATCCATCTCTTACAGTTCTATACCACGAACATGAGCCATTAATTATACTTTTCCATCTAGCCTGGACCCACCCTGGAATCCTCTCTAGAAACATACTAAAAGTAATATTCCACCCGGCCTAAACCAAGACAAACACAACAGTTATACAAAGTTCCCGGTCCACTCACGAAACCAATATCAAGTATCACATTCACTAAACAACCTGGTCCACAAACGGAACCAATATCAGCCAATGCAATCAATAATCAATGAACCAATGCAAGATGAAATAAAGTAAACCCATACAAGGCGTGGTACCCGTGCCAACCAAGTGTTATACCCGTACCAGGCACTGTAGAGCTTGCTTATTCAAGGTAGGTGATGGTTATTGATTCCTGTATGTATTGTATGTTTGTGTACTCAGGTCTAAGTATTTGTATGGTTTGCATTGCTTAGGGATTGATTTAGGAATGTCCAAAAGTCTTGTTTTTCAGTCGTGTGAAATGAACTAAGTGTTATTGCTTATCGATTTACAAGTGTTGAATGTTCATCATTTGTGATTGTGATTTATGTGACATTCGGTTGGCTCGGATACCACGCCTGGTATGGGAATTACTAATGGTTGGCTCGGGTACTACGCCTGTTATGAGATATACTAAATGTTTGTTTGGGTACCACACCTAGTAAGGGATAACACTAACGGTTGGCTCGGGTACCACGCTTGGTATGGGTTTACTTTATTGTATTGATTGCATCTTTATTAATGGTTCCCTGAGTGGACCGGGTTGTGTTTATGAATTGTGGTTGTGTGTTTTTGGTTCTTGAGAGGCCGGGCTGTTACATTGCTTGTAAGTTTGGTCTTGGTGTAGATCGGGTTGTGTGTCTGACACTTAGGTGTTGTCTAGAAGGGATCCAGGGTGGGTCCGAGATATGTGACGAGGTATAATTGTTATTGTTGTGGATTATTTATCATAACTGTGAAGTGGTTTACATGTGGGAACAAGTTAAGTAGAGACTTGTAGTTAGGAATACCTGGTGACTTTCCTATGTGTTTTTCTACTCTTACTTGATTGTTGTACTACTCATACACTATTTATTTAGAATTGGCTGATGATCCTACCAGTACATAGTGGTTGTGTACTGATACTGCACTTGCTTGTCTTTTTGTGAGTACAGAAAATCTTCCGGCGATTGACGCATGACCTCACTTGTAGGCCTGACACTTCGAGATACCAAGGGTGAGCTGTTCAACCAAGCTGCCTTGATTTCCATCTATTTGAGTTATAGCCCATTTGTTTCAGGCTTAGACTATTTCTATATTTGGGGTTGCATCCCCGAACTCTAGTTTTGGTAGATGTTTTTGTACGATGACTTTCAAATTCTAGGGAGGGATTTTCGAAGGTTATATTTATTTTATAGAGTTGATTTTAGTATGATTGATTGCTAGTTTACATTTCTGCACACTAGTTTTAAGCTGCTAAGAGTTGGACTCTATTTGGTTTGCTCATTCGGGGGTTGGATGGGTGCCACTCACGGCGGTCTGGGTCGTGACAATATCGCATCAACTGGGTCTCTTGATTTCGTAAAAATATGTTGGACAATGCAAACAAAAATAATGCTACAGCAAGTCTTCCATATGGTTTGCTGATCTCTAGGATCCTAGTTGACTCCCTAGTTGACTTATCTGACTATAAGGCAACTGAGACATCAACTACCTATAATTCTAGGACTTTCTCTAGCATGGGATACACTCTAGTGGATGACAAGTGGTGTAAAAAAAATACAGTCAAGGCAAAACCAGACTTTGTCAGGGCTAGTCACGTTTCTACTGACTCTGCATCTCTCTTGATCAAGGATGTGGAAGTGATCATTGAACGTCTTCAAAACATCGAAGAAGAAATGATTGTTCTTCAGAAAACAATTGATAAGATGCTGAAATTGGGTGAAGAATCCAGCACAGATGTTGGAAAGCTCCGTCTTGCCTTGTATGGATTAAAGCAGGATGAAGTGTCATCAGTTAAAAAGCTTATGAAATAAGTCAGCTCACTCAAAAAGGAAGCTGACTCATCTCAGAGTGAACTTGCTTTAACCGTCAAAACCTCATGCTATAACTTCTGCAACAATGTTGAACACTCTTATGACACCTTCTGCAGGAACATGCATAACACCTTGAAGTACATTCTCCAGAAAAAATGATTCTCCTCTCTCTTTTGAACTCTCCTATAGGGGTCTGTCTCTATTAACATTCTTTTTGGGTCTGTAACCGAGGTTTCTTATACCCCTAACTCTATTTGCTTTACCTTTAACTGTTCCCTCATCCCGTTTATGTGTCACATATTATCTGATATATACTATCTGCTACATGCTATCTGTTATGTGTGCATTCATGTTTCTTTTTTATTATGTCAAAGGGGAAGAAAAACACACCTCCACAAATTCATAAAGCAAGGGGGAGCTGAACATTGGAGCACCAAGAAAAGGGGAGCTGACTGGCTAAACAGGAAAGTTAACTACATACGAATTTGTGACCTTATTTGTCATTATCAAAAAGGGGGAAATTGTTAGCCTCCTAGGATTTATTTTAATAATGACAAATCTAATCATCCACTGTATTGCAGGCAAAAAGGAAACAACGATCAGTACCAATGGATCTAAATCAAGGAAATCACAAAAGGCAAGAGAAATGACCAATCACAGAACACTCCATGATTAAAGCAGATTAGGAAATCAATATCCCAAAATCAAGAAGAAGAAGATCCAACAGATTGCAAGAATATCTCGAGCCTACAAAGAAAGCCAATAGGACAATCTCTAGACGATAAGAAAAGGTGATCAAGCAACCTAGCAATCTGCTAGCTGTAATTGATCTACATCAATTACAAGAAGATTTTGATGCTACAAAGAAGGCAAACTAAATCACATAACGAAAGGAAGAACCACAAATATATCTGATATGGGCGTGATTGACTGAAAACAATCAATCAAGGAACAAAATTATAATGCTTGATTGATCAGAAGTCCCTTGGGTTTTCCTTTACAAGAGAAACTGCAGACCTATCCACACGAATATTAAAGCACTAGCCGAGAAGAAGAAGCTTATGCAACTTCTCTTGAACCAGATCATTGTCTATCTTTTATCTTTCATAATACTTTGTACTCCTTGAGTCTACAATTGTAATAAAAAAGAAAAAGAAAAAGTCAGTACTAGTTATATAGGAAGAGATTGTGTCGTAGAACTAGAAAAGAAGACAATCAGAGATTGTCAAAGAAAGATTGTTGTAAACACATCTCATCAAGAAGCTCTAATGAAAACCTTTGAAAACCAGGGGGACTGGACTAGGCACCACATTGGTGATCCGAATCAGTATAAATTTTTTTGTCTCTCTTACTTTCAGTTTTTATAGAAGTTATTATATTCTGTATTGAACTAACTTGCAGGTGAGTCGACTTGTATGTTGCCACAGGCGACTTGGAGGAAAGAAATTTTTAATTCACCCCCCTCCTCTCTTGACTTTCAAAACATAGCTAAGAATATAACAATATTAAAGTCTATTTTGATAAATGTATAAATGCTCTTGTACTTTCCTCTTTATCTATGTCCCATTTTAATTAATTTGTTTTCACATCTTATATCTATTTCTTTGTTGAATTTATATTATTTTTGTCTAGAAATCATTTACTTAATTTTGGAGAGTTTTTTGTTGAGATAATGTTAATGCGAAGAAAAGACCATAATTACTAGATAAGATATTGATTATATAATTTTCATAAAAAGGACTCATTATATAATTCATCCTTCATATCCAACACTGAATTAACAAGCTCAAAATTTTTACTGAAAAATATGAAATTGAGTAATTTTAAATAGTACAAGGAATACATAGACTACTTCTTAATCATATCTCCTTCATATTCAATAATAAGATGTGAACTATTAATATTTATTGTGTATTAAAATATTATTTCAGATATGTGTATGAAGATTAAGATTTTGTGCATGACATTAAAAAAGATGAGGCTTTACTATTTCAAAATAGAGTAGTCAATCTTGAAAAGAGAATTATGCCAATGCACGATCGATATTATTATGCTTGAAGGATATAGAGAAGATAAAATGGCTAAAAGAATGTTGCTTTCAGCATCACCTATTGGAACAATCAGATTTCATATGAAAGATAAACCAAAGATTTATTGATAATATTATGATAGAAGAACAAAGATTGATTTGAATAAAGAGTACACCTTTTGATTTTATGCATAAAGGGTCTTAAGGTTAAATATAGTTTTTTTGTGCATTTTATAAATTATATTTTTTTAATGCATTTTATATATGTCGGGAATTGTTTTCATAAAAATTTAGAAGAAATTGCAATAATGCACTTTTAGAAATTGTGTTCGCGGATATGTTTCATAAATTATATTTGTATAAAATATTTATAAATTGCTCTTGTCAAATACGTTTTACAAATTACATTTGTTGAATGCAATTTGCGTGATCTTTGTGGTTTTAAAATTATGAATTGACTAATATTTTTTACTTTAAAATTTGTAATTACTAGTATGTATAATTATTAAAATAATTTTTAAAACGTTACAAGTACTTAAAACACAATAAATAATTTTTATTAATTAAATGTACTTCTCTACTATGCTAAATGTCTTAATTTTAGCATTTGTTATATATTTTGGTCATTTAATATTTTCTCACCTTTAAAAATATATATCGTTTTTTTTTTTTTGATCCCAACAGAGCTATTATAAAAAATTATTTTAAATTATAATTTCATTGAGGAACAAACTAATCGCAATTATATATATATATATATATATATATATATATATATATATATATATCAATTGGTAAAGATCAATCAATATTAATTTATATGATTTGTCAATTAGATTTACATAATATCATAGTCAAATATGTAATATAAATTGTGGATTTATAGTTTGACTATTATCTAATCTTTTTTATCAGATTATTTAAGTTATTTTAAATTCAAGTGAAAACTCTGCTTATAAATAACATTACTTTGTTTTCATCAAGCACCTAAGAAAAAAAAATTAACTGAGGAGAAGAAGTGCTTATATAATATTATAAAATGAATTTCATAAAAGTTCTAGTGACAATTTTTCTCATTGTGTCTGTTTTAACAAATGTTGAAGCTGTTGGTGAAGATCAAATATCTTGCAAAGCAAAATGTATACTCTTATGTGCCTTGAGTAAAACACCTGGTTGCCTTGCCGACTGTATGAAACAATGTCACCTTCACATTTTTACGGAAGAATTAAATTGTAATTCTTCTTGTTCAATTGAACGTTGCTCCAAATTTAAAAAAGGTATAATTTTATTTCGATAACCTTTTTATTTTAATAATTTTGTATGTTAATATCACTTAATTTATGAATTTTGATAAATTTTAAGTAGATTCGAAGTTGATGGAGAGCTGCTTAGAAGTATGTTCAATAAAATATTGTATCAAAAAAGACATGTAATTTCATGCTTGTTATTTTTTGCAAAAGCACAAGTAATGAAAAGAAATTAAGATAAATAATTATCTTATATATCTTATTACTCCAAATGTGTTGATTTATATTTTCTTATAATAAAGTGAAGTAATATTCTTGATAATTTCATCTTTTAATTTTTCCTCCATTATTATCTCATGAAATTACAAGAAAATTATATTGTTCTCTTTCTCTCTTTAAGATAATGCGTTGTATTTTTATTTTGATCGGATGAATCCAATGAATAATTAATTATAACAAATATCTAAATTTTAAATTAAAAAAAATTAATGGGTAAGGGATTGTGTCGAACCCCCTTTTCTCTTTGGAGCCTGACTCCCACTCGTCAATTTCTTGTTCTCATGTTATAGATTTTTAGTCCTAGATTTATTGTTCTTTGTTATGCAATTTTTATGAACAATTTAGAGATATTAAGAAAAAATATTATAGACTAGGTTCTTCTTTAGGATCTCTCATTCTAGTATGAGTTAAGCTCTGAAAACGTCAATAACATCTAGAAACGGCAAAATCAATCGATCTTTTAGTACCCTATCAAACTTGCCTAAGTTTAATTTGGTTCATCTGTAACAAGTATTGCATCATGTAGCAGCAAAAGGATACCCTGACATCATTTGAATAGTTGCACTATTATTTACAAAATATTTTTTGGTATGAATTTAGTCGAGGCGCGCGAAAGCTGACCAGGACACCGTGATCATAAAAAAAAAAATTGCCAAGGATTTGAGGACTATTCTTTTTCTTGACTTGCAGCTCTGTCATTTTGAGTATTCCATTGATATAATGGATCAGTTGCCATGAATTTATTGATACAATTTTAAGTAACATTACAATGCTCATGGCATTCCAAGATTAACTTACTTTAGGAAATGCCCCATAGTTGAGCCCCTATTGGGTGGTCATAAATCTCGCCTACTAGAACTTGTTTTTGATATATCATCCATTTTATTAATATTTTGTGTTGTCCATATATATTTTATATATTAGAGATTCTGCAATGGGAAATTCTGCAGATGCTAAATTTGGAGAGGTCTGAATCTTATCTTATGTTGTAACCCTGCGTATCCAATTCTATTTTTCTTTATGTTCAAAGAAAGCTGCTCATATTTTACCTTTATGTTCTAGAAGAGAGCTTCATGATATACTAACTTATTCATTGGAAAAGTAAATGATAATCTTAATAATCAGAAGTGCATAATTTTTGTGTTTGACTAAATAAGAATTCTCTCTCTTATCAACTGAAGCACTGAACAATTTCATATTGATTTCTTGTGAAAGCAGAATAAAGTTGACCTTCACTCACTTTCCTGTGGAAAGCAGAAAGCCAAAGGCTTACATCTGAAATATCATATATTTTATACACCAGGAGCACATTGACAAGTCATGGGCATGGAAAGAGTCCAATTTTCTGAACTCTCTTCTTATAACTATTTATGATTTTAAACTTTAAAGCTATATGATTCTACTCTATAGTCCATGTGCAACGTTTCCTATTCAGATACAGTTCTGTGTATTTTGGCATGTCGAGTATCAGATATATAATTGCTAAGATAGTTTATGTACCTCCTTGTTGAATAGATGTTATTCAAGTTTGCTTAAATCAGTTTTAAAATATCATATGTAGCTTTGAATTCAAACTGGTTAGCTATTCTAATCTTATCGTTTTCATACTCTAATGTGCTTTCCCCTTTTCTGTGTTGATTTTACTTTAGCCCTTGCAAGAATATGTGTTTTCTGTATTTTTGACTCTTTAAATTCGGGAACATTTTTCTTCAATTCGGTTGATTGACAACGCCTAACAGGCTATCTCTAAGCTTGTCACTGACTTGTGGTATTCATAGAGGATGTTCATTTCTTCTTTCAGAAAATTGTGTTGTCTTGCAAGATAATGTTCTAAGGAATTGGCTGACAGACATCAGAAAAACCTACTCTTCATGTTTTTTTTTAAATTCTGGATGGCATTCATATGTCCTATTTTCATTATATGTTCATAGAAAGAGTAATAGATCCTTTTATTCATATTAATGCAATAAATTGTCCAGCTTGATCTATGCTTTTGTTGGGCTTTTGGTGTCAGATGGTCCCCAAGTGGCAATACCTTAGCATATGTAGGTCAGATATTCCTTTCTTTGCTTCTTTGCCTTATGCATTATTTTTGGCAGTGCTTCAACTGTCTCATTTTGGTTGCATATTCGCTTACTGTGTTTGTGTTCTCATTTTCTATTTTATTTTTCTTGGTCTTCGACTAAGTATCCAAAAATTTTCATGTAATACTAATGCAGCTTAGATGTTGAGTATTGTACGATCTCTCAGATCATAACTCAAAGATATACTTCGTTGATGAAGTTGGTCCCTCTGCTGCAGCACAAAGTGTAGCGATCCGTGATTTGCCCCAACTCATTTTACTTTTTCTTTTTCAGATCTTAGTATTACTTCTTTCTAAAAGGATGGTTGTTGGAGTGGGATTTGATTGCAACCCAATGGTATTTGTGGCAGATGAAAGTAGACTCTGGAATGTTGATCATCTGGAACTTGCAATGCTTGCTTCCTTCTTTCCTAATCTCCATTATTCCTTGCTTCATTTTTTTTTTCGGGGGGGGAGGGGTATATAATATGATCAATAACAATCGGGTTTATGTTACATGTATTCAGTTATGGTAGTAACGGGTATGGATAAGTATCTAACATGGGATTATCCACCTTTTATTGTATTTTGATGGACCTACATGAAATACCTATACCAATATTAGCATAGGTGGAGTCTATGTTGTCTATTCCCTCTTTGGGTTAACCATTGCGAAATCTTCAATCTACTTTTACTATTGAGGAAATAATTAATTAAATTTGGTTTTTATGCTTCAGGAGTTTCTTGAGATTCCTTGATGAACGGAAAGCAACGTCTTCAAGTGCCAAATATGGATCACAGGTACTTATCCAAGACCCAGCTAGTTATGAAATTATCTACCTTTAAACTTCATTGATGGTGTAGAGCAGTGAACTTATACAACTATTATGCGCCCTTATAACCTAGGCTTTCTACAGTTGATACTTCTGATCGATTTTCTTACTCGTGCATTTATCATGGCTCTTTATTTGTCTCTCATCTCCATATATTTCACAGTTTACAGAAGCATTTGGTAAATTCTATGGTCAATCAAAGCTTTCAGCCAGCAACAACGTTGAGCAGTCAAGAGGCGCTCATGACAACTGTATCAAGTAATATTTCAACAAAATCACATTTTTTCTTGTCTTCCATTTAAGCTTTTAATAGTTCAAGATAAAATCTTACCACAACACTTTTTCTTTTATCCAGTTGTCACGATCCAACTAGTCGTGAGTGGCACCCACCCAACCCCAGGATGAGCGAACCAATAGAGTTCAACTCTTGCCTAGACTAACAGCCTAAAACCAGCAAGCAAAAAGTAAACTAGCAATCAAAATAAATCAAAAACTAATCATAATAATTATCCTGCGGAAATCCCTCCTAGGAACTGAAAGTCATTGTACCAAACATCAATATCAAATATCTGAATACGGGGATGCAACCCTAAAAGATAAAAATAAAATAGTTTTAGGTCCGAAACAAATGGACTGAAACTCTAAGGACAACCCAAGGTAGCTCGAAACAAGCAGCTCACCCTTGAAAGTCAGAATCGTCGGTGCTAAATGCGAGATCGCGTCTCAGTTGCTGGTAGATTTTCTGTACTCACCAAAGACAAGCAAGTGCAGTATCAGTACACCACCACTGTGTACTGGTAGGATCATCAGCCAGTTTTCAAGTAAACAACATATACAACAGTACAACATATGCAAGTAAATATATGAAAAACATGCAACAAGTATAAATGTCCTAGACTACAAGTCTCTACCTACCTTGTCCCAGCATGAAATACATCTCTTACAGTTCTATACCACGAACATGAGCCATTAATTATACTTTTCCATCTAGCCTGGACCCACCCTGGAATCCTCTCCTGACACATACTAAAAGTAATGATTCCACCCGGCCTAAACCAAGACCAACACAGCAGTTATACAAAGTTCCCGGCCACTCAAGGAACACCAACAATAGCACATTTTAAAAGACAACCCGGTCCACTCACGAAACCAATATCAAGTATCACATTCACTAAACAACCCGGTCTACACACGGAACAAATATCATCCAATGCAATCAATAATCAATGAACCAATGCAAGATGAAATAAAGTAAACCCATACCAGGCGTGGTACCCGTGCCAACCAAGTGTTATACCCGTACCAGGCGTGGTACCCATGCCAACCATTTGTTATACACGTACCAGGCATGGTACCCGAGCCAACCGAATGTCAACAAACCACAGTTAATATATGAACACATACAACTTGTAAAACCAACAAGTAAACACCATTCAATCACAAACTGTAAACAGGAACCTAGATATCCCACACAACTTCCCTAAGCAATGTAATGCATACAATCACTTAGACATGAGTACATGAATATACACATTCACAGAAAATCATAAGACATCACCTACCTCGAAATGTTCCAAGCTCTATTTGACCCGAGCTTTCCCGTGTTCCTGATTCCTCTCTCGTTCTTGGTCTAAAAACAAAACATAGTACATACAATTAACACACAAGGCCTGCACATTACCCGGATTATACCAAATCCCCAAACCCCAGGCCACCTATGATCATCCCACCCTTTTCCCGTGCTTTCCCACCGTTAATTCTCCTAGTTCTATCATTTTTACGGATAAAATAGGGAATTAAACAACCTATGATCATAATAATGTACTTTAATCCATACCCAAGAACACACATGCTTGAAATCCCCTTCCTTTCCCAAATTCCACCATCCCTAGGTTATTCTAACCTTTTTCCAAATTCCCTCCTAGCAATTCTACCACATAGGAAACGTAATACAAAGATTGAGGGACGAAAACCTTACCTTGGAGAAGAATTTTGACAAAAAAAGGAAGAAAAATGCCTGGAATTGCCTAGCCCTTCTCCCAAAACAAAATTGTGAAAAACTAAATGTTTTGGGAGTTGTTTCTGCATTAAAATCTCGTTGGCCCGCTATAGCAGTCCCCACTATACTATAGCAGTCTTGTTATAGCGGTAGGATGCTATAGCGGTCTTAAGTAGGTTGATCGCCCTTTGACCATCGCTATAGCGGTCTTAAGTAGGTTGACTGCCCTTTGACCGTCGCTATAGCGGTAATTTTCACTGCTATAGCGGTGGCCGCTATCGCGCGTGGTGGCACCCGTCATGGACAGAAGGTCCGAAAATTTCCCAGTTTTTGCCATTTTACAACACACTTGCTTTCCCCGATAACCCGAAACAACCCCTTCACGTCAAACGCTATTCCGGGAGTTCTACCTACCCAAATGCGATTTCGAAAAGTCCCCCGGACTCCTTTATGTCTTGGCTACATGGAAAACTAGATTAAAGAAAGACACAAAGACCAATCCTTACCCGGATTTACCTAGACTGTACCTCGCTCCAAAACTGGCCGAGGCTAGCCTGGCCCAGAATTTCAAACCCCCAAATCTGGAGTTTTCTAACTCTAAAACTTGGCACGATTGGTCTACCCGTAATGACGAACCCGATCGTTACAACAGATACCAATTTACCCATCGTTCATCCCCGAATGATTAAACTCGAAATTACGGAAATAAAAGGAAGGAAGTGTAGTACCTGAATCCTCAAACAATCGAGGGTACTTATCCCGCATGTCCTTCTCAGTTTCCCAAGTGGCTTCCTCAACCGGATGATGCTTCCACTGAACCTTCACCATATCAATCACCTTTGTCCTTAACCTCTGGACATCTCGAGTAAGAATTAAAACTGGTTCCTCTTCATAACGAAGGTCCTTATCAAAAAATATCTTATACCACTTGATGATGTAATCCCTATCCCCATGGTATCGCTTAAGCATGGATACATGGAATACCGGATGGACGCTCGACAAACTAGGTGGCAGTGCTAACTTGTAAGCCACTGGCCCCATAATTTCAAGAACTTTAAACGAACCGATGAACCGAGGGCTAAGCTTGCCCTTCTTACCAAACTGCATAACCCCTTTCATTGGTGATACCTTTAACAATACCTGCTCACCAACTTGAAAGTCTATGTTCCGGACCTTGCAATCTGCATACTCTTTCTGCCTGCTTTGAGCAGCCAGTAACTTGTTTTGTATGCCCCTTACCTTTTCCTGTGCTTCCTTCACTAAGTCTACGCCCAGAGGCTTCACATCGCCTTCCTCAAACCACCCAACCGGTGATCTATAGTTCCTCCCATACAGGGCCTCGAATGGTGCCATATCGATACGGGAGTGGTAGCTATTATTGTACGAGAATGCACACAACGGTAGAAACTGGTCCCAATGACCCCCGAAGTCCATCATACATGCTCTCAACATGTCCTTCAATACCTGGATCATCCTTTCTGACTGACCATCAGTCTGAGGGTGGAAGGTTGTGCTAAAGGTGAGTTGTGTACCCAACTTTTCGTGTAACTTGCCCCAGAACTTAGAAGTAAACTGCGTACCCCTGTCTGAAATGATGGACAGTGGTACCCCATGCAGTCTCACAATCTCTTTCACGTAGATCTTAGCCAATTGCTATGAATTATAATCTACCCTGACCGAAATGAAATGAGCGGACTTGGTCAGCCTGTCAACAATGACCCAAATTGAGTCATACTTCCCCAATGTCTTGGGAAGACCCACCACGAAGTCCATGGCTATTCTTTCCCACTTTCACTCTGGAATTGGCATTCTCTGAAGTAGTCCTGCAGGTCTCTGATGTTCATACGTTACCTGCTGGCAGTTCTGACATTTGGACACAAAGTCCACTATGACCTTTTTCATCCCGGGCCACAAATAATGCTGCCTCAAGTTCCTGTACATTTTGGTCACACCCGGATGAATTGAGTACCGCAAACCATGAGCTTCTGCCAAGATTTTCTGTATCATATCATCCACTCGAGGAACACAAATCTTGTCCGTCAAATGCAACACTCTACCAGAGTTTAACATGACATCTCTGGACTCCCCGGATATTACCTTACCTCGCAACTTACCCAGTTTCGGATCCTAAAACTATTTTGCCTTTATTTCCTCTATGAAGGGGGCCTTGACCTCAATGCTGGCCAACAACCCACCTTGATCTGAAACACCCAAGTGCATGAACTTAGCCTCCAAAGCTCGAATCTCCTTATCCAATGGTCGTTTGGACGCCCCCAAACAAGCCAAGCTACTCATGCTAACAGTTTTCTTGCTTAATGCGCCTGCCACCACATTAGCCTTACCCGGATGGTACTGAATTGTCATATCATAATCCTTCAATAACTCCATCCACCTCCTCTGCCTCAGATTCAAATCCTTCTGAGTGAAAACGTGTTGCAGACTGCGATGATCTGTGAATACCTCACACTTGACACCATAAAGGTAGTGTCTCCAGATTTTCAATGCAAAAACCACCGCTACCAACTCTAAATCGTGAGTCAGGTAATTCCTCTCATGCACCTTTAACTTCCAGGATGCATAGGCTATCACATTCCTATCCTGCATCAACACAACACCCAAACCAGAATGTGAAGCATCACAGAAAACAACAAAGTCTTTATCTTCAACCGGCAAGGACAAAATAGGGGATGTGGTCAAAACTATTTTGAGCTTTTGGAAGCTCTCCTTGCACTTGTCGGACCACACGAACGGTACTTCCTTCTGTGTCAGCCTGATCATGTGAGTAGAAATAGAAGCAAAATTCTTAACAAACCTCCGGTAGTACCCCGCGAGCCCAACAAAACTCCTCACCTCGGTCACAGAGCTAGGCCAAACCCAACTCTTGACTGCCTCAATTTTCTGGGGATCCACCATCACCCTTTTTTGTGACACTACATGCCCCAAGAATGCCACAAAAGTCAACCAAAACTCGCACTTAGTGAATTTTGCATAAAGTTTTTGGTGCCTCAAGATATCCAGCACAATACGAAGATGATTAGCATGCTCCTCCCTACTCTTAGAGTAGATCAAGATGTCATCGATGAACACGATAACGAAAGAATCCAAGTAGTACTTAAACATCCCATTCATAAAACTCATGAATACTGCCGGCACATTGGTCAAACCAAACGACATTACTAGAAACTCATAATGCCTATACCGAGTCCAAAAAGCAATCTTCGGAATGTCCTCAGGTCTAATCTTTAGCTGATGGTACCCCGACCTCAAGTTGATTTTTGAGAACACTGATGCACTCTGAATCTGGTCAAACAAATCATCTATATGGGGTAGAGGGTACTTATTCCGGATGGTCAACTTGTTCAACTGCCTAGAGTCTATACACATCCGCATACTACCATCTTTTTTCTTTACAAATAAGACCGGAGCACCCCAAGGCGAAGCACTGGGACGTATAAATCCCTTATCTAGGGAGTTCCTGCAGCTGAGTCTTAAGTTCCCTTAACTCTGTCGGAGCCATACAATAGGGAGGAATGGAAATAGGACGAGTTCCTAGCTCCAAATCAACATAAAAATCTATGTCTCTGTCCGGAGGCATACCATGCAAGTCCGCTGGAAACACCTCTAAAAATTCAGAAACCACTGGAACTGACTCAATAGGAGGAGACTCCAGACTATCATCCTGGAGATGAGCCAAGAAGGCTAGACACCCCCTCCCCACTAGCTTTCTAGCCCGGACAAATGATATTTTCTTAACTGGCTTAGGCCTGTACACACCTTCCCACTCTAGTCTATCCTTACCCAGAATTTCTAGAGCCACAGTCTTGGTGTTACAGTTCAACATAACATTATAAGGAGATAGCCAGGTCATACCCGAGATAATATCAAAATCATCCATATCCAGAATTACCAAGTCTACCCAAGTATGTAACCTCACAAACACAACAGAACAGCCATGATATACATGAGTCACAACCACCGACTCTCCAACTGGGGTAGAAACATAGATGAGGGAATCAAGGATATCACAAGTCAAACCCAACCCCAAAGCAAAACTCACAGACACATAAGAATATGTAGAACCTGGATCAAATAATACTGAATCCATTTTATCACAGACAAGAATAGTACATGTGATCACTGCATCTGAGGCCTCTGCCTCAGTCCTCCCAGGAAAAGCATAGCAATGAGCCCGATCATCAATCCAGGCAACTTCCCAGGCCAGATGCGCCGTACCCCTGCCTGCGCCGCCATTCCCTCGGTCTCCCCGGCCTCCCTGAAAATTACCTCGCCCACCCTGTGGACGACCCCTAGTATTACCGCCTCTGCCTGTCGGAACCACTGCTCTAGTCTGCTGCTGACCCTGGTTACCTATCTGTCTAAGTGGACACTCCCTCTTAAAGTGGCCCAACTCACCACTATGGAAGCAACCACGGTCAAGAGTAGGTCTGCTAGCTGATGTATAGGATGCTCCCTGGCCTCTAGGAGCTGAAGATTGAGCTCCCTGACGACCACCTGTAGTAGCTGGCAGAGATGACTGAATAGGACGGGCCGGATAAGCCTGCTGATGCTGTCCCCTGGAATATGAACCACCATAGTTTCCCTCATTCTGGGGCTTCTTGGCTAAAGCCTTAACATGCCCCACTTGCCTAACTCCCTCAATCTTCTTCACATAATCCACCATATCATTAAAACCCTTTCCCGAAGAAGTCATATGCACCGACAGTACCTGTAGTTCACTATTCAGACCCTTAATAAACAACCGATCAGAACCCAACATCTGTGTAGCAAAACGAGATAACGCATGGAACTTAGCCTCATAAGCTAAGACCGACATGCTACCCTGCTCCAAGATCAGAAACTCATCCTTCTTCTGATCCCTCAAAGTACGGGGAACGTACTTCTCTAGAAACAAAGCGTGGAACTGCTCCCAAGTCAGTGGAGGTAGAATAGAAGACCGACACTCAACATGAGACCTCCACCACTGCTTGGCATCACCCTGCAGCTGAAAAGTGACAAACTCCACCCCATGTTGATGTACAATACCCAACTTGTGCAACCTATGATGGCAATCTAGGATGAACTCATAGGCATCCTCCTTGTCTGTACCCTGAAACATCAGAGGTTTCAACTTAAGTAACTTAGTCAGCATGTCATGCTCATTACCTGTCATCACTGGGCCTAGCATGGGCCTGAGGAAATCATTTGTGCCCGAAGCTGCGTCCATCCTTGGTGTTGTAGCAACCGCTGGCTGAGTATCCAAGGCCTGATTTGCATAAGCTGCGGGTATGGCTCCAGCACCAACCAACCCACTCAGAATATCCCACACCTGCTTAAAAGCTTTCGGTGTCATAGTAGGAAGGCCTGCACCCCTAACCAGTGTCGCGTCCTCTTGAGCCCCTCCATCCTCTACAACCACTTCTTCTACATCCTCAGCCATATGATCCTAAGGTGAGGGAGGGGTTACTTTGCGTGCAACAATAGCTCGAGCTCCACCTTGGGCGGGTGCGGCTCCAGCTCATCCCCTACCCCTTCTCCTACCTCTGCCACGAATTGCCGGGCCCGCTGCTGGGACCGCTGGCCTTGCTCCATTATTCCTTGTAGTAACCATCTGCGGACAGAAGAGTGAACGAGGTTAGATACCAATTTGTATCACCAGATACCAATTGGA